>JAWWEY010000045.1:12611441-12681344 GCA_035582745.1 Loriotus luctuosus
GGATTGTTCTGTGGGGCTGAGGAGAGGAAAAGGATTGTTCTGTGGGCCTGAGGAGAGGAAAAGGATTGTTCTGTGGGCCTGAGCTGTGAGGAGAGCTGCTGACACTTTACATGGAGTTCAGAGTCACACACTAACACAGTGCAGAGTCTGGAAAAGATGAAAACTCAAACTGAAGGCACCCAGCCCACCGTCACAGCTGTCCTGCTGCAGGAAGATGAGTTCTCGCTGTAAATCCCCCAGAACTGTCTCAGACCCTGAAGAACCCAACGTGCAGGGCTCTGAGGGCAGGGCAGCTCCTCCAGTGCCCCAGCAGCACCTGCAGGGCACCCAGACAGCCCCAGGATGGCTCTGCCAGCCAGGGGCACTGGGTACATCTGCTCCTTTCCTTTGGACAGGAACTGAACATGACGAGGTTTCAGAAGGGATCAGGATCAGAGAGGTGCAGCACAGGAAAGATGAGATGTGACTCCCTGACTTATTCAGGCTGGAATATCCTATTGATTCCCCTTTCATCACAGACAGCCCATCTGTGCTCAGCTGAGCTTGGGTCAAAGCATCTGCAAGCCTTTCATTATCCAGACAAGTTAACCCACTTAAACAAAGCCATGATCAGCCATGGCAGGGTGATTTGAGACGACACAAATCCTCCAAACACCGAGCAAACAATGACAAAAAGCAGACCCTGCTGGTAATAAGTGTGCAGCATCAAAAGCCTTTCAACAGCAGCCACCATTTATTATAAATTATTTGTTCCAGCATCTACTAATGTGGATAGGAACACATCATCAGCAATTGTTGCCTTGGGAGTTGGGAACTGCTGCATTTTCCAATTTGCAAGGCTCAGAGCTGTGCAGCTGTGGAGCAGAGCCTGGGATAATGAATTTCAGTCTGCCAGGGGTGGCCCAGATTTTGTCTTGTCTCACACAGACACTTGAGAAGGACTCTCACACCCCACTGTGACCTGCAGACCAGAGGTGGGAACCTGCCCAGCTCACTGGTTCTGACTAAACTCCAGAAGGAAAAGGAATTGCTATTTCCAGGAGAAAAAACTAATTTCCAAGTCTGTTCTGTAGATGTGTTCCAAAGAAAAGCACAAGAATAAGCTGGAATTTTTCAATTTTTTTCCATAAATTTATTTTTAATTTTTTTAAAAATCTAAATATTTTATGATAAAATCTAAAAATTTTATTATAATTTTGACTTTTTCATATAGAAAAGAATATCCATTGAAAGGCCATTCCAAAACAAACTTAAAATGCTGTTTTCCAATATATCTACAATACTCCCATTGATCTGTGACTACTCAAAACAAAATAAAATAAAAAATAAAATAGGTGTTCCATGAAACACCCAAATTCTGGAAAAAGTGAGAGTCTGGGAGATGCTAGAAAAAGATTTTTAATAAGCTCTGATGTACTGAGTAAAAATCACCTTTTCACAGCCAACTAAGACAGCAACTTGTCAAGAGGATGAATTTGTAGAAATATGAAAGCTTCCAAAAAGAACTGAAGCACGACATCCAGAAAATGCTCACAAATTCCATGGTGGAATCCCAGAGCAAATACTGATGGAGCAGACACAGAGTTGGGGTTCTGGGATGAAATGGGCATTCAGACAGAAACCAATTAAGGTTTGCAGAGTTGAGATAAAAGTTTTTGTCACTGCTGAACCTCAGATATAAAAATGCAGAAAGTGATAATGGCTTACTTTAATGTAATAAAGAGCATAAAGTTTCCTACTAATTGAGCAGGAAGAGCAATTAACCTCGTGGTGCATCAATACGTCAGCCCTGATTTATTTGTAAATTAGGTAATTAGGATGCTTTAGGTTTTATACAGCAGCCAAGCAAGCCTGGCTTTCCCAGGAGTCTTGCAGAGGGCAGAATCTTGAGGAATTTTAAGTTCACTGGTACCACAGAAGTTTGAGGCACACCTTATGTTAGCCAGAAAAATAACACACCCTAATTAGTGCAGCTTGCAAAGGCACAGGACAAGCTGGATTTGCAGAGCTTTTCTTGTGAAAGGTGTGTCTTTAATGCAGTTTTTTCCCCCCATACACTCTATTTCCTCTACTAAAAGGAAGTTCTATTCAATGAAAGGAAAATCCAAGTACAGCAAAGCTGTTGAACAAGCCAACTCTAGCTCGACCTTGTTCCACCTGGGGAAAATGGGCAGGTACAAGGAAATCCAAACCTCTCTGAAAGAGGAACATTGCTCTGCAAGCCTGCAGTGGTGCACAGGCACAGAGCTGCCCTGGCATCCTCTCTGCCTGTTGGACTGGTCCTTTGCATGGTAAATAGGCAGGAGCACTAGGAAAAAAAAATCAGTAGTATTTTCTGATCATTTAAGAGGACTTTGCTGAAGTTATGTGCCTCAGAATAGCTCAGTGCATGCAAGAAAATGATTTAAAGGCCATAGATTTAAAGGCCACAGGGGAATGGTTTAATCTGAATACCAGTCTTCATATTTCACTTAAATAAAATCACTTAGTATCTGACTCTGATAGCTAAGGTGACTTTTTCCATCCCTTTTCCAACTCAATGAAAGGGTCCCTTGGGTATTTTTATACTCCCAGGTGCCTTTGTTAATTGGGTAATTCATGTGCTGTTGCTCCTGCACCACAAAAGCATTTAACCCCTTGAGTAATGCCAGTTACTACCCAAAGCACTGAGCAGCAAGAAAACCAGTAGCCAATTGGAGTTAAACACAAAGTCTGTAAAATCTGTGTAATTGTGTAAAAAAAACAATTTCCTGCATGGAGAAACAGAGTGCCCTGTTCTTTACAGATGCTGCTGGAGCAGCTGCAGCAGGCTCAGCACAGGGAGCCTCCCTCAGTGGGGCTGCAGGGTCACTGCTCCTGCTCAGCAGCACGTCCTGCAGCCCTGCAGCATCTCCTCCTGCCCAGGTTCCCTGCTGCAGGCCCCAGACAGCAGATCTGCATGTGAGAGCTATCAGACCATTGCTCTCCTGACAAATGGAACTGCAGATCACTGGCTAAATATAGCAGAGGCACTGGTGTGGTACAGACCAGCCTGCTCCACACTCCTGTAAAAATTTCCATGGCACAGGGAGGATGTGAAGGAACAATGATGTCCAGCATTGTGCTGGATCGTTGGTACAGTTATCTCTGCATGGTCAGCTGAGGGAAATGAGTTGACATTGTAGCTCCCCATCACCCAGCAGATCCTTGTCCCTTTGAATCCCAAGAGCTTGCATGAGATGAGCTGACTGATTTCCCAGCTTTTGAACTGGCACTACTCCTGAGGCAGGGCAAGAGAAGAGAGAAATTGGTTTAACACAGAGAAGTTTCTCAGAGAGAATGGACAAAAAAAAGGAAATGTCACTGCCACAAGCTGCAGAGTGCTACTTGAACATGGCACCTAATCCCAGGGGTCAGGTACATTTGCTGTTCTACCAGAAAGCCCATTAGCAGAGACACCCCCTCAGTCCATCCACACAGAGGGTTAATGAGCTTCCTTAATTAGCTACAATGGAGAGGGGATTCTGGAATTTCATATTTTAGCTCTGCAGTCAAACAAGACCTTCCCACCCTCGGGGCATTGTCTTTTACAAGAGCCAGCAATGTGAATAAATCCACAAGCACAGGCTCCAGCAGGGAGAGACCAGACCCAGCCGGTTTGGAAGGCACCATTTCCAGTCTGCAGCCCCAGCTTTGCCAGAATTCATCTTCCTCACATCCCTGTCAGCTCTGAACTCCCCTCCTGGGCTGCCTGTCCCCAGCCTGGCAGGGGCTCCGTGCCCAGGGGCCAGCAGGACACTGCTGGGGTGTGGAACACCTTCTGCTGGATGTGGAACACCTTCAGCTGGGTGCTGGGAGAGGGCAGACATCCTTCAGTCCTGCCCCAGGGCTGGACAGGAGCACGTGGGGGCTTTGGATCCTCACAGGAACAAAGCAAAGCTGCCCCAGACCCTGGGGTCTGCAGCTGGACAGAGGTGCCAGAGCTCCCTGGCAAACTCCAGTTCCACCTTTCCTGCTCCACCTCTCATTAGGAGTGAGAAACTCTTATTGAATATGTCAGAACACCCTGGTTTGAAAGAGTTTTCAACAGTTCAGAGCATATTCCCTGCTGTCCTGCAATCACTGGGGTTTCTAATCTGTTTTGACCCAGATCCTACATTGATGTTTCTCAACTCACCTTCAAAAGAAAGGAGATCTGAGAGTGGCCAAGCACCTCAGAAAATTGGAGTGAATTCTGAACTGCTGCCTTGGCCAGGGCTCAGGCATCATCCTGCTTCTGAGGGAGGTGGATGGAGGCACTCTTTTGTAATATGAAGGCAAAAGGATTTTCTTTTCACAAAATTACGCAATGAATAAAATAAAGGGCAGAGTATGATGCAGAAAAAAAAATCCTCCTGAAGGTGAAGCATATAAAGAAATTGTAAATAGAGAGGAACAGAAAGAAAAGATTTATGTTAAAACTCATGTTCTGGGAATATCAGGTGGAAAAAAACCCAAAACTCAACAAGTGTGAGATAGAAACTTGATTTGTAAATAAACCCCGTATGAACCCAGGTCTGCCTATTCTCTGCTCCATTTGGGGCAGCATTTCCAGTTCTGCTAGAAGCTCACATTTCTTCCTGCAGTGAGCAGAGGGGGAATGCAGAGTCAGCCTGGTCACCAAACTGCCAGCACAGGAATAAAGATAAGTTTGGGTTCTTTAGTCCTTTGCAGTGCTTAAACGATGATAAATGCAATGCCATAATACAGCATCTAGTTGGATGTAATTGCTTTGACTAAGTCTAGAAAGAAATTCATTTACTCCAAATGAAATTATTCTGAGGACTTTAGGGGAGTGTTTTTAAGTGGGAGTTGTTGGATCCCAGCCCTGCAGTGCCCCTGTTAGTCTGGAGTGGGAGCACAGGGACTCAGCTCAGCCCTGGGACTGTTTGGTGACAGCTCCAGCAGGGCCTGCCAGGCACCTGGAATGGGCAGCATTTACCCCAGAAATTACTGCAGCTCCAACCACACAAACCAACCTTCTGCACCAG
Organism: Loriotus luctuosus; assembly: GCA_035582745.1. Taxonomy (NCBI): domain Eukaryota; kingdom Metazoa; phylum Chordata; class Aves; order Passeriformes; family Thraupidae; genus Loriotus; species Loriotus luctuosus. Next base: position 12,616,451 of record JAWWEY010000045.1, read on the forward strand.
CACCCCAGCAGATCTGCAGGGGTTTGGTAAGATTTTTAGTGAGTGAGTGAAGTGTTCCATGAGCCAGGCACAGAGGAGAGTTTGTCTGGCTGGCTGCAGGTTCAGGGCTCGTTCTGAGTGTGGGATCTTCAGGAGCTTGTGGGATGGGGTAAAAAGTTATTTCTGACCCTGTCCTGCCAGGATCCCTGAGGAGCTGACAGGCCCACAGTGTGTCTGAGATGCTGGATTCCCAGGAGATGATGAAGGTCTGGATGCCTCAGGAGGAATGAAAGCTTGGTAGGGAGATGTCCACAGGAGAAATAACACTGCTGCCCTCGTTCCCAGAGACCACCTGCCATAGCATTTACTTGCTAATGAAAATTTTAATATGATTTATAGATTATAAAACATATATATTATTATAAATTCGATTGGAAGGAGCTAATTCTGATCCATACAGCTAATTCTGATCCATACAGCTAATCCTGATCCATGTATCAGGGAAAACACCCTGGTACAACACAGAGATAAACCAGAAGCAATGAAAAATACCCTAAAACTTGAATTTTTTTTTTTTTTTTTTTGTAAACCACATCAACCTGAGCTTTTGTTCAGCTCTGACCAGCTTGGCATAACTTTGCTCCCTGTCCAAGGAACCTGGCTGCTTCCTCCTCCTGTTGCAGGATGCTGTGCTGGAGCTGGCAGCAGCACCAGGCAGGGCTGGATTCCAACAGGGAGCTGAGGAAATGAAAAGCTCCTCACAGCCTGGGCTGAGCAGAGCAGGCACCAGAACTTCCACAGAAATCAAGAGGATCACAAAGTGCAGCAAATTCCAGCAAGGTCAAAAAGCATTAGCAAACTTCAGAGGAGCTGCTGTGCTTGGAGCTGGCAGCATTCCTTCCTTCAGCCCTGCTCCTGGATGTGCCCATCACCCTGGGCCAGGCTGCCCTGGTGCTCAGCCCGTTTGAAGTTTGCCTCTCACAAACACTCACGTGGCAAAGGTGGGTACCAGAGCTGTTGCCTTGGCTCTTTCTGTGCACAAATGGGCTTTGAGAAACATTTAGAGCTACTCTCTAGCCCCTAGCACCTCCTTCTTCTTCAATAACTCTCTGAAATATAACTCTCTTTTAATTAAGGTCTCAGCCTTTGCTTCTTGCTTTCATCATGTCTCGGTCTGGTGCTTAAAACTAAATCCTGTTCTTGTCCTACAAAGATCCACAGGCCCTAAAGGAAAGTCTGTAATGATGAACAAAAAGTATTTAATGCTGTATTAGCAATTAGATCAGAACTCAGAAAAACTTTGCAAAGGCAACAGCTAACAGTCTGTTACTGTAAATTAATCTTTTACACAGTCATAAACCCAGAGCAGGGCAGTTCCTGCACCACAAGTGTATTCCTCACCCTTGCAGGACCAAGCACAGTGACTCAAGGAATATAAATGTTGAGAGAGTTAGAAGAGCCTCAGGGCAGCCTGAACTTCTGCCTTCATTTGAAGGTACAATTCCTGCCCAGCCACACCAGAACTGTTCCAAAATTAACATCTCTACAATTCCTCAAATTTCTGCACTAATCCTGAAGCAAGGATGCCAAAATGCCAGATTCCACCTGCTCTCCACCCCAGCATTTGCAAGCACTCCCATCACTGTTCCACAAGCCATCCCTTATTTACTAAGAGTTCCAAGCATGAGGGTGAGCAGGGCCACCAAGCTGCCTGGCAGTCCTCACAGGTCCTGCTTGCTCCAGGATTAGCTCCATGAGCCTGTCACAACGAGGAGAGTTTGGCTGGCTGGCTGCAGATTCAGATTTTCATAGATTGCAATTAATTGCAATAATGAGTGTGAGCTGGTGTGGTGTTCTGGGGCCTCACCAGGGACAGTATGGACTCTGTTCCTCAGGATCTGCTTGTCTGCTGACTGACAGCCACAAGAATCACATCAAGGCTTTTCAAATTGCAAAAATTGTGTGGCAAGCTCTGGAGATTTCAGAAAGTTGTGCCTTTTTACCAACTATTGTAGACTAACACAAAGACTGGTGTTTCTGGATGTGTATTTCCCTCCCTTCTCTTGAGAGTTTGCCACCTCAAAAAACAAACCAAAGGGAGAGAGGGAGGCACAGCTTCTGAAAATGGCACAATGAAATCATTAGAGACTGGAAGGCCATCCCTGATTCCTGGTGCTGGGGAGTTCTGTGCAGTGCCACAGCAGAGCTCAGCTGCACTCCTGGGCTCTGGGACACAGCTGAACTCCAGTGAGACTGGATTCAAACATACAGCAGGGAATGCCCTTGTGAGGAGATCACAAGTCAGCCCAGAGTGAGAACAGCATTGAGAAAACCCCAACTAATCATCAGCTTGCTGATGGGGCAATAAACAACTGTGGCAATAGGGGAGGGAGCCCAGACAGTGACCTTGGAGAGGGTGAGGCTGGAGGCAGCACCACCTGTCTGACAGAGGTGCTCTGGGTGATGGATTGGCTCCAGGCTGTGCCTGGACATAACTGAGATTCATGGAGCAGAGGGGAGGGCTCCACTCTGCTGCAGGGATTGGGCTCTCAGGTGTAACCACACTGCCAGGCCCTGCATTAACTGGAGCCATGAAACTCCATCTCTGAGCCCAGGCTGCTCACACCTCTCAAGACTCTTATTAGACCCTGGAGTTGCTCACAGACAAACAGTGAGCTGGCACTGAAACCACTCAGTTCCACCCTGGGCCCTGGGGCCAGAGCAGGCAGGGAGCTCTGAACAGCAGCTTCCCAGCCAGGCTCAGCTGCAGAGCAGACACTGCAGCTGCAGGGATGAGCAGGGAGGTGAGCACTGCCCTTCCTCACCCAGCCCTCAGATCAACCTCAGCACCTGGGCATCCAGTTCATCTGCACCCAGAACACTTCTTGCAGCTGGGGGTGATGGCAAACTCTGTGTCAAGCACAAACATCATTTCTACCAAACAAAGTGAGAAGTACATGAACTCACTGGATGAATAGACTCCATCATCATCATCATCGTGCTTTGTCTTTGATACCTGGATAACTGACCCAGTCCTGACTGTATTTAACTTTTAATGTGCTAGCAGTATTAAAATCCTAAATAGAGTCCTCTAAATCTATTTAGAAGCTTAGGAAACCATTTCCAAGTCAGTAGAATTGAAAAGAGAATGGAGGAATAGAGAATGCATTGATTTTCTATGTCAGAAATGAAGCAATTTAGCATTTCTTTTACTCAAGGTTCTACTGCTCTGTGCCAGCACTAATTAAATCTAATGTTTTCTGAGCACAGAAATGATGTTGACTCATAGAAGAGTAACAATATCAAATTGATGGGCAGAGACATTAATGGCCAATTGGTTATATTAATGTAACTCAGCACTCCTCCTTGCATAAGTGAGTTTTTCATCAGAATTTACACTTTTGTTGAATGTTTTAAAAACAGGCTACTCAATGGGAGGGGATAGGAGTAGGAGTTAAGTATTTCAGCACTCCAGAATTAGGAACTCCTAATTGTTTGGAGGTTTAAAACTAAATTTAAAAAAATTCATGGGACAGAAAAAGTGACTGGAGCTGGGCTCATTTTACTTTGCACATGCAACTGGCTGCTCACAGCCCTGTGCAACTGAAGCTCTGCTCCTCCAGGAGGGATAAAGTCCCCTACAGCTGGGTCTGGCTGTGCTGTTAACACTCCCAGAGCAGCTCCAGCTGCCAGGGCTCTGGATTGCAAAGCACCAAGGAGTGAACTCACAAGTGTGGAGGGTAAAAAGCCAATTTCATTGCACTCATCAGTCTGAGGAACATCTGCACTTGGTGCAATCTCCCAGCTGAAATGCCTTAAATTAAAAAATCTAGCATGAAGGGTTACTTGCAGAAAAGAAAGAACTGAATTTAAACACAATTATTTCAACTGGCTATCTGTTCTTTTAGCTCCTTTAATAAAAACACAAATCCAGAGAGAACAGGATTAGGATTTGTATTCATTACTTCTCTTCTTGATTGAGTGTAAGAAAAATAATGAAATGTGAGAATTTGCCACATGACAAAAAAAATATTCCCACTTGGGTTTTATTAATAGCCTGTACCGACTCCCTGAAGGTGTGATCAGAAGGATCAGATCACTTTTAATTAGTTGTGAGCTGGTCTGTGGGTAAGGACCCTTCCTGCCTTACCTTAGACAAACCTCTCCCTGGTGAGGGAAATGTGGGGCCCTCTTGGCCTTTTTTTGATTCCAGAAGGCCAAAGGGAGCCATAGAGGTAAATCATCTTTTGGGGAAATCCTTGTGCTGCTGCTGCTCTCCCCCTGGGTCCAGATCCAGCTGACATCCCCAAATGCCAGCTTGCTCCAGGGGTGCCCTTCACCTGTGCCACAGAGGGATTCTGTGCCAAGCTCAATGTCCATGCAGATGGAATTGTCTCCCCCTTCTCCCCAACTGAGCCGGGCCTGTCCTGCACCCCAGAGGGGCTCTGGGTTTGGAACTGCTGCTCAGAGCCCTGCCATGGGTCCCTGCAAGGAGCCAGGGGCTGCCAGGAGCCCAGCACTGCTCTCTGCCCAGGGAACAGCACAGGGGGAGCTCACCTGGGGTAGAAAACATTCTCAAAATCCTTCAAAAGCAGCTTTTCAGCTCCTGCTTTCAGTGGGAAATGGGGGTTAGGTAACTTGAACCAACATTCCTCATTTCAAAAGCCTGGTCTGCTTAAACAGCTTATTTTGGATCTCGTGAGCCTGTGCCTCAGTTTACCTACTCGTAAACAGGTAAAAAAGGGAAACAGCTGCCTATCACCTATACCTACAGGGTTCTGCCAGCCCTTACAATTTATATCCTTGAACTACACATTCCTGGAGCAGAATTAGCTGCAGAGGGGCACAGCTGATGAGGAAAGCTGGAGGAGATGGATGAGAGCAGGGCTGGTGAGCAGAGGGACACTCGTGTCACCTCAGACAGTGGCTCTGCCAGCAGCAGTGTGTCCTGGCTGTCACACGTGGGAGCCTGGCTGTGACACCCCACCATTCATCATCCTGGCACCAGTTTAAAGCCCAGTTCTGAGGGGAGAGGACACATCTCAGCTCCTTAATCACCATTTGCCCCAGCTCCTGCAATCACAGACCCATAAAGGAATCCCAGCACAAATTGGTTTTGGCTAATAAATATCAGTCAGGGATAAATAATGAACCAGAGCTCTTTCACCTCTTTATTAATCTGTGATATTTGCTGTAAAAGCCTCCATGAAGGGAGCTCTGCCCTCACAGGCAATGAGGTGAGAAGGAATGCAGCAGGTTTTTGGGATCTGCTAGGCTGAGGCTCCCAGCAGTGACTGATGGGGTGTCCCTGCTCTGCAAGGGGGGGATGCAAGGTACAGAACCTGTCCCACAGCCAGGATTCATCAGCACCAGCTGATTTTCACTTTGTCCCTGCTCTCTAAGTCAGAAATACAAGGCACAGACCCTGTCCCACTGCCAGGGTGTGCAGGGCCCATCAGCACTGGCTGATTTTCACTTTGTCCCTGCTCTCTAAGTCAGAAATACAAGGCACAGACCCTGTCCCACTGCCAGGCCGTGCAGGGTTCAGCAGCACTGGCTGATTTTCATTGCTGCAGGGCTCATTTCAGCTGGACACAGGTGTGCAGGGGGCAGAGCACGGCTGTGACTGCAGCACTGGGCTCTCAGTGGGGCAGCAGCCTGCACTGGCACATCTGGGTGTGTGACACACCAAACTTTAACCACACCAAGGAAAGAACGTTTTAGCAGAAAAATGAGATGCTTGCTTGGCTGGTGCCCACCTGAGCCACAGGATGATTCCACTCCTGGCCAGGGTGAAAGCACAGACATTTGAGGGAGCAGAGGACAGGCTGCAGGCAAGAGCTCTGCAGCAAAGGGTGGGCAGCCCTGGCTGCCCCTGATCCCTGCAAATGTCCCAGCCAGGCTGGACAGGGCTGGGAGCAGCCTGGACTGGGAAAAAACCTGGTAAAAACCTGGTGTGAGAGGGCAGAGCCTGAGCCATGAGCTGGGGCTGAAACGCTTCTGAGTGTGTTTGTCAGACAGCAAAGAGAACTGAAGAATGAAGCAGTAAAAATAATTACCTGCTTTTATACAGGGGTTACACAATATGGAAATGGCTCTTATTTCTCTTTAATCCTTAAAGCCTTCAGGAGACCCCATATTCCCAGTGCCCACACTTCATTTTGACCCTGTGCCTCACCCACACCCCACAAAGGAGGATCCCTAAATGAACTTTCCCTTCCAACCTCTGCTTTTCTACCTTGCCTCAGCACTCATCTCACCAAGCTCCACAAAGAACAGCCTCCTGAGGTGCTGGAGTAACTGGGGTTAAACTTTGGGGAATATTTCAGCTCTTCCTCGCTGGATTTATTCACTTAAAAATAAAACTCCTTCCAAGTTTGCTGTCTTGCTGAGGATATAATTCTGCCTTGGGTCTGGAGGCAGTCATGGCATTTTCTGACTGGCAGAGGAGGATTTGGGGCCTCCAGCAGCACGTTCTCCTCCTGTCTGCTCTGAGGAACAACCTTGAGATTTTTTAACTCCAAAATTAGAATTCTGAACTTGCTCTGGAGCGCCTCAAAAAAAGCTCTGTGTGAAATAGCTGTTTCTTGTCAGGCTCCTAAAATCCCTGGCGGTTAAACGTAATTTTTTAAAGGCTTTATTTGCTATCAAGCACCTGAATCCTGTATATTTCACCAGTTAATGAGCTCGTTTTTGAGGAGAAAATGTAGCTGTTAGGAATATTAACTGAAGTTATGCTTACTGCTGGAGCGTGTGTAGGGTGTGTGTAAAAATCCTGCTTTAATGTCTCATCTTGGAGTAAGTCCCAGAAGAGATTGATTCAATTTCCATTCATTATGGGAGCAAAACTTGAAACTACCCCCATGTACAGACGCTCACTGCTGGCAGCAGGGAGCAGGGATGTGTGGTGGGGAAACCCTTCCAGTGCTGGGTAAAACCAAGGGTGGGGATGGGAAGCTCCAGGGTTGGGTTTGAGTTTTCCAGGGCTGGCTCTGGCAGTGACAGCTTTCATTAACCCCTTGCTTAGGAAAGGCTGCTTAAATGATAATCCCTGCTTTGTGCTGCCTTGGGAACTAAAGCACAAGTTCTGAATAAAAATATTATCACTTAAAATATATTGATGTATTTTGTACAATACTTAGAATATTTACCCATCATCAGGTTTTATATTTGCCTTCAAGGTCCTTCTCTATCCCTGACCTCTGTGGGGTTGAGGAAAGTTCTATAAACCAGAAAAACTGCAGGGACTGGGAAATAAGCTGATCTTTAATAAGCTTAGTAGACTTAGTCAGGGACTAAATTCTGCAGCCACAAAGTGTCTGTAGCAGAACCCAGAGCCAGGGCTGCACAAAGCACCTCCAGACAAGAAACATCCTCTGCCTCATTAAACCATCAACTGGACATGAGTGTTTGACTGTGAGAGGTTTATTACCCTAAATGCTATTGATTAGCAATAAACACTGCATTTCCTCATTTACCACCCAGTGAATCAGCTCCTGACCCTGCCCAGCCCTGCAGGTGTGACACAGCTCTGGCTGCCTGCACAGGGCTGCCCACCCATCCAAGCTTTTGTGCACTCTGCCCAATTCCCAGGTGTTCCTGAGAAATCTCTGGTTGAGCACCACTTGGTGCTTCCAGCACATGAACTGTTCCCAACATTTTGGGAGTTTTTCCCACCCACTCCCCAAATTACGAGCTCAGACTCCCCACACATCCTGTAATTTCAGCTGGGCTAACCAGGAAAGAGAATTCCTGCTCCTTGAGAACATCCAGGGGCAGCTCTCAAACACATCCCTGCCTGCTGTCACCCTCTGCACATCACAAACCTCCCAGCTGGGTTTGGGGCTGAGTTTTTGTTGCTTTGTGCTATTGCATGTGCAGTTCATATCACCAGTTGGACTGGCAGAGTTGCTTCCTCACAGGATTTTTCTGACTGGCATCAAATGCTACCACACAGGAGGAAATGTTATCAATCCTGCTATTGACAGGGCTGTAAAGGAAGACTAAAGACATGAGAGCCAATTAAGTGATCAAGAATCTCTTAATTGCAAGAGTATTAGGTGGAATCCCAAGTAAAGATAAAGGATTAAGAATTTAACACCACAAAGTCATTTTCCTTTTATCTTATTTACTGTCTTCAGCCCCAGAGGAGCAATTAGTGTCAGTGGGGTATTGTACATCCTCACATCCCACATGGCAAAGTGGTTTTAAGAATAATCTCCCTGTTTCCACTTTGTGGGAGTGCAACCATTGTTTGCAGATTTACTGCAAGCACTATGATTACAAAATCCAGTGTTCCCTGCAAAACAAGGCTAAACCAGCAGTATCAGGATGGCAGTGGACAGCTGAATTAAGTGTTTGTCTCTTGGTTAGCACGTGCTTTGCTCACAAGGAGATTTCCCAGCACAGTATCACAATTACTCCACATCATCCTTACAGCTTGCCCACTGCATCAAAACTCCATGCTGTGCCCCAAAAACCCCCATCCTGCAGGAGAACCTGCAGCCAGGCTGAGCAATGCTCTCCCCTCCATCCTTGGTGATTTCTAAGCAATACAGATCTCTGTTTTTCAATCAAGCCTGGCATTACCTCCCAGGATAAGGGAGGGTCCTGCTGAGCTCCTGCCTTGGCTGGGCATGATGGAATGGAGTTCTGTGGGCAAGGGTGGATGGGCTTCCTCTGCCTGTGTGGGAACATCTGGGCTGAACAGCCAGAAGGTTTTTGCCCATTTTGGTACAAAACCAGTACATTTTTGGCAGCCCAGGTAAGAGTCAGTGGCTTTCCCAGCCTCTCTGTGCCCCGTGCACAGCTCTGCCCTGCTCCACTGGGCAGAGCTCATTAATGTGGCTTTAACACCAGGAACACCAGAGGGACATTTCAAACCCAGAAAGCAAAGATATTCATCTGAGACCCAGAGCTGAAACACCAGCTCACAACTTAATGCTCCTGCAATCTTTTCTTGGACATTACTGAATGCTTGGGTGCAACACATGTTTGTGGCAATTTTTTTAAGGTTAGAAAGAAGCCCTACTGATTTATTGTTTAAAAAGTAAATTTCAGAAGAACATTAAACCCAGAATTAAATCTTAATTAAAACTCTAGGGTGCAAATCAAGCATTCAGACTTTAGGAGACTTCAAACCTTGAGTTTCCATCAGTTTTATCAACTCAGCCCCAATGAAGATGGTGTTTATTGATGTCCTGAACACTCAGGCCATGGAATGTGTCTCTCAATATAGAAATTAGAAATGAAGTGCTTTATTATCCACTCACGCTGCCTGAGCCCTGAGGGCCTCCTCCCCAACGCCCCTGGAATCCCAAATCCTGCAGGTTCTTCCCTTCCCTCCCTCCCTGGGTGTCTCCTCTGCCACGGGCTGGGGCAGAGGGGAGGGTAGGAACCCAGCCCATCAGCCTGGTTAGCACAGGAAACATTCCTCACAGAAAACAAACAAAAACACAAACACAAGCTGACAGGTTTCCCACACAGCTTGAGCTACAGATTTGTCTTGTTGGTTTTGTTTGGGGTTTTTTTTAAATCTAAAATTTCTGGAGAGCCCACAGAGACATCTTGTGCCTGGATGACACATAGCAAGTCAGCAGAGCAGGAGGGGTCATGCTGGGGATCCTGGAAGGAATTTTCAATGGGATGGAGACTTCAGGAGAGGATGAAGTCACCTGTTGCTCTCTGAACAGGTAAACCCTGTCCTGACAGGGAAATATCAGTGCTGAGAGCAGCACAGCTCTGAGTGCTTGAGCAGCTCTGCTTGTTTGCCCCTTGTCTTTGCAGTGCTGTGGGTGACGCAGGAGGGCAGGACCCAAAAATCTGACAGGCTGTCTCTGCAGGTTATTTTGCTCTTGCCCTTGGGCACTGAAAACCTGATCTGCACCCAAAAATCAAAACCTCTGGGCCAGACCAGGTATTCTCTTTCCAGTGCTGTTACATGAATGAAGTGTCCTGGCTTTTGGAGATAATGTGCCTGGCCAAAAACCTGCCTGAGCATCCCCCCAGTCCTGCCCTGCCCCACCCAGGGAGGACTCTGGACTACAGGAGACACTCTGAGAGAAGAGCAGTGTTTAACTCCTCCCAGGGAAGCAGCTCTGACAGCACTTGCTGCAAGTAGGGCAGCCCTGAAATATCTCAGCAGCTACGACAGGCAAGGTGGGAAACTCATAACACGACGAGAAGAGCTTTGGAATGAGGTAAATGAGTATTTTAGGCAAGTGAGCAGGGGGAGAGCCAAGTAAGAGCCCAGCAGGCTGCTGTTGTCAGGAGCAACCCCACTTCCCCCACAGGCACCGTGCCCCAGGGCTCCCAGCTTCTCTCCTCCCTCCTGTGTCCCACTCTGTTTGCTGGCACCACGGGCATTACAGAATGTGCTGACGTACATGAAATGATTCCTGCCCAAAAATGAAATCCCAAAATTTACAAATGCAAGAGACATAATTCTGAGAACATGGAGAAAGATGGAGAACAGATTCTGATGGCAGATCCTAGCTCTGCTTAGAGCCCAAATGCCAGAGTTTGGTCTATTAAAGTTCCTTGGTTCCCAGTTAACACCCACACCCCCTCCATCCACAATGAGAGACTTTAACTGTGGACATTCTGTAATCCCCAAGAACCTCTCCCCCAAACCCAGGGGAAACCAGCAGATATTAAATTTGACACTCCTGTTCATTCCCTCAACCCCAGACCTGGAGCCACAACTGGCTGTGATGTTCTGGAGGTCGATGCATTTCTCTCTATTACTTTCCACCTCTTGCACATGGAACAAAAGGCTACAAAGTGCAGGCATCAAGGAGAAAAATCCCAGTTCCACTACATTAACTAAAGCTGTCTACTATTGAAAGCAGTGATAGGTAATCTATAAAATAATTTCCACAACCCCACCATAAAAGAATCCCATTGTCAGTGCAATCCAATAGTACCAGTGGCTGGAAGGGAATTTATTCTACAATGAAAGTTACTCCACGTGAAAAAAACAAAACCAAACAAATATGGTTTTATCTTGTAAACCACATGTGTTTATGATGTGTAGAGCAGCAGCTTTGGAAATCACTGGGCATGAATTAAGGAAGCTTCAATCAAGATCAAAACTTGGGTGAGAGCACAAAGTTAGATATGAAGACTACAACTGCCCACAAACCAAAAGAACAATGGTACAACCAGGTTTAATCACAGTTTGACAAACAGGCTGGATGAGGAGCCCAGCTTACTTAACCCCCTGCATTTAGGATAAAATAGTTTTCCAAGCCATCCTCCAAAACAGGTCCAATTCTTTATTCCTCTTATAAAACACATCCAGAAATCCAAACTCAGGTCTGTCTCTGGTAAAACTCTCCAGATCTCTGCACCTTCTCACCTTTGGTGCTCAGCCTCAGCAGTTTAGGGCAGAGGCAGCACAGATGTGCCCCTCACACTTCCCAACCAGAGAATAGCCAGTGCCAGCTCTGTGCTGCCCAGTTCCCCCTCTGGCAGCTCATTCCCATGTCAGAGGTGCACACAGATTATTTAGGATGCAGAGCCAACACAGAAACCTTCCCACAGACTTCAAACCAGGGAGCTCTGTGCCCTCTCTCTGTTACTTGGCAAACTGGGATTTGCTCTGTGTGCTAACACAATCTCTTGCATTAAAGAGACTGCAGCCCTTTGGTGTGAAGCTTGCAGCTGATCTTTCTGATCTAGCCTGTGTCCATCCTCAGCACGGCCCCAAAGAGCAGCAGGACAGCTGGACCCCGCTCTCCACCTCACAGAAATGAGATTCTTTCCTCACCAGGCAAAGAATAAGAGTCAGAGATGAAGGCAGCTGCTCCACCTCATTTCTGCTCCTCCTGACCCACCCCAAGGCTCTGGGCAGCCCAACTGAAGCAGCACAGCTTGATTCCAGCCGAAAGGAGATAGGGCTGAGCCTCCCATCCTGAACTCTGTGCATGCTCTGCCCTCTCCCATCTGCTTCCCTCCTGCACCCTCAGCTCTGGGCAGTGCAGATTTGGTGGGGCTGGGGCAGGGGGAGCCATGGAAAAGCAATAACAAGCACCTCAGCTAACAAATGTGAAGGTTATGAGGATTTTATCTGGCCAAACCTATTCCATTTCCAGCAAAACAGCCAGCCCAATGCAGCAGGCTCAGGAACCCAGCCCTCTGCTTCCCCAGCTGAGGCTCTGCAGAGTCAAACATTAAAATGATTCAAGGCAGAGATAACACAGCTCCAGTCCCTGGCACAGCCTCTTCAGCTGCTCATCATTCAGTATATTTTGGAATTCCTGAGCAGTGGAGGAAGCAGCAGTAAAGCTGCTGGTTTATGCCTGGCCCAGCTACAAGTGGAGACAAGCTATTATTTTCTCTTTCCAAGAACTCATTCAATCGAATCCAATTTCAAAAGCTTTGGAGAATAATTTGAAATATCAGGAACTTTGGGTTCCTTCTGAGCCTCCACAGTGCCTTGACACTTCTCAGTGGCTTGGAGGCTACAAATTCAAGTAGAACTAATGGCAGAACAGCTTCTTTGATTACATTGGGAAGGTGCAGCTTGTGTAAGCAAATATCTGTCAAACATTGCCACCTCTATGAAGCTCCTGCAGATACTTACTTCAAGTGGAAGTATTTTTAGTATAATTGCCATTAAATGAATTATAGGAAGCCAATATAATTTTACAACTGATGCAAAATATTGCCACTTTACATCATTAAAACGATTTTTAGAACTGCTGCGATCGCATTTTGCCCATATATTGTCTGTCAATAGAGCTGAGATTCATAAAAGCAGGCCAGCTTTACAGAACACTTGAAATGCACTTTATGTGCAGCCAGAGACACTTTATAGTGAGCAATATGTGCTTGCCTCTCTCCAGACTGGAGGTACAGAGCAGATTGTGGGAGCACAGAGCTTTGCCTGCATCCCCATGATGTCCCCTGGCAGTGGCACTGCCCCAACATGTCAGAGAGCCCCAAAAAGGATGCTCAGCCCCACAGGGAGCTGTGGAGCTTCTGTGCATGGTGTCCCCAGCAGCCACAGGTGATTTTGGGAGCACAGAGCTTTCCCTGCATCCCCATGATGTCCCCTGGCAGTGGCACTGCCCCAGCCTGTCACAGAGCCCCAAAAAGGACACTTGGCCACACAGGGAGCTGTGGAGCTCCAGCACAGCCACACCTGGACATGGTGTCCCCAGCAGCCCCAGGTGATTTTCCCCAGCACAAACAGTTCTGTCTTCCAGGAGGGCAGAGCAGGAATCCCAGCCCAGCCCTGCTGCTCCAGCAAGAGCCCACCCCTCAAAGAGCAGGAGAAAGAGAAACCCCCACTGCCCTCTGGCAGCCAGAGCTGACCCCTCACTCTGCTTAGAAACCATGCAGAACTTAGTTATTTTCTGCAGTATTTTTTAGACTGTTGGCTCCATAATTTTACAGTTTAATTCCCAGCAGAAAAGGGAGGCACCGCGTCGCTATGATATTTTCTGAAAATTCCCTTTGCCAGGATTTTTCTCCTGAGAAGCCTCAGAAGAAAAGAAAAACAATAACTATCTTCTGCTATGGAATGCAAGAGGTGCATCTGTGATTGGTCTCATGTGGTTGTTTTTAATTAATGGCCAATCACAGTCCAGCTGTCTCAGACTCTCTGGTCAGTCACAAGATTCTATTATCATTCCTTTCTATTCCTTTCCAGCCTTCTGATGAAATCCTTTCTTCTACTCTTGTAGTATAGTTTTAATATATCATTTTTTTAATATAATATCTATAATAATGAATCATCCTTCTGAAACAAGGAGTCAAGATTCTCATCTCTCACCTCATCCTGGGACCCTGTGAACACCAGCACAGCAAGGAGCCATCCCAGAGCAGGAATGAGTGCTGGGAGACTCAGGATTTGGATGAGTGGCCCATCATCACCCTTGGCAAAAACAAACCTTAACAAAGAGGCAAAAACCAACCCACAGCACTGAACAGAGCAAGAAAAAGAAATGTATCACTGTTCTTTTGCAGGATAAAATGCTTAAACAGCCAACTGTAATATGTGAGCTCAGCAGTGATGGCTGGGTTTGCATTTGGGCTGTTTCAGTGGGGAGAAATCTTCCTCCTTATTGAGCAGAAGGATGGCTGACCACTGTCACTGCCAGAGTAAATGACCAAGGGCTGTAAAGATGCACAAAAGAGGGACATCAGCAGAAGAAGAAAGGCCCAAACCCCATCCATGGAACCAACAGTCAAAAAACCAGAAACAAACACCCAGCATCCTTCCCCCAAAGCAAGCTCCTGAGAAAAACCACAATGCATGTTTTCAAATGAATTAATTCTCTTCTCTGCTGCTGATTTCCTCTTTGGCTCTGCAGTGATTCTGTTATCAGGCTTCCCTAATGACACAGGAAAATAAATTCTAGCTTGCCATTCTTTCCCTTCAGATAATCTGCTCTAATTGAGTGTTTTACTGAGCAATCAATTGCACTTCACTCACTTTCCCAGGCTTGAATTACAGAATTAGAAGGCAAAAAAAGCTTCCTTGTACAGGCCCCATTGCTGTGATCCTGGTGTTAGGATGCAGTTCACCATGGGCAGAGCATTCCTGTGCAACCTTGAACCCCTGCTCTGAGCAGGTGAAAGGAAACCTTGTGCTCATCTTCTGGGTTTGAGCAGAGTTTGGGAGAAGTCAGAACCATCATGGGATGGCAGCTCCCACTGAAGCCCTGAGCACTTCTCAGGTTTTAAATCTCCAGGGATGAATGTCTCTAATAAATAATAATAATACATAATAAATAGTATTTAAAGGTAAGGATAAGGAGGAACAAAACCTTGTCCCAGCCTGGTTCTTTCACTCTTTCCAGCCCCTGCAAACCCCTAAGGAAGAGCAGTGCCAGTGAGAGGGAGGGAATGGTTGGAGGCAAACAGAGCATTGCTCTGTAATTGATACACAACAGGCATCACACAAAAGATGCCATATTCCTGATTTAATAGTCTGCTATGTAAAAGTTGGAATTAGCTTCCAATGCATCCTATTAGGGAGGCTGCAATGTGTTAAGTTAATGTGTGAAGGCATTTTTAATATTAGCTCTGGCTACAATTTCCCACCTAATTGAATGGAGAGGAGGGAAAAAAAAAAGGAGTTTGTAAATCTGCCACTGCAATGGCCAGTTACAAGGTTTTTTATGGCTCCCTTGTAATGGAAACATCAAGTGCACAGGTAAGCACTGTAACTGTGGGTAAAAGACATCAGTTTATTAGAGGATGTAAAGAACCAGAATCAGCTCCTTGGTCTCAGACTCATCCCAGTTCTTTATTGTACCAGAACAGCACAAAGGGATGGCTTTGGCCTTTATGGAATGTGCAATCCAATCTGATAACACATTTGTCTCTCACTGGTGCTGGCACACAGCCAGCCTTGGGAATGCCAGTGCAAACATTTGCCTGAAAATCCCATGTAAAGCACAACGTTGGGCTGTGTCTGCAGCTGTCAGACCAAGTGCCCCACGACTGGATGATCAGAAGTTAAAAATGTATCCAGATAAGAAGGTTGTAGGGTTTTGGTCTTAGGTACAGTAAAAGCTACAGAAAGGTAGCCTACAAAAGTAAATATTCCATAAAATCTACCAGCACAAGCTCAGCTTGGGATGTCCATCATGCTAATGATGTTCACCCTCACCTGAAAGATCCAGTGTGCTGTTTATTGTCTGACTGTCAGCTCTGGAACACACTGGAACACTGGAACCATCAAGCAGACTCACAACTGCTGCCTCATTATGCATTTTCCATTACAGGGAAAGCATATTTAATTTCTTTCATTTAGTCCTTCTGCTTCAGGATCTTTCAAAGTCCAAGTGGATGTGAAGGTCCAAGAATGATGGCATTTGCTCTGCAAACAGCAGATTTGAATGGTTAAATGGTGTGAAAATAATTAATAGCCTACTTTTCTTTATGCCTGCATCCCCTGTTATTGGGAGTTCTTTCAGGCATGGACTGGTCCTCATCATGGGGTCCACTGCAAAGTAACAGAGGTGGGAAAGGCACCAGCTGCAGCAGGGTCTCCAACACTCTGTCCACTCTCTTGGGCTTTAATTCCAGGGTTGGATGTCTCTAATAAACAGTATTTACAGGTGGGGGTAAGGAGGAGCAAAAGCAGGAGAGATTTGCTTGAGAGGCAGCAAAGGACAATTCCCTCCCTCTCAAAGCAGGTGTGGTGAAATGATCCCTGCTCTGCCTCTGTGCCAAGCTGCTTTGCAGACTCATTTCAAAGGAACAAGCATTTTAATTAGCTCTCCCTGGACTCGGGGACACGAGGGTCCCAGGTGAGGGGGGAGCAGAGAGAAATAAATATATATATACTTAAATGGAGAGCAGGCTGGCCTTGTTGCCAGCTCTCAGCTCTGCCTTAATCACTTTGAAGAATACAAGTCCACAGTGACCTCTGTTGTTCCTTTCATATTGGAGATTAAAAGATGAAGCACTGGTTCTGCAGCTGGTGAACACACAGAGAGGAAATCAATGACTCTTTCAGACAGGTCCCTGTGCAAAAAGGGTTATTGCAGACATGAAATAATTAATTTTAATTCAACTGTTTAAAAATAGACGCTACAGAAAGAGAAATGGCCCTTCTTTCTAAAAAAACAAGGCAAATGGATTTTTTTTCAGAAGCCAGAAAATCAGATGCCTCTCATTTTAGAATAGACCTTCAATTATATATTTTTTCCACTTCTCATCTTTACTTTCAGGCAGTAAATCTGCTGGAGGAGAACCTCAGGCAGTGCCCGGGATGCTCTGCTGCTCTCCAGGCTCTCAGGCTCCCTGTCACCATCACAGAGCTGTGAGCAGCAGGGGCACAGGAACCTGTGCAAGGCAGGGTTACACAGATACTCCTGATGGGTCAAACAGCCAAATATTCCACCAGCACCTGCAGCTGGGGCTGTGGCTGCAGCTGGGGCAGCCAGGGAAGCACAGAGCCCTGTCCCAGCCCATGGGGACAGTGCAGAGTCCTGGTCACACTGAGGGGACACAGCATGGCCTCTGCACTGGGCTGCACCCTGCTTTCCCCAGCCTGCCTCCTCCTGCGTGCCTGAGGTGGAAAAGGCAGCAGCAGCCGAGCTTGGAGCTGCACCAAAGTCATTGCAATGCTCCAGCCCTGCAAGGGGAGCCTTTGAGGCTTGCTTGCCTTCTGTGCCATCCCAAGCTGCTCAGCAGTGATAAGCAATTCCACATGAAAAGGAGCTCAAGACACTATTTATTTTCCCTTCATGTGTAACAATAGCAAACTGAATATTGTTCCCTTTTTCTGGAAAATAGCCTCCATTTGTGGCTCAGGAATTGCAGCCAGGTTAATTGCACAGTGCAGTTTGCTGTTTGACCTTCTATTTTTACCTTCTCTGGCCATTTCCACAGCCCCTCCAGGGAGCACCAGATGTTTGAGTAGCTGATGCCACACAGCTGGATAGAGAGGAGCACACAGCCATGAACTTCTGCAAACACTGAGCAATGGAATATTCACCAGCAGTGCTCAGGCTGCCTCTCACATGGCCAGAGCACAGTTTATGTCTTTAAACACAGAAACAAAGACAAGCTAAGAAAAATGCCATAAAGAAGCTGTTGTATGAGTGAGAGCCACACTGAACACAGCCAGCCCCAGGACTGGGAGTGGGTTTGCTCCTGCCTGCAGTGGAAAACAATCCTCCTGTTCCTGCCACAGGAATAAAGCACTGCAGGGGAAAGCACCCGTGGATCCAGCCCCTGCTCCCTAAAACCCATCAGCCCTGCCCTCACCATCCCACCTGGGTGCATTTACCAGGCACCTCCTCCCACTTTGAATTTACCCAAAGGTTTGGGGTTTCCCACGTTTGCTCTGCTGTTCAGGAGTCCCCAGGCCCCTTTCCCTGCAGCTCTGGATGTGATGCTCCTTGCCTGACCCCTCTCAGGGGCACAAACTGCTCCGTGAACACAAGCACAGAGCTGGTGGAGTGCTGTAACTGGTTATGGGAGATTGTCTGGCACCAACCATTGCTCAAATCCAGTTACATAAGGCTCTGACGTATTCAGAAGAGCTAAAACTGCCCCCTCCTGCAGCTGGCTCCTCTCTGAACCCTCCTCTGGCACCATGGTGACAATGGCAGGCACAGCCAGCAGCTCTCCACAGCACAACCACACCTGGCAGGCACCAGGAGCAGCAGCTCCCTCAATATTTCCCAGATGTGTGTCTGGGGCAAGAGCTGCAGCTGGGATGGGAAGGATTTCAACATTCCCCCTCGTGCAGGGATCTGGGACAAAGCTTCAGGCACCAGAGAGCTCCTGCTATTCTGAATTTCTGAGCTGAAGCAGGTCTGTTCCCCACAAAGAGCTGCACCCTTGGTGATCACAGCAAAGTGAGGAACTGTTTGATTATTTAAATGATGGGAGCTGCACAGGTATACTCAAAGTTAGGGTGAAATGCATGTTCCTTCTGATAATAGTTTTATTTATTAATGAAATCATCATGCTGTAATGTCACCTAAATTAGCCTCAATTAATTTCTGAATTAATTAGGTGTGTTCCTGGTAATTTCTTTCTCTTACACTTTTCAAGAATCTCTAAATGATAAAAGGAATTCTAGTACAAAGAAATGGAGAGGTCTCTTTATAACAGACATTCAAGATAAGAATAGAATAGATACAGAAGGCAGGAGGGTAAATCTCATCAAACTGCTTTGAAACCACATATTTGAAGTCAATCATTATATCAAAGTCACCAAAAGTCATTAAATAGCCTCATTAGCCACAATTTTTGATTTTCAGAAGTGAGAAAGGCTAATGGAACTGCAAGCTTTTCACCCCAACTCCAAACCACCCCCAGCACCAAATCTGGACACTGAAAGGAGTTTTTGACTGGGGAAATATTTCTATAAATATTGTGTGTGTGTGTGCCTGGCCCTCCATTACACAGAAAACTTTGAAGACAAATTGAGCCTGCTCTAATTTTAGGTAGAACCTGTCCCTGAGGAGGATCAGGCCCACGTGGATTAAGGGTTGTTGGTGTTTTACAGCAGGGTGGATTTGAGTCATCAAAAAGGAACAAAACACTGAGCAACCAAGATTCTCAGGGTGCTGCACACCCCATGAGGGTCCAGGGGCCCTGGGTGTCCCCAGACAGGGCTGACAGGTGACACTTCTCCCCTAAATTACATCTGGGGGTTCACACAGAATTGCAGCATTTCATCAGCAAAACGAGCCTGACAAGCAGCCTGCAGATTTTCTAGGTGGGGTATGAGGGGAAGGAAAAAAAAACACCCCAAAAAACTCCTGAAAAGGAATTGTCCAAAACTGTTTTGTTCCTCTCTTCACCTTCCAAGGATTGCCAGAGGGGCCTCTGGGGCTGCAGCTGATGGGTACAGAGAGGCTGCTTTATCCAAATCAACCCCCACAGTGTATTACACATCCTTTACTATTACTCTGATGCTTCTAAAAATACAGTTGTGAAGCTGTGTAATCTGATATGAAATTACAGCTTATTTTGCCACAGAATGAGGAAAGAAAAAAGAAGAAAGGGAGAAGAGACTGATGCCACTGACACATTTGAGAACACATGATCTGTTTTGATAGCACATTGTATTTGCAAAGCCTGTCCCCAGGCAGGCTGTGCTGGAATGAATTTGGAATCCAAAGGCACGTGGTCAGGCTAACTGGAAATAATTCTGGTGCCTTTCTTGCTGGCAGTACAGAAATGACAGAGGATCCAGAACAGGCATCCAAATATATATCCTCAGAATTTAATTAGAGAGAATTATTCTTGCCTACCTAGGATAATTGCAACATTATGTTGTGATGGCTGTTAGCATCACACATGCTTACAGATTAATAGTGTTTCTTCCATGTCTGCTTTTGATTTAATCAGGCCATCACTCATTACAATCATGCATGGCTGGTTCTACAAGATGAGAATGCATAAAAAACAACGTGCCTGGTAACACAGACCTGCAGCTCCAGGGCTCTGCCAGCCGCTGGGCAGGGAATCCAGCAGAGCTGCCCCAAAATCCCCACCTGAGCTGGGAACAGCCACGTGTGCTGAGTGCTGTGGGCACTGCTGCCTTCACCTGCAGGGAGCCTCAGCATCCCAGAGGATTCCTGCCCTGCACAGCTCCTGTGTGCCCTCACACACCTGGATACTCTGGGAATGTGTCCCCATTTGGGATGTGCTGCCTCACAGCCAAGCCTTGGGGCTGCGTTTGTGGTCAGCCCTCTCCAGGCTCTTAGCCAGCCCTGCCACACCATCAAACCCACCTGGGGACACTTGGGGACTTCTGTGGGCCTCATATGCATTAAAGGAATGGAAAAAATAAAGGTACGTGGCTACTTTGAAGCACAAGTGATCACAGAGGGACTAGATTTACACACAAAAGCAAAATATGCATTTATACATAAAAGCAAAATATACATTTCTACCGTGCCAAAACTGAGACTGAATATTTGATATTAGCACTGAAGTCTTGACCACAACAGAGCAATTCATAACAGTATTTTAAAAGCAATAATAACAAAAGATATATCACCAAGTTCAAGACTCCTGAACAATTCTCCCAACTCTACAACATCATCCAGACATTGCCCTGAGAACTGATCACAACTCAGATCAAAGAAGCAGGCACAGATCCAGCAGAGCCCCACAAACCCCATCAACACCCCAGGGAACAGCATTGTGATGCAACGACTTTCATACACTTCCAAATAAATTTTAAAAGGCTTTTTTGGGTAATAGTTTAACTTCACAAATTCAGGCTGAACAAAGCTGTCTCCACACTGTCCATTGTTTGGAGCTGCGATCTAATGGGAGAACTTTTTTCTCTCTTTCCTTCTCCTCCCCCCTCCCTCCCTTCATGCTACAGGAATGCAATCCCTCTGAAATGAAGCATCAATGCCTAGGACACACATCTTTAATGCAGCCCAGGAGCCACGATCACACCCTTAGAAAGAAGCAATCCGTAACACAAAATACACTCCGTGCCTGCATGCTAATGCAGCAATTAATCATTTTGATATCCTTGCTCTCTCCCCTGCTCATTTTCCCTTGATTTTTTGATGTCAGAACCAACTCAGTAGAACAGCACACTTTTAAAAAATCATCTTTCAAGTAGCAACATTAAACACCTCAGAGTGGAAAGCAAACAAATCAATACATATTATAGCACCCATGGTATAGCAAGCACCAGAGCTACACTTGCAAAGACACAAAACTCCCTCTGAAGGGAGCAAAATCCACCTGAAACCCAGCAGCAGCTTTGCTCCAAAACCCACCCAGCGTTCCTCCTTCCCAACCCCCAAAAAGCCCCACAATGGCTGTACCACCAAAAAAACCAGGGATTTGAAGGGAAACAGGTCCTATTTATTCCTCCAGAAGCACAAAACCCTGTTCCAGGCAAAACACTCCCATCAGCACAGCATGGCACAAAAAATACCACTGAGGAGGCCAAAAGTAACCCCACAGCAACAGCAGGACAAGAATAAATTCCACAAACAATACAGATTTCAAAGGTTCCATGAAAGTTGAAAGCCTTCCCTTACCTTTAGAAGCACACCAGGAACCAGCAGCAGCAGGGCAGGAACCTCCTCCAGCAGCAGTAGGTGATGGGATGTTCTGGTGGTGGGTTTTGTGGGCTTTGTGGTGGGTTCTGGTTGGTTCTAGCAGGTTCTGGCACAGGTGGTGCCAATAACGAGGTTGGGTCTGGTTGGTTCTAGCAGGTTCTGGCACAGGTGGTGCCAATAATGAGGCTCATTATCTATAATGAGGTTGATTAGCTGCACCTGTGGCCAGTGAGAGCCCCCTGCCCTGGGGTGGGCTCAGCCAGAGGAGATGGCAATTCCCAGCTCAGGTTTAATGCATTCCGTGTTTGGATCCACACGTGGCAATTAACATTCATTTGCAAGAACAACGGGCTGATTAATCAGCTGGGATTGCAAATGACACACTTGCACTCGGCTCGTTTTGTTTTGCACCTTGCGTGGTGTTTAGCTAAACCTGTGATTAAAGGCCAACTTCTGAGGCCTTGAGGAATAAACTTCAGCTTTGATGTTGCTGATAAAGGCAGGAGTTTTCAGAGAATTCGATTCTGTGGGGGAGCAAAGAGAAATTAGGTGTTTTGCTCTTTGTCAGTGATTATGAAATCCAGGAGCATTTTAATTTCAGTGAAGATTTATCACGGTGCTGCAGAGGGGACACAGGACTTTATTAGCAGAGGAGGGAGAACATAGGGCAAGATTAAAGCTGGGATGCAGAAATCACAGTGACAGGAACACAGTGCTTTGCTGTTCCAGGTTAAAGCAGCTCAGGCACTGTGTATTGATCCCAGGGCACCCAGAGAATGCCCTGCAGAGCCAGCTGCTGTGGATGGAAGCAAGGAATAAAATCACCCTCCATACTCCTTGCTTGTAATGAGATTTATCACTTTTTTAGTATCGTGGCTCTCTGATTTTCAACAAAGAGTTCATGTTGATTTATGGGTGAGAAGGCCAGAAACAGGAAGGCTTTGGGGCACCCCAGCTGCAGTAGGGGTGCAAACCCACGTTCAATCCCACGCTCCAACTTTCCTTCCCAAGTGCCTATCTCCACACAATTTGCTGCCTCATCTCTTTGGCTGAGCCTGACACTATTTGTCATGCTTTTGATTATTTTCCTGCCTTCCTCCTGAGTCATTCTGTTGTACTTTGCCAGACCTTTGCATGCCAGGTGCTACAGACTCACTAGCAATGTGTTACTGCTTGTGTGATCCACCCTCCTGAGCACAGCAGCTGGAATCCTCAGCATTCAGGTCAGAGCTTGGGCCCATCATTTAGGCTGGGAATAAGTGATACTGCCTTAAATGACTAAATAAAAGAATTCTTTAACTCAAGTGCTATTAGGCTGCAGGAGAATGACCAGGACTCCCTTCAAGGTTTCCTTCCATTACCTCAGGTCTGTCTTGTTGATTACTTTGAATCTTTTGCTCATCCCTAGAGGATCAGCATTAGTCACTGGGAAATGGGATGAAATTCCCCTCCCAGAGCAGAGGGCAAACCCAGGTCTGTAACCACTTCTGTCCCCCCTTCACACACGTTGGCAGCACCTCTCTGCACACAGATCTCACCAGACTCTGCTTTCCCCTGCCAAGCTGCTTCACAGGAGCTTCACAGGAGCTTTCCCTCTGTCAGTCAGAGGAGGCTGAATTGGAAAGACTCCTTCCCAAAAAGCATTTTAATAGAAAAATGATAAGGCTCTCAACAGATATTATTTGCATGAGATCACTGAACTGCCAAGCATCAGTTTGTGGGTGAGCAGCAGCCAACAGTCAAGGACTTCAGCCTTCAGTCTGAGCTTGCTAAGAGTAGTTCTTGTGATAATTAAACACTAATGTTCTTCCATGAGTACATTATAATGAAATAAATTGCTTCAAGGGAACAATAAACTACAGGCAGCATCTGAAGCATTTTAACAGCACAGAGCATTTGGCTGCTGCAAGATTCACTCAAAGAGGAGAAAGGTAATAACATCTCAGAAGCCATTTAGGAAACAATTTTCTGAACTTCCAGGGTTTGTAGGGACAAACTGGGGCACTCCAGTGTGTGATTTGACTCGTTCTCAATGGCTCACCTGGAATGGAAACACACCCATGGTGCTCACCTGTGGAGCAGGGGCAGCACTGGCCACGATGGCTCCGGGCTCAGGGGTGGCTTTGGGGCCTGTGCTGTGCCCTGAGAACATTCCAGAACGTTTCTCTTCAGTTTTTCTTGCTAATCTCTTATCACAGCCCTTGCCTGCAGTGTTTTGGATGTGAAGAGTGCCTGTAACTCAGCTGGGCAGCCAGTCTGGCCCCACAGCCCTCGAGCACTGTACTCATGTCTTGGGACACAGCTCACAGCAAATTCAGTCACAATTCCAGACAACAGCCAGGCCCTCAACAGCAACATTTACTTGCCTCCCAAAGCAGAATACATGAAATTATCATTGTAGCTTCCCAATACTTAAAGTGTGCTATAGAAATATTTACAAAGAATTGAGAAAATGTATGGCACATATGTTTCCAATTGGATGAAACTGTGCACGTGCCTCTCTAGTTTAAGATAATATCCTGACATTTGAAGATGTAAGTTGTAAGCACAGCAATAATAAAAAAGTTTAACTGTCTGTTCTCTCCCTGCAGGGCAGCAGTGAGGGATTTGTCTTTCTTGGCTTCTTCAACTTTTGGAGCTGGTGGAAAATACATTTTTCTATCATTATGCTTGTTTTAAACACCAGGTTGAGCTTGTTCTGCTTGAAGAGTTAGCTGCTGCAAAGGGTTGATTTAAAAGAATAAATCATGTTCATGTTTATAGTGCAATTTGCAAGCAGTGATGAACATGTTCTGTGAATGGGAGCTGCACATGGTAAAATCTCTCTGGTACCCAATTCCCAGCAGCCAGTGTGAATGTAAAAATCCAGAGATCACCCTGAGTCATGTTCAACAAGAAAGAGAAATCTCCTTTCTTCTGCTCTCTCAGTGTGCCACAATTGCCTGTGCATTGGCCTTTAGCCAAGACAGATGGATTATCACTAAACAAATTTCAGTAAAGCCTCCTTGCATTTACATAATGTAAGTTTCTAACATTTAAGCAATTAAAAGGATTGGTGCTTATGGCTTTAAAGAACTTGTGGGTTAATTACGACTCACTCGTTCTGTGCATATGATGGGAGAGAGAAAATGAAGATTTTGGAAATTGAGGAACTTGCTCACTGCTTTACTCTACATGGGGCATGCTGCTTTGTTGAAGGACTTTTTCTGCTAGAGGAGGAATAATAAGGGTTGAATTTCAACTTTGTTTCAATGCACAAATTCCCTTCCATAAAATCTGACTTTTAGGATGGGATTGACTTCTTAAAGTTGTGAGGATACAGTTTTGTTTTACATAAGGAAGCTAAAGGCAGCCCTTCTTGGCTGTATTCTGAATTCCCCCTTTTATTTGAACGTGTCCTTGCAGTTCAGATAAACACAGGTCCCTTGCTGAGTCTCCACAGCCTTGTGGAACAGAAATCCTGATTTAGGCAGCAGCACAGGGAACAGGGCATTGGCTGCATGTGGTGTCCAGCAAGGTGGTGCCCCATGGAAAGCACCTTTTAATCTGCTTTTTGACAGTGGTGGGTTTCCCCATGCAGGAAAGGGTGCCATTCCCTGAAATTGTGGGTACAACAGGAGATGGTGCCACTGACTGCAGGGGACAAGCAATAAACACAAGCACAGCTCCTGTTCTCACACAGCAGCAGGAACAAAGGCACAGCTGTGCTTTGGTTGAAGTTCTGTCACCCCGTACAGAATAAGTTTAAAAAGTATTAAATTTTTTATTTTTATTTTCAATTATCTCGGTTTCCTTTCTTGTTGTGACTCATTTCATTTTGGAGGTGCTTTTTCTTTTCAAGGTAAGAAAATAGACATTGAAAGTGGGTTCTGGTACACAGCATTCAACTATAATGAAAAAATACACCAGGCAACTAAATTATAGCACAGAAAAGCTTCACTGGATTGTCCTGTTGAAACTGAATGATGGTTGTGCCAAATGTTTGCAAAACTGAATAAGTAGTTTTTTATTATTATAACAGGGCATAGAGGCTCCAATCATCACCACTCAAATTCCAAGCAACTCTTGCTGTGTTGGGTGCTGCACAAAGAGTGAGTCAATGGTCAGTGCTAATAAAATCAAATAAACAAGGAAATCACACAGGGGAAAAAAGAGAGATTAAAAACCCCATGGGTTTATGATTTATCAGCTGATTTATCCAAGGATATTGAGAACGTCTTCACCTGGAATAAGCATTTAAATCCAGACCTTTGCAGCCCTGTTCTTTCAGTCCTTAAAAAGCTTCCTGTCCAAAGTGCAAAGAAAATGTTCCTGATCTTTTACCTCTTTTGTTCTGCCCAATTTTATTACTTTAAGCTTCATTTAGATGACAATGATTTTTCCTTTGTGAAAACTAAGTACTAACCAACATTAAAACTCCATCCTTTGATTTCTCTACATTAGATCAAATTCAAAACTGCATGTTACTCAAAAAAAACCCCAAAAAAACAAAACACCAACCCAAAAACCCCCTAATCCTTCTTTTATGGGATTCAGCTCTACTTTACTTCCTTTTTTATCCTCCTTTTCCCTTCTATTTTGTTCTGTTCTATCAAAATAGGCCTCCTGGTAAGTAATACCAGTTAATAGCAATTACTTAAAGTATATTTTGTTTAGTAGAGAAGCAAAAATCATCCTTGATTTCTTGATGTGTTCTGTAATCCATGTCATATGGATGGCTCTGTAAATCTTTCTAATGCCTAATAAAATACACTACTGAATAGCACACTCATTACATATTAAACTGAAAATTCTGCTGCCTAAGTGCTGGTGTGTGGTTTGAAAACAATAAAACCAGCACGGAGTTATGAATTACAATCAGTTTTCTACATTTCTGATTCATAAAAATACATTTTTATGCTCTCTCCTTAGCCAGCATCTGAACTTTTCATCCAGCCTGTGCCAAATGAATGCAATCAAAGCAAATTGTCTTTATTTACTGCTGCATAAGAAAATGCCCCATTGTTTCTAAATTTACCCCACATGAGTGTTCAGAAGGTTGGTTTTATTTATTCTTGTCACTTTTTGTTTTGCTTCCAGGTAAGGGCTCACAAAATTTAAATTTCCTCCTCTAAATGTTTCTGTATTTCCTGTGCTCTGCTTTGGTATTCCAAAAAAACACATTTGGGTTCTCCACGTGGCTTTGTTTGGTTTGGTATTCCATTCCTCTCCCTCTCCTTCCAGCCTCTTAGAAGAGATGATTGCTTTCAGAGCAGCCTGTTTCAAAATAACCCCAGCAACCACAGTCCTGAGGAGCTCTGTCCTTTTCCACAATTTCAGCTTTCCTGAAGTCCCCAGCAGCACAAACTCTCTGTACACAAATCATTTTCCTTTTGCTCTGAAAAGTGTCATTTGCAAAAGGAGGAGATCAGCAGGAGCTGCAGCAGTGCATTGTGGAGGGGAGGCCAGCAGAGGACTGACACCATCTAATGGGGTGGTAAAAACAGAATTTTGAGCATTTATTGTCAGCACTCAGCACTGGTAATCCAGATTAAAGTCAATGGCTCAGTGCAGGGAGAGGGAACAATAAAGAGGCAGGTTCTGCCCATGGGTTGTGATGGGACAGGAATTACCTGGGATGGATTCCCAGCACTGCAGCTCCTCTGGGCCATGGCACTCTCTGGGATGAACCAAGGGCTCTGTTGGCACCTGGCAGATAAAAGCACAGACCCATCACTGCAGTGGTAGAGGAAATCCCAGGAAGCAATCAGCAGCAGCTCCACAAAGCCACACCAATCCCCTGCTGGATCCCATCAGGGTGGGATGAATCCAGCCAGGGCCACCCAGCTGATCCCATCCCCAGCTCTGCTCCTGATGCCCGTGCTGGAAGGAAGCACTTGGGAAAACATCTCTGTGTGCCAGCCTCCTGCAGGGTCAAAGTTGGGGGCTGTTCTCAGTTTGAGCAACTCTGGTGGGAAGAACAAGAGGAAGAAAGATGGAACCTCCCAGATTTTCCTGACAGTGCTGCCTGTGGCTGGGTGTCAGTCTCAGCAGCTCAAACTCTCTGCATCCTTTTGACTTTGCAACATTTTCCTGCTGGTAGTGGTTTTTTCTACCACTGCTGTCCTCATCATTTCCATTTTTCTGCTGCTCTTTTTCCTTTCCCCATCCCTGCCTGTAACCTGGAGCCATGAAACCCCAGAGAATTACAGAAAGGAATAAAGTTTCTGTGCTGGCAGCACCTGGTCAAGAGGCTTGAGAGGCCATTGGGAATTGCAGAAGATATCCCAACCAACTGGGAATTGCAGATTTCCCAAGTACAGAGTCCAACTTCTCCCACAGGTCTGTAAATCCCTCTTCCCCCACATTATCCACGTTGACCCATATTATTTTTGACACCATTTTAATCTTTCTGGCCCCAAGATGTGGGGTTTTCTCTTTTGTTTGTGTCTTGGGCAGCTCCCATGGTTACCCACCCCAGCTCATGGGAGCTTCAGCTCTTTGCTGAGCTTCCTTCACCTGCTCTGGGTGAAATGAAAAGTTTGATTCCAATTAACAATTCCCAGCAATTGCTGAAGGGAGAGAAACAATCACTTCACTACAAAGTTGAATCCATATGGGCTGTGCAGTATTAAATAGAGCACAGAGGGTACAATTTCTGGAGGAAAAGAGGATCTAAGAGAAAGTAACATCACTCAGATCAGGTTAAGAGATCCTTGACCAGAGAAGGTCAGGAAAACTTTTAAAAGTTTTGGAGACAGAAATCTGCAGCTTTCTCAGCTGGGGATGACTGAAAACTCATAGTTCAACCTTACACCTCACATGAAAGCATTTCCCATCTGTGTAACAGCACGACTGAGGAATTGTAGAGAAGGGAGCCTAGGAGATGGCAGGAGGATCTCTGTGTTGGTCTGTTGTTGATTGTTAAAACATCCTCAGCTTCTCACCAGAAGGTTTCATTCCCAAAAAGTCTCTTACGAGGTCAGTTGTCCTTGAAGAAACTTTATGACTTGAAAATGAATAGAAAAGGGTGAGGAAATATTAAGGGTAAGTACAGTTTTCCAACACCCCCACTTGCAAAAAAAGTCTGAAATAGCTCTCAGCCTCATTTGTTATTTGGTTTTTTTAATTTTTCTGATAAGCTTCCACATCCCTAAATATACTCCACTAGTTTGGCAAGGTGGCTGGAAAAATGAAGTTGGATTTGATCTGTGGATGGGCATGGCAGGGAGTGCTGGGACTCAGAGTGATTCTGAGCTTATGCAGCAGTTAATTTATTGCTGGGCTAATTGAATAATGCATGGGACCTTCCACCTGAGACTGCTGAAGTTCCTTTATGATCTCCATGCAGTTTGGAAGGCCTGTGATAAACCTCTTCCAGCTTACATTCAGTACCTACACTGGAACATTCTGAGTGTCAGCTTCTGAAATATGGAGTGGTGATTGCATGCTATGGAAATTTGCTCACATTTGGCAAGTATTTAATGGTGCTTTCCATATTTTCCCCTGAATTTTTATCATCCCAATCAATTCAGAAGAAGATGTAACATTCAGATCTTAATAAGGCTGTAAGCAAGCATTTATTTCCTTTATAATTTTCTATTAATTACACAGCAGCTAATGACTTTTAAGAGTCTGCTATTAATTAATTTACATTGGCTGTCTTTAATTGCCTATTAAGTACCTGGACTCATTTACAAGATTTACATGGAATTGTTGCCAAAAATGTCTTGTGCAACTGCACCAGATCCTTTTTCTGCCTGAATTCTCTATTGTTCCATGCCATATTTATCATGGTTACTTTCCTTTTGCACAGCTAGCCTCTTAGCAGCTTAGATCTAAAAGCATTTAAAGTAATTATCCTCTGTAATTACCTTCCTCTATTTCCCTGACTCTTTTCTAATAGTAAAAAAGCCAAGAAAAAAAAAGACCCGCTCAACAACAAAACAGATTTGATCAGCTGTTGGCCAGGCATTAATTATTTACAAAGAATAACTGTGTAATCTATAACAAAGCATACACTAACAGTTAAGACTTGTCCCTGAGGCTAAAAGATGAATTTATCCTCCAAGGAAAGTTTTTAAATTGCAAAAAAATTCTGCAATTCCATGCTGGGAAGAAAATGAGCTATTTTTAGCATTTCAGATTGTGCAGGATATTTCCCTGGTCATGGCCTGCAGAGATGGGAATGAGGTTTTCCACCTCAAGCAGATTTTCCAACAGAACATCCCTCCCTGCCCAACTGCCCAGCCTGGAGGAAGCTGCCAAGAAAACAGGAATGGTTTTGAAGCTGAATCCATTGGAAGGTTCCCTGACATGACACATCACTGCCAACACTTGCACTTCACAAAAAGGCATTGCCAGGGGAAGAATATTCCACAGGAAAATTTGTCTGTCTCTCAGTAATTGGCCATGCCCTGAATCAGGAGTGCTTCTTCCTTTTTCCCTTCTGTAATCTTATCTAACATAGCTGTGGATGTTCCTATTATCCACACAAATGTCTAATCCCTTTTGAATCCCACTAAATCCTTATCTGTCCCCCAGGGTAATTTTTCTTTGTGTAAAAACCTTGATTCCTTTTAGCCTTTTTCAGATTTGTAAGTGATCCATCTCTCTTGTCCTTGTATGATGAGAAAGGGTAAGCAGGAGTTTCCTTCCACCTGCTGTGTGTTGTTTTGCATCCTTCTTACACATTCTTATTTCATGAGCTTCTCCACTTGGATAATATCCTTAATCCTTTCCAGCCTCATTTCATAGGGAGGGGGTTTGTTTAAACAGGACCTTTTTCCCTTTGGACGGAGAAGAAAATGAAATTATGAGATGTGAAATCTGTAATTTGACTGACCAGAACTGTAATTTTACGCAAGTATAATTCCATTGAAATCAGCATCCCCTAATGTGCAAGGCTTGGCTGTGCTCTGCCTGTGCCTGCAGTGGCACCATATCATTTTCTGTCCTCTGCTGCACGTTAGGGAGCAGTTTCTGTCCTTTTTTTGAGGCACAGCTGTACCCTGAGCAGAAGGCTTCCTGCGACTCTCCCAAGGCTTTCTGTGACCTGCTTCCAAATAATTTGGACACTCACACCATGCCCAGGCAGAAAGCTCTTGGAGAGACAATCTCTGGGCTGATTTCACTGCTTCAAATGTGCTTGGCAAGGAACAGGAGATGGATGGGGAGGAGGGAGACGCCACATGTGGCAGTTTATTTTAAGATATGTAAATGGCTGGCAATACTCTCATTCTATCATATTTTATACCAGCAGCTGTATCTTAATTACAGAACAAGTTGTATTTTATAGTGATGATCTCCAGAGCCAGAGCCCCCACCTTCACTTGGGTAAGGAGCACTTAACAAATGTCTCAGCTACAACAGGATAAATGGATAAATGAGGAGAAATGGAAGATTATTTTCCCTGCTGCACAGATGAGACACAGGAAGAGTTAAGTTATGCCCAGAGGCTTGTAGGAGATTTGTTATGAAGGTGGAAGCTGGATCTGAAGTTTCCACGTCCTGTTTGGAAGTTTAAAGCCCCAGCACTGCTCTGCCCTGTTCCTCAAAGAGGGGCTTTGCTCCTTTCCCTGCTCCCTGTTCCACCTCTGTCCATCTCCTCCTCCTGCTCAGGGGCTTCAAACATTTGTTTGCTTCTCTTCCTTTGATGAACTCGGTGTATTTGGGGGTCTGGCACAGAGAGCCCCCACTCCTGTGACCCCAGAGCTGAGTGCCTCCTGAACTGGAATTGAATTGGAATTAATGAACATGCAGGAGGTGCTCCAGCTCTGCTCAGCTCCACGAGAGAAGCAGAAGCAGCAGAGATAAAGCAGCTTTTTTCCTGCTGATAATTAAGTGACCTTGTCAGAAATTATAGATGTTTACTTATTCAGCAGAGAATACATGAGGAGAAAAAAAAAAGTCATAATTGCCTTTATATGTCAAATCAACTAGAAAAATGTTCCAGCTTAAGATAGAAGAAGAAGGAAGGTCTGTCACCTAAATCTTTATTTTCAGAAGCCAGTATATAATGGAAGTAATGTGACAAAAGCTTGAAGAATACCTTCATGCATTTTTTTGTTTTTATAGATGCAAATCAAGTAAATGTAGAGCTTAAGGCTGCTTATTTAACAGCTGTATAATGGGAGCATTAATATGCTTTGGCTTGAAAAATGCATATTTCAGGCAAAAGGAATTATTTGTGTCAATATCACTGTGTGGGTGATGGAGAGGTGTAAAAGAGGATTGATAATCCAAATAGCAGCAAGTAATTCCATCCTGCTGCAATCAATGGGGAACCCCCCTGATGGCTGCAATGAATTCATTCCTGTGTCCCAAATGACAGAGCTCTGTCCTTCCCCCAGGTCCAGACCACACCTGGGGCATCCTCCATGGGAAGGGGTTTGGCAGCATTTGCTTTGTGCAGCCTGTGAGAAACCTGAGCTCTCCTTGGCACAGGAACGATAAATAATTGTAATAAATTGTAATGAATGTAATAAATAATTGTTTGTAATAAATCCAGCTTGTGACGATCCCACGCAGGCTCCACACCTTGGGAGGGGTCGAGAGATCCCAGATTCAGGTATTGTCCCAACAAAGCTCATCCCCAGTGCCTGGAGAGCTGGCCAAGCACCACGGGTTTGCTCCTCATGCATCCATTAACTGGGCTCTCATGCATCAGTTAATTGGGCTCTCATGCATCCATTCATTGGGCTCTCATGCATCCATTCATTGGGCTCTCATGCATGAAGTAATTGGCTGTTCAGACATGCAGCAGTGGGCACTCATGCAGAAGTTATTTGGGCACTCATGCATGAAATAATGGGGCACTCATGCATTAAATAATTGGGCATTCGTGCCCAAATCAATTCTGCACTCCTGCATGAAGGCACTGAGCAGTCATGCAGCTGTTTTTTGACTAATTACAGGATTTTTTTTAAACTATGCAGTGCCCCAGCTAGCCAGTTGTTGTATCACTGTCAAGTCACCTGCCCAACAAAGTGCCTGAACTGAGATATTTAGGAACAGAAAAGATCCTGGGCTTCATATTAATTAAAATGGCATTTTTAGTGAATGGAGTAATTATGACATGTACTTGATCATATACTCCAGAAGCAAGTATCATCATTTCAAGTATTTTTAAAAATAAAATTATTATTTTAGGCTTTTAATAAATAATGTGATTCACCTCTAGGTATCATCCAGAGCTCCATGCCCACCTCACTGCTGTGCCCAAGGGCTCTGCAGCTGTTCTGGAGAAAACGTTTAGAAAGGAACCAGAACAAACACCAAGAAGCCAAACACACCCAGAGCCTGAGAACTGTTTAAGCCAAGTGATTCTTGGGCCTTGCAGTGCCTGCATTTTCTTAAATGTGATGGCTGTAAAACACACCTGGCAAATTAGGAACAGGATGAATTTTAAATGCTGCATCAGGCCCCTCTGAGTTTAAATCAATGTGGCATAATTAACACTGTTCCTCCCAGATAAAGGTCTTCTGGGCTGTCAACATTTTTTAATACTCTTAGGTCTGAATAGAATGTTCTTTTGGCAGTAGATATTAGTTGGCAGGAAAAATTACTCATGACCTTTTAGCTTACACAAATAATTCAGGCTTCTTTTTTTGCTTAAAGCCTGCACACTGCATCTTCCAGAAAAAGTGACAAAACATAATGGAAATAATTCTGTTTTAGCATTCAGTGCTGGATGGTTGTTTTCAGGCAAGAAAAAAACAATATGCACTTCTTTTTTTTTTAAGGGCTAAAGTCCAAGAGAGACAGAATTTCATTATTAGACCATGTAAATTACTCAGTGGCCTGTGTGCCATTGGTACTCATAATATTTGGATTTTCTTCCTGTATTCCGAGCATTTCTGGCCAAGTGCTGGAAGCAGGCAGGCTCTAACACAGCAGTTGTGTGGATTTTGTCCCTCTCAAGGCATGGACAAGGAGAAACCTTGGTCAATGTCACAGCCAAACCACCTCTGTGCCATAGTCTGTGCTGGGGATTTATAGGGTTCTGTACAAACAGCTTGGGAGAGGGACTGAAAGCAGAGCCAGGCTCACAAATTCTGGTTTGGAGTTCAATCTCTGCCTGTGGTGCAGCAGATCTGCAGCTGTTCAGTACCAGGGAGGCAGGCATGGAGAGCAGATGCTCCCTTCAAGACCCAGCTGTGCCTGTGGAAGAGGTTGTGGCCCCCAAGTGCCCACACTGACCCTCCTGGTCTGCTGGGAGTGCAGTTGGCATGAACCACTGCATTTGTTTAAGGCCAGAATTAACCAGACTCTCTCAGCTCACTTGTTCAAATCAGCTAAATGAAACCTTGCAAATCTTTGCTGAATTATTGGGGAGAGAAAACTTCTGCCCAGAAAGTGACCTCAGGCAGGAATCTCTCCTGTTGCTGGGGCCAGAGCTGGAAAAGTGATTTTTGCTGGTTTTACTCCTCAGTTTGGTGGCACTGCTCACACACCAAGGGGAAACAGGGCTGAGTGTAAAGCCCTGACCCAGCAGCTCTTGCACACCCTGAGAAATTACCCTGCCAGGTTACCTCACTGCTTTACCAAATTCTCATGGTCCAACCTTCATAAAGACAGCACTAAATAAAAAGTTTTCACTCTGTAGTAAACTTCAGACACTCTGCTCCATCACTGTGGATGTTTGCTCCCATCCTTTGGTATTCCTGATAAAATCTGAAGTATTTCCCAAAATATTTACTGTAGTGAATGCTCATTGGTTATTGTACTGCTTAGAGCTATGGATAAAGTTGTAAATAAGGGTAAAATGTAATTTTATATAAAATTTGGGGGCTAGGTATACTTAAATTTGGGTATAAGGTTATGAATAAGAGTTAAATGTAATTTTATATAAAATTTGGGGTTTAGATGTACTTAAATGTGGCCATTCTGTCCAAATTTACATTTGGTAAGGTAAGCAAGACCTAACATTGACAGGAGGAGGAAAGCTCTGTTTTGCTGACACCATGTTCCAGTTAACAGGAACAGAACAGAGCTGTTAAAATTTGTATTTTCCAGCACGTGTGGTCAAGAACAAGGCTGGATTCCCATCGGTTCAAAAACCCAGGGCTTGGCATCACAGCTCTTTTCCTCTGGCTGCTTTTGCAGTTCCCACACGTTCTTTGCACCGCTGGTGTCAGCGATGGGGAATTTTCACACTCCACGCCAGGGCTGCTGAAATTGCAAGGGGCACAAGAGCAGCAGCAATTAGAGCCTGTTAGAGGTGGCTGAAAACCCCGCAGCAAAACCCAGAATTACCCAGATCTCAAAGCACTGTGCATTCATTAAGAATGTAGAGTGAGGCCATTTTTCCGTGTAGAAAACAGAAAAGATTGAGATATTTCTATAGTGAAGTCTTGGAGGCAAGCAAAGCTCTGTGTTACAGAGATCTAGTCTCTAGATTTATTTTTTCTTGCATATAGGAGCATGTTTTAGGCAGAAATAACCAAATCAGAGTCAATTTCTTCATTGGGAGTGTTCTATCATGCAAAAAAACCCTCAAACCAACCCACACCCTGGGCTTTTACCTGGAGTGAAATATCTCATCAGCATTTCAAGAAAATCTAAGTTCTGTGCAGTAAAGCAGGAACTTAGGTGACAAATAACTTCATTTCAAAATTCAACACCCACTCCCCTCCCAGCCAGGCAATCTTGTCCTGACTGTTTGTTTTATGGAACTGGGGGACAGGAGCTACAGACACTTATTTGTTCTAAAATCTCCTGCTTTTGCCATCTGCTGGGATGAACCACTTCCACTCATTAGTGCCTTTTTCAGGTTAATTAAGCTTTGCAATAGCCAGAGCCTCGAACAACACTGCCTGACACATCCAATTTATGCTGTGCCATTGCCACTGGATGGCATGAGTTAGTTGTGCTACAGCAATGGATGTGGAAGGGATCAATTAAACGTGGACAGCTTTTGCCAATAGGTATTAGAGCATTCAACTGGTTTAATTCCCATTAAACTGGGAGTTCTCTTTGTTGTATCAGGCCATGGCCATGGGCACTGTGTTTGCCTCCCAGTGCTCATGAACTGAAAGGAAAATCAGTGTTTCCTCTTGTTTAGGTAAAAAAGACAAATAACCTTGTCCTGGCAGTAATAACCCTCAGAACAGCACTGCTGCAGTTCACTTTCCCTCTCATACTGGTGTTTCAGCTATGATAACGTCATTCCCTAGAAATTCCAGTTCCAGCAATGGAAGCCACCACGGGTCAGACCTTCCTGCCAGCTTCAGAGCCCTTCCAAAATCCAAAGGCACCTCAGAGCGAGTGTTTGGAGCTAAGCTGATTGCTAGATCTCCTTCTCCACCAGCCATGTGTTTGAGGGTCATGCCAAAACCCACAATAATCCAGCTGAAAGACAAACACACTCAAACACGACCCATTTTTAACCCTCTCAGCTGGATCCACACCATGGCACACGCCAGGGTTTTGTTCAAAGCTGTCCCTGTGTGGGGCATTCCCCAGGATGGACTCAGCTCCCAGGTCTAGCTGGGAACACTGAGGGAAATAACCCCAAAAACAAACCAAAGGGACCTCTGAACTATTTTCCCCTGTTCACACTTTTTCCTACCTCACATCCAAACAAAAGGAAAAATACAGTAGCAAATATCTCTTCTCCTGTAAAAGGATCTAAATGTAATGTATTTATGAATCACATTAATAATGGAATAAGGAATTGATGCATAAGAATGAAAACATTTACATAGCACAAAGAAGCAGCTTTTACTATAAATTATTAATAGCCTAATAATGACAATATGAAATAATAATTAACAAAGGCACAGCTATTATCACCCAAACAAGAAATAGCTTGACTTAACAAAGGATCCTACATAACAGATATGCTAATCTTATTTTCCAATTTCTGGAAACATTTTCTGTTACTTTTCAAAAACTCATTATCAAAGTCACAAGTAGGAAACTACTCAAACATTGCAATATTTTGGTTGTAAAACAATTTGATAGTTATTATAAAGGTTTTTTTTTTCATCTCTCCGTGGGAGAAGAGGATGAATTCATTTATGCAAGAGTAATTTCTTCCAGAGCCATTTTGCGAGATGATTTATTTGTAGAGCGGGACGGACAATAATAAAGTCTCAGATTTAAATAGTGCCTTTCATCCCAAAGGATCCCGAAGTACTTCCCAAGATCTATCTCTGCTCAGGACTGACATGCCCAGCTCTGCAGGGATGGATGGGGCTGTTCAGCAGCACAGAAATGCTCTGGAGCAGGTGGAGGCAGGCACTGAGGAGCACAGGGACCCACAGGGGGATTCCAGGCTGCTCCCAACACGCAGATCAGGATTTCCAGGGTAGCAAAGGTGGGTTTGGGTCCCTGAGCCTCCCTGTGCTGCTGCTGGGCTGTGGTTCAGAGCAGCTCCCAGCCCAGCAGGACACACCTGTGCTGCTTCTGAGAGCCTCTGAGGCACAGCAGGGCTTTTGGAAATGTCCCCACTGGCTCAGAATTGATTGTCCCAGCACAGTGTTCTCCCCCAGCCATGCAGAGAAACCCCCTGCACGCATTTGGGAGCCATTTCCCCATCACAAATTCTCAGTTTTGTATGCTCAAAAGACTTGGGACCAAAAAAAAAAAAAAATCATCTGACTTGTCCAGACAGCTAATCCCATTCTTTAGGATAACTTCCAGAATAGAATTTCCGACCTGAGAGACTGGATATGAGCAATCCAAGCCCCAGGGAAAGCATTAAACAGCAATTCAGTGCTAAGCAGCAGGTGACCATCGCTTTTTCCAGCAATCTTCCTGCTGACAGAGTGTTAAACACCAGCCAAGCACAGCCACATTCACCTGTTCCCCTGCTTTTATCCCAAACTCACTGCAGGCAGCCAAAAGGCTCCCAGTGCCTCCACTGGCTTTGGGCCACGTGGTGGTTTCTTGAAAAGTCTTTTGGAAGAGAGAAATTTCTTTTTGCTTTTATTTTTTCCATGTTATCAAGCAATATTTGAGTAGAGTTTCTGGCCAGGAGTTGCTGCACTCAGCCCAAAGGAATCATTCTGAGGCCCCACAGCTGCCAGGAGCAGAACTGGGCACTGACAGCATTGCTGCATGCAGATATTGGTGATTAAAGCAGTTTAAAAACACCAGCAATTCAATAGCAGACAATTTATGCCACACTTGATAAAGATTTAATGACACAGGAGTGGTAGCAGTGTAGTGTTCCCCAAAAAAGCAAGGAAGGCAGGATGGCACACCCAGAGCTGCTGGAGCACCGAGGTTTCCCACTGAACAACTATTTAGGTCACAAGAATTACAGACAGGGAATTTAAGCGTGGATTAATAAAAAAGCAATTCCCACTATCAGTGTTTTCCAGTATGCTTGATAATCCTTTGCTTTTCATGAGATATAACTGCCCTCACCCCCAGGGCAGTGCCCACATGGTTTGCATAAGGCCTACAGAGGATAATAAACTGGGGCTGCCATTTCCTGATCTTTGTTTAGTCCCAGAGCAATCTGTTGTGTGACAGCCCCGTGCTCCACGAACAGCAAATTCAGCTTATTTTACAAAAATCACAATTTCTTGGGCAGGGATAGGAGCAGCATTTTGTGGGGTTTATTTTGTTTTATTCTTTAATAAGGAATTATCCTTGATGTGGAAATAATTATTCTTTGTGTGGCGCTCGGGGATGTGGGTGATTATGGTGGTGCTGGGTTGATGGCTGGAAGAGATGGTCCTGAAGGTCTCTTCCAACCTTGATGGTTCTGTGGAACATGGACCTTTTTTATTTATGCATTCTGCAATTATATATAAAGAGCCTTTCTATATTTACAGCGTGTAATTCAAAATGTCCAATGTCTGCATTTCTGTTCTCCATATCTAAGTCCAGAGAACAGAATTTCAATTCCTTAGCAACTCCTTGGTGTTTCTAAGTGTTTCTATGCCTTGGTAACAAAGAAATGGCTTCTGGACATTTGGAGGAGCCAGAATGACCCCACACTTTGTATTTTAAGACTGGAAATTTGAGTTTTCTTCCCAAACCTCTCTCTTTCTGCCTCTCTCTCAAGAAAAGGATAAACATTCCGTAGCAGATGTTTAATAAAGGTCACTACATTTATAAGTATGAGCAGAATCCTCCAGTAAAGGATGAAATTTAATATTAAGTGTTTCCTGACAAAATGGAATTAATATCTACAGTCTTCCTTGCCTAAGTTCCCATTAAATTATTTTTTAAAATTATTGCAAATCTAAATAAAGCAAAGATGTGCTGAAGGTTTGTACAAGAGATTGTCAATCAAAGCCCTGCTTATCTAAGGGGAAGCCTAAAACTTGCTGCAGCAGCTGGTGGGAGAGGATTTAAGGTCAGGTTTGGAGTTGGGGGTAACTGGCCATCCCTGGATGTTTATAAGGTGACATATTTGAGTGATTATGCCCAGTTGGTGGATTTATTTCCAGACAACTCATTAGCAGCAGCAGCAGCAGACTTTTGCAAGGACATTTCCATGTATGGGATTTTTATAACATTTGATTGGCACTTCTGGACAACACTGCACCATAAATATGGAAATAGGAACACATTTATTTTTCCATTGTAATGGTGCAAAACCAGGATTTCTATGGATGTCTTTTCCAATATCTGCATAAAGTAAGGCTGTGGGTTCCCAGCATACACAAATACCATGGGCTGGAGTTCAGAAAGCAGAGGAGGAGTGCACAATGCAGAGAGAGGAGAAGCTCCTTTATTAACATATTCCTACTCATATCCCATTAGCATTCTCATCTCTTGGGAAAACCACATTCCTGGTGGGAGATTTAATCACTGTCAGGCTGAAACACCTCCAAAAATCTAAGGACTCCAGCACTAATAAGCTCTTAAAATGGATGGAGATACTCTGCAAATTGATGTAAAGTGTTACTCAATTAGAAAAAAACCAATATTATACAATGCCATTAAATGGCGAGCAGCAGAGTAAATCTCTTGGTTCCAGCCACTTGTTACTATGAAGGAAATTTTCCCTTCATGGTGGTGATTCCCAAGGGGTTTCCCCAGTGAAATGAAGGCATGGAACCCTGGCAGGCACACAGGAACCATCAATCACATGAACCATGGCACGGGAATTGTCTGCCACACAAAGCTGCCAGGCAAAAACATCGGGGTCATTAAAAGCCATGATAGTATCTTGTGCTTAATGGAGTACCACAGAAAAAGGAAATGAGCCTTGAGAAGCTGAATGCCCTTTACTCAATCCCCAAACATTATTTGTTCTTGTCCTTATGCTCTAAATTAATATCTTGTTTTCCAAGCAGTGTAGCATTTCCATTACAATCACATGCCACTTCGGGTTAGCAGAATCATTAACCAAGCTATTTACATCAATTCCCAGGCAGCTCGTTCTCCCAGGATTGCTGCTCATCCCCTCTGCTCAAAGTCCTGATCTCAGGAAGAGCCAGGAGCAGGCAGGAGGTGTGAGACAGCAATGGGTGCCAGCACACTGCTGTAGCTGTTTGGGGATTGTTTAGGGATTTTCACTCTTGTTAACTGTGGGATTTTCAGCCCAGAGCCATCCAGGACAGTCCCACTCTGCAAGAACAAAAATCAGCTCTGGGCTAGGATGAGAGAAGAAGCTGCCAGTGTCTCTGAGACCTTTGGTGCTTCCATCCCTCAGTGTGTCCTGACCAGAATGTTCCTCAGCAAAGCCACACCAGGCTGCTGTTCAGGTGATGAAGGTGTCACTGAAATCTGGACAGGAGTTGTGAGACCATTCTGATAATGCTTCAATCCAGCAAATTCATTTATTTATTTATTTATTTATTTATTTATTTATTCTCATATTTAAATATATATCATTTATCATGCAAGTCGAAACTGGACTGCTTTGTTTAAAAAACCTCCACAAATTGTTAATAAACATACTAACACAACTTCTTAATAAAACATTAGAAAATATCCTGTCCCCCTAAATTTAAACACTGACATGGCATCAGTTTGCTTTCTTTTCTCTAAACTTTTCCTGCATTCTGAGGCTGACTCAAAACCAACAGTAATGGCCCTGGGTTTCTTGGCCAACCCTTTAAAAGTGGAGGATGCAGCCAGACCTGATTTGCCAATTTAAATATGACAGTTTTATTGCCTGCTGTTTAGCATCTGCCATAATTAGAGCCATTAGAGGAAAATATTTTATCATTATATGAGAATTTCTCATCTGTGGAAATATTTCTGCACAGCATCTAGTAAAGTATTCTTACACAGTCTCCAATTATTCAAATTTTTCTGTCTTAATTCTTTCTCTAAATCAATGTGGCTCATAATTATTTTAAGCTTTATGGAATTAGCTCTTTTAAAAGCACTGCTGTACATTCCATGACAGATTTGGGCTTTATTCTGTTTGCATATTACAAATATAATCCAGCTATAATCATCCACTCCTAAAACACGGTGATTTTTTAGTCCTCTAATGTATCAGCCTTTTGTTCCCAACGCCCTAATTCTGTGCTAAATGTGCTTTTTGCTTTTCACATTTTCATTTTGCTGTCAAAGGCAGCTCTGTGGGATCAAGCTGGTGCTGGGTAAGGGCCAGGCAGGAGGGAGCTGTGCCATCCCATTTTTGGGTGTGTCTTTCCCTTCGTGGCAGGTCATGCTCTGCCTCACCAAGGATTGCCTGGGTTTTGCAGAAGTTGGAGAATTCTGCTGAAATCTGCTTGATTTTCCTGCCAGTTCTTTAATTCCCATTGCTTGATGACCGCCAATTTTTTTTGATTTCAGGGGCAAAACCTGAAATTCTTAAATAAGAAACATGGGTCCTCTGGGCTTTGAGATGGAGCTCCCTCAGTGGGGTCTCAGGGAAAGCAGAATTCTCTGAGAGGATGCCTTAAATTTGGGATCTCACACTATGAATTACGTGGCTTTTGTGCTCATGAGAGTAAAAAGAACTTGAAGCTGAAGAGGAAGAGCAAACCTAGGAAACCTCAGAGGTTAAATCAGAGACTGAAGGTGCTTTGCCATTTTGGGAGGTTCTGCCAGCACCATGCATTAAGAGCAGAGAACTGTTGATTTTAAGCTGAACAATGCTGGACAAAAAATACAAGGTAATTCTTGAAAAGTGCAATTTGTTTCTGCTCCAAGTGGTTGAGCACAGCAAACAGTGATCCACAATTCCCTGAGGGGATATGGAAGTTCTCTCTCAGGCTAGAGGAGTTTCATCAAGTGTGGTATCAATGTTAAGATGTTCTCCAGAAGAGGAAAACACTCTTTTCTGGCAGGCACTTTCATATGTTTTTCAAAGTACTTGGCTGGTTTGCACATTAAGTACTATTGGATCCAAAGTTATGCCAAAATTAGGCATATACCAGCAAATAAAAATAAAGAGAGAGAACAGGCCAGAAAACTGCAAGAGAGAAAGGCAACTGGTCACATTCAGTGCCTGTTTTGAACTGACAGGTTTGTCAGACAAATATGAAGATAATGGGGAAGGAAACCAGCTTGATAATTTTGTACAATACAAAATTTGCATGCAAACCTCTCTTAACACTGCTCCTTCAGTCACAAGGGCAGGGAACCAATAGGCTGGGCAAGGAGTGATTCAACAGCAGTAAATAAAAGTATGCATCCCTTGGCATTTTGAAAAAAACTCCACAGATGTCACATCTAGGCAATTACTGGGCCTCAAAATGGACCATGCTGCAAATGGAAATGAGAAATGGCATTTACTTACTCCTAGCTTTAATAACATATGCAGATATTGTGTAATGTGTGTCAAATGCCATTTGGCTCAGCAGAATCTAATTAATCTCAGCTCTTTCCACCACACCTTCTGCTCTGCAGACTCCACACCATGGGGAAGATGTTCTGTGCCTGTCAGGGTTGACTGAAGAGTCTTTAATTTCATGTGCTTTAATAGCCCTGCTTATTGTGAGGCCTGACACAAGGTGAACACCAAC
The DNA here is from genome assembly GCA_035582745.1 of Loriotus luctuosus. NCBI lineage: Eukaryota > Metazoa > Chordata > Aves > Passeriformes > Thraupidae > Loriotus > Loriotus luctuosus. Next base: position 12,658,821 of record JAWWEY010000045.1, read on the forward strand.
AGGATCCCCAGTTCCTGTTCCCAAATGGAAGGGGGGTAGCACAGAGCTCCCACTGATTCCCAGAAGAGATGAAGTGCTCAGAATCTCAAACAACCAGGCTTTAATGGGAGAAATTGGATTTTCTTTTCCATGACTGTTCTACAGCAGAGCGCCCAGCTGCCTGAAATGAAGTTAGAGCCATGCCTGCCATGATTTCATTTTCCAGCAGGCAGGCATTGCTGGCATCTTGCTGGAACCCTGGGCTTGGAGTCAAAAAAAAAAAAAATGGGGATGGGCTCCATTTCTCTTGTTTGACCTCCTGCAAGACACTGCACTGGTTCCTTGGCTTCTGCAGAGTAAAACGAGTTTTATCTCTCAGATAAAACTGGTGACTGAGGAATGCATGAGGGCTCTAAATTCACCCCAGGACATTTCAAAAACAGAGCCCAGTGTCACTTCTTGTTCTTCCTGAAGATCCTTGATAGGCCCTAAGTCCTATGGAATAGTTAAATACACATGAAACTGTACAATAGGTTCTCAGAAATGCAGGAGTTTTTTTAACTCATCAGTGAAAAGGAACTTGTGAATTAAAGTTGTCCCCCAGAAGGTCTTTGGGAAGTTCTCATTTTTCTTACAGTGACGAACAAAGACCTTGAATAACAGCACCCAAAATAGACACCCAACCCAAGAACCAGTAATTTGGAGAGGCAGGATACACTGCTTTCCATCCCTTCCACTTGGCACCAAGAATGTTCAGCTATTCAAATCAACTTTCAAGAATTTAGGAGCAATAAATCATGCTACAGTTAATTTACTTAGGATTTTCTCCTAAGTTAATTTTTATATTATACTTAAGGGGAACCAAAGCATTTATTTGCACAGCTCAAGAATGTCACATCATATAAGTTCTGTTTCAACCCTGTTTTAAAAGAAATAGCAATGTTTCACTTGCATTAAATTTAATTTAGGGAAAACAGAGAAGTTACAGCAACAGTTTTCACCACAATATCTCATGCTAATGTGAGTTTCAGGCATGGCAGGAATCCTGAACTACAGATCTGAGTCCTTATCACATCTCAGGGCCAGGAAGGATTTTTGCTACAGCTTTAAGAGAATTCCATTAATTTGCCTTTATAATTTATCTTTTTTGTCTAATTTATCTTCATAATTCAGCTTCTAATTACTGTAAATCTAAAATATCTCTGTAAATTATTGATTTTGAAATGCCTTATTTTCATCCTGCACCAAGAATTCAAATAAGAGTGTGACATAAGAAAATAAAAGCCTTTACCCCTGCCCTGCTTTAGCTGTGATGTTTACTAAGCTAATACTGTCCCTGATATCAGATCACAGGGGGTTTCCAGCAGATGATAAACAGTGGACTCTGAGCAGCTTTATTTTGCTGTCATAATTCTAGAATGTGTCACTAACAGTTGCTGTATTTAGAGTTAATTTATTTGTCTTTAGCTCTCACGGCTACCCTACCTCTCTGTTTACACGAGAAGAGATTTTAATCCTAAAGAGAAAGGTAAAGTAGCAGTGAAATGCATTCTCCAGACAACAGCTGTAAGTGTTTTAGAGACAGACCCCCATGGAAAGCTCCTATTTTTATCCTGCAAGAGTCTCCTCCGACAGTATCTCACAGTTTGAATCTAAGGAGCCACAAAGCACTTGAAAAGAACTTTGCCCAGCTTTAGGAAGAAAAAAGAGAGACTCGGAAAACAGAAAATCATCTGTTTTTCTTTTGTTTAAGAACACTTGAAAAATAACTGCTGACAAATCACAACAGCAGCCCACAAAAACTCTCTGCTTAGCAGTGGCTGCTAATCTGTGAGAGGGACAATAAAAAGAGAAAGGCATTTTTAAAGGACAGTGCTGTGCCCCTGATGTGCTGTTTTCCAGCTGTGCTCTCTGGAATTGGCATTTTGCTGATCTCACCTCCCGAATCCATCCAGGGCTGGATGTGGCACAGCCAAATCCCCTGTGGCCCCTGGGTCACAGTGCAGGGCATCCACACACAGCAATCGCTCGTCCCAAGCCAAACACGGATGGGAAATGGGAGCTAAAGTGTGTTAGGAACGGGAAATCTCCACGAGGTTACTCTGCACTCAGTCAAAGCCATCAAAGGCACTCGTTTGCCCTGGGCACTGCAGAGCAGGGACATACCCAGCTGCCAAGGACAGCATCCCAGCATCACCAGGAGCCAGGAGCGGGCTGTGATCCCAGCCTTCAGTCCCAGCGATTTCTAATGCTGGTCATCCCAACATGAACCCTCTTAACATTATTTCGAGGAGCAAAGGAAAAAATAAAAATTATCTTGAAATTGCCTTAAGAAGCAAAACCAATTTGCTTCAGTCATGGCCTGCCAGAAGCGAATTGCCCAAGTTCAATGGCTGGAAGTCTGTTTCACTCATTTATGCTCCCTTTGCCACAGCAATCGATGTCAAGTGTGAGCCATTGGAAAGTTTAGAAAGGCAGCAAACAAGCTGTAAACAAGTGACTGAGGGAGAGGGAAATGTTTTATGGCTGGCAGCTTGCATCAGGCTGGAGTGTGGTGTTTGGGAGTGCAGTGCAGTTACAGTGCTCTCTGATTTATCGTGTTTATGGCAGCAATATTCCAGGGCTGTACAGTGTAAAGGAGTGTCAGCCCTGCATTACAATCGCTGTGCCGTGCTCCATCTGCGTGATTTACAGGAAAACACATTCTGTCATCAAGCTTCCTCCACTTTTTTCTTTTTTCTCTTTAGGAAATCTGACTTGAGTTCTGTGTTAAATGATGATTGCTCACAAACTGGAAAGGGTGAACAATTGCAACTGCAACAGAAGCTGAAACCTTCAGGGACTTATAATTTTATTTTTGGTATGAAACAATTTCACTTTTAGATGGATGTGCACAACTTGTAAGAGGAGAAGGAAACAAGGAACATGAGAAATGGAAGAGCTGGAACACAATAGGATCCAATATTCTGTGCTTTTGATCAAAACAAAGATGAATAATCCGGAACCAAGAGGCAACATTAGCTTGCGGCAGGCAGTGTTATTAATGGAGCTAAATAAATTGCTGAACAAGAGGCATTCCCATGATAAACTGCAGGTAAATCACAACCCCAGGACTGTTTGGTTTATTAATTGGAGGCTTTTTTATTTGGTTTTCCAGGTGACTGGCTTCTCTGAGATTCTCTTTTGGAGTATTTTGAAGAGTATAGTCCAAATTTTAGTGTGCTGAGTGGTCAGAAAGCCAAGGACATCCATGCTGATGAACAGAGGAAGGTCTCTCTGGCAAAGGGGAAACAAAGGCTAAATGGAGGACATAGGTTGTTTTTTTTTTAATCAACAACAGAAGAGCTCCACATAAAGGAACCAGAAAAACAACTGGGAACCACCTCCTACTCAGCAGGCAAATCATCTGCGAGCAGGGAGAGCTGAATTCTTCCTGCTGCCCCCGTTTTGGGAAGAGAAGAGGAGAAGGGGAGAAGGGGAGAAGGGGAGAAGAGAGGAGAGCGACGAGAAAAGAGACGAGAAGAGAAGAGAAGAGAAGAGAAGAGAAGAGAAGAGAAGAGAAGAGAAGAGAAGAGAGAAGAGAAATCGTTCCATTTGCATCAGTGAACCGACCAGAAAACATCTCCAGCTTGACCCAGGCAAAACACACAGAGAAGGTTTCTTATTCCTTTCTGTTCCTTGATGAAAACATAAATGGAATTTAATGATTTGACCCTCCAGAAATCTTCTAGGGAACACACAGCCCATTTTCACATGGGCAGACTTACAGCTTCCACACAGCTCTGAGTTTCTTTGAAGACAGGATAAAAACTTTAAAAAGGGATAACTTGACATTCTAATGCTTGAAAGAACTTGCTGCATTTGCACAATAAACAGCAGCTGGGAGCTGCTTCCCAAATAAATACTCAAAATTATTTAATTGACAAATGCATCTCTTAAAGGAGGGAGAGAACTGTCACTTCCTCCACAAGGTGAAACCAATTAAAGTTTCCACTGTTTTTATCAGGAAAGAAAAACAATCCAGCAACAAGAGTAAGGAGCAATTATAGGTATTTCATGACAAAAGAGAAACTTGACAAAAAAGAAAAAAAGGTAGAAAATTTTTATGAAAAAGTAAAGCACTTCATCTTCCCTGGCATGGAGAGTTTGAATTATGGCTGCAGCTTACAGGTCTGGTGAGTGGGATTGTTCTTTTAAACTGTGTTTTTTATAGCAAACAGTGGTGAGAAGGAGCAAATACACATTTCTGGACATGAACAGAGGGAGGATATGAGAGCCCATCCCTGCAAACAACAGATGATGGGGAAACACTTTTTGTTTCTAGCACAAATGGCAGATGGACCATGGAGAATGGATTTGAGTGACCACTGTGTGGTTCTCTATTCCTACACAGCGCCTGTGGCTTCACAGCATCTGAAGATACCGACGTAAAAATGTGTCAGAGTGACTCCTTTTTGAGCTTAGTATATAACATTTCAACTGGAAGAAATAAGTGTGGGGCTCTTTTTATCTTCACTGTATGTTCAATATCTTGGAGTCAGCAAACCCTCAGTTTTTAACGACATCTCTGTCTCTGTGTTAAGGAAACTGCCCAGTCTGATCATTCCTGAGAAGAAGGAGATTCTCAAATACAAGATCCTCATTAGGAAAATATTTATTTCCCCCTGCCTTCTGAGAAAATGCATTTCATTGCCATTATATCCATGTTGCAAGCACTAGATGTGAGTAAAGATGAGGTTCCTGGAAGGCTGCTCTATAAACCCATCAGGATAAATTTGCTGGAAATGTTTTCTTGGATAGATCCTGTACAACTGCTATTTGTATTATGGTGGAATTAAGAGGCTCTCAGTTGGAGATCCTTCATACTCGAGGCATGAAGTACATGATAAGATCTCCAGGGGATTTTGTGCTTTTAATTGGGAGAAAAATAACTCATAAGCAGCCACTTTCTCATAGGACTATGGGAGGAGAAAACCAAAAAGGTATTTGTCAGGAGACTGCCCTAATCTCCAGCCTGTCAGATAAAACTGTCAGCATTAATAAAATCTTCTCAATTTTCTTTCAGTTCTGCAGTGTTACCTTAGCATGTTTGGGGTTTTGCAGCCTCCCTGCTACTGAAGGTGATTTGACAGGAGCCTGGAGGGGACAATGGAGAAGTTTCAGAAAGCTCCTCACTGAGCTCAGCACTTCCCCCAGTGCCAGGCAAACACTTCAAACATGGAACCTGTGCAGGGCAGGAATTTGGATTTACGGGACATGAGCTCGTGTGAATCAGCCTGACCTCTGTCTGACCAAGCTGTGAAGAAGCTGACTAACACTCCACATGGAGCTCAGTTATTCACTACTGCAGTGCAGGATCTGGAAAATATAAAAACTAAAAACTTGATGCATCACAGGGTGTAGCTCTCTCTCTCTGGGTAATTGAGTGGAGAGCATTTGCTGGGATTTTTATCCTCAGTGAAAACGGGAGGCTGGTATGAGGGAGGTGTCTGTGCCATTTCCATGGCAGACCCTTTTCCCTGCGTGTAATGCATGGCTGCAAATCCCAACAATCATTTAGAGCAGTGATAATCCTCCACAGCACTCACTCTAAAGATCTTTACAGCAACACAAATGAGATCAAAGGACAAATAAAAGTCTCTTAATCCCTCTAAGTGTGAGTTCAACCTAATCTTGCATTTCTGTCTTTTAATTCTCTCTAAATCTGTTTTTAACTTTGCTTAACATTCATTATCCTTTTTCATGCCCTAATTCTGCAAGGGAAAAAAAGCCCATGTCCAGGAGTACATTCAACATTTCTCCACAGGGATGGCATTTTGAACATGACACACTGGTTTCTCTTGTCAGCTCTGGAGTGGGACTGGATGGAGGGGAGAAGTGGATGGAGGATATGCAGTGGAAGATCAAGATTGATGAATGAGGTGCAAATCAGCTCCTTGCTGACAGCTCTGTCACTTGGATGAGCACAAAATCTAAACAACTACATTTCAAAATGAGACTGTCAGGAAAAACAAACCAAAACAAACCCAAACCACCTGAAAGCCACAAACAGAAATTCCAAAACAACCCAAAAACCCCCCTCACCCACCCCACCACACCCCCACAGCATTCCTGGAGTTCCCTGGCACTAACAGACCATAATTAGCTATTCCTTCTACCTCGCTGGGCTCATGTCATACATAAAGGATCTCATAGCTTTGGACTGTTTCATTAATGAGGTCCTGTATCAATTGTGCAGTGCAGCTATTGCTCAGGAATATTTGGAAGCCATGCCAACATTTCTATGTTCCGCTGATTTGTGTATTTTGGGATATTGAAGGCGTTTTTCATTAAGCATTATTCTTTGCTAATGTGTAGTTAATAACTTAATGGAAAAGCTTTTAAACTGCTCTGAGAATTAATCCACTCATACTTGTTTAACTGCTTGATTTCCTAATGGATATAGTGCAGGATTTAATATTCTGCTCATTTACATTACTTACCAGAAGAAAGGAGACCTTTAACTGCCTTTTCTAAAAACAACAGTAAATCATGTTTAAGTTGATTGATTTCTGCATACATATTAACACAATAATGAAAGGCACAATGTCTTCATAATCCATCCATTGTGTTCAACTACAGCTGAACAGTTAGATTTATTTTTTTTAATTTTTATTTTTTACTTAGACTGGAGAAACAGCATCCCTACTGTCTGAATGTGACTTATCTCACAGCTGGATTCACTCCCTGGTACAAAGGGTGGTGCTAGCTTAAAATGAAATTCCATTCAGTCCATAATTAACAGAGCTACACTGATTTACATCAACCACTGCTCTAGCCCCAGACATCTGGTATCATAATTGAAAATCTTTCTTCAAATCCATCAGACATTTAAAAAATACTAAGGATTAGATTATATCCACTTAATTCACTCTGAGGAATACTTTCTCCCCTAACACAGTCATTGGGATGGACACTGGATGGAATGACAGCAGGAATGGAAGCAGCACACAGGGAACTCTCTCCTTTCAGCCCTGCCTCCCCTCCTGCAGTTATTCCAGCAGCTGCATCCTGATGGTGAATTTATGACACAGATTAAAATCTTCATATATAACCCCGGCCTGAAACATGCCCAGCCAAGCCCAGTGAGGATGTAAAAGCTAACTGAGCACAAATCTCCATATTTAACTATCAAATTCATGACCAGCTAACATTCACCCACATCAGTGTCTCCAGCAGAGGAGCAGCTCAGGGTACCTGAGCCAAGCACAGATTTCTGGAGGAAGAGCATTCTGTATTTCAAAAGAAAGGCAAACTGGTGCAGGGTGATGCTGCTGGGTTCACAGGTCTGGTTACCCTGCACCAGAGCTTCACTCTGCTCCTTGGAACTGTCCCAGGATCTCAGCACTGCTGAGACACTGTGCTGGACACAGGGGCAGGGATCACTCAGAGCTGAACACAAACCTCTCACCCATAACCCTAAAACAACCCTAGGATACCCTAAAATAACCCTCTGGGCCCGGGCGGTGCCAGCCCTCAGGGCAGTGGCAGAACTGATATCCCAGGAGCTGAGCTTTCTTATGGAAATGCCACTTTTAGAACCTTAGAAACATGACAGGTTTTACTGAGAATGCTGTGAAAAATTAGTGTAGTGAGTGCTCAAATAATCATAATCAAAGTGACTGAAAATTACTGCCATGAATGCTGAAACAATCAGATCCATAAAGAGCACCACAAAATTGAGTAGCTCCTCCAGGCCACATGTCAGGTTTGTCAGATGATATTTCTGCTGTCTGAGTGGCAGCTGTGGTTCAATACAATCACACCCCAAACGACCCCATAAGCTGAAAGGCTGATCCAAATGGTGTGACCTGGAAGAGCTGGCATCCCACAGAACTCTCCTAGGCAAACAAAATCAGCAAAGGTCAGAGAAACATCCAGGCACATTAAACAGGATATGTACAGTCCTCTTTGGTTGTTAATAAATCTTCATTTTTCTTTTCTTACGAGGCAATATCCTTTAAGAGAACTTCTCAGGAAATTAAAAGGAAAGATAAATTACCAGACAAATATTTCAGTGTAAAGATCTCGAGCCCTAGATCAGTCAGGCAGATGGCTCACACAGCACCCTGAGTTCCAGGTGTGCACTGCCTTCCTACCTCCCTGCTCCCTGCCAGGTGAGCCAGGGGAGTAGGAACAAGATGAGCTTTAAGGTCCCTCCAAACCATTGTGTGTTGGAGACATGTTTGTGTTTATGCACACTGAGCTGATATAAATGCCTCAGTAATAGTCTGCAGGCCAGCAAAACAAAACTTGTAAATGCAAGGGAATCTGTTCCCCCTAAAGTCCCAGAAGGGAAGGGAGCCCTCCATCATGGGAATAAGCAGCTGAAATAGCACAAACAATTCCATTTGAGCCTCAAGTTAATTATGGCACTGTAGCTGTCAAAAACTCATCTGAAGCACTTGCTGCCTAAATTGAAGGTTGGACATCCAAATTGAAATGTCGTTTTTATTAGTGTCTGACACAGAGGAATAGCCTCTTCTCTTCTAGGAGGCTGTGCCCATTAGCTGCCATCAGTGCTAATGGATTTATGCACATACATCACATGCACAGACTTCACTCAGCACCTTGGAACACTCCTGATGTCACATTAGATAACAGCTGCTTCATTGCAGCCTGCTAGGAAGGATTCCAGGTGAGGCTGGGCAGGGCCTGTACTGGTGCTCTCAGTGCCCTGACATCTGGGGCAAAATAGGGTTTTTGAATAGACACTGCAGAGAAACTCTAATCCAGAGCTGCAAAGCCAAAAGGGATCATATCTCAAATTTCGCCCAAATTATGGATTTAATTTCAGAACTTTTGTCACATTTCCCAAGGACTTGCTTTCCCTGCAGACCTGTGGCTGGGATGCTGTCCACACCAACTCTGGGGATGGACCCAAAACCTTCCAACCACCAAAGCTGTGGTAGACAATCCCAGTTATCTCCCCAGACGTAGTTGCATTTCCAGTTTTAGCATAATTATCCTCATAACCTCCTGTTAGAACATAGCTGAGCAATCTGAAAGCAACCATCCCTGATGCCAGCAGCAGCACAGGCCATTCTGCCCCTGCCTGGCATGCCCACCATGTCATCTTCATCTCAGGAGACCGAGTGCACAGAGAGGGAACAAAACCAGCCCCACAGTGCTGCTTGTGTTTATTCAGCACTGTGCCTTCTGCCACAACCCCATCATGCCTTCCATCACTGGTTTGGCACTCCTGGCAGCACTTCTGCCATAACCCCATCATGCCTTCCATCACTGATGTGCCATTCCTGGCAGCCCTCTGCCAATAGGAAGTCGAGTTGAATATTTCAGCTGGAGGTAAGTGTGACTAATTGCCATCTTCAATCAGTTCCTGCACTGAATTAATCCTTGCACTGAGCCACCACGTTTTATTAATGCTGGGATCCAATCTGCCACAAGGGCAGTGTGGAAGAGTGACAACATTTACCTCTGGCTGCAGATTCAGCTCCTGGGGCACCTCTCAGATACCAGCTAAGGTATCCCAATAAACTGTGCCAAGTTCCAAGCTGTGGGGTTCACTTCAGGGATCTCAGCTCCCTTTGTGCAGAGAGCAGATGGGATGGGAGCTGATTTCTGTGGCTCTGTCCATCCCTGCTGAGTGGCTGTCAGAAATGGCTGCAGTTGCTGTGCGCTGTAGAGGCAGCACATGGTAATTCCTGAAAGGCTTTTATAAACACCATGGAGAACACTTTCACCTCTGGAGCAGCTTGGTTAAGAGCCCTCCAGCAAGGGCAGAGAGGCTGTACAAAATCAGAATGGGACAGAGCCCCTCACTGAGCCCTCAGGCTGCATCATTTTGGGACAGAAGTGGGAGGTGGAAGGGACTGAGAAAACAAACCTGCCTGTAACACAGGGGTCACTGGGTCAGAACTGCTCATCTCAGGTTCCAGCTGCTTTGGAAACTGATCTTGTGCTTGCATTGCAAGTTTATTTTGCACTGGTTTGTGGGGAGACATAGCACAGTGCTGCTGCAGAATGAAATCACTTAGAAACCAAACGGGAGAAAATGAAGGACAAACATTCATTTTCTCATCACCTGGACTGCTCAAAGCACACAGTGTGCTCTGTGGATGGGAGCTGCAGGAGGACCTGTGCTCTCTGCCCTGCTGCAGGGTGCAAGCTGGGCAATGCCCACCCAGAGGTGCCCACCCAGAGGTGCCCTCCCAGTGCCAGTCCCGATGAGCCTGAGTGCCCTCCCTGTGCAGGCAGGGGGGAGCTCCATCCTGGTGGGACCCTGGCAGTGTCCCCAGGGCTCAGGGCAGTGGCAGGGAGGGACAGCAGCACAGAGTGTTCCAGTCTGATGTGTGCTGCTGCAGGAACTGCATTATTGCTGCTCCTACCTGGGAGGCAGCCTGGCTGTCACTGCCCTGCTGCTCACCCAGCCTTTCAGACGTGGGATGGCACTGCTGACACTGAGCTGCTGAGAAAGAGCCAGCAGCTTGCCATGAAACAGGTTAGTCAATCATGTCAGGGTTGAAAGAAGCTTTTATATTAATTAAATGCCTTTGTATTACAAACCTAATCTGGATAACCTGTTTAATTCCTTGTCATCTAAATTCATGAATTTACATTAGGAATTCCCAGAGGTCTGGAAGGCTAGCCTGAAAATTTGAAATCCTTTTACAATCATACATCTCAATCAGAAATCAAAACGCAGTGTACCAAGTATTTCTTAAACAAGTAGAACCTGAAAGTAAATATCTCTCACATATATTTTATGTATTTTCCTATTGAAAATCATTGTAAATATTAAATATCACTTTAGTCTAAAATTCAGTTAAACGGATTTATATTACTTAGCAATTCACATGTAGATTTCTTTTTCTAATGGAATTTTCAAACACAGATAATCCTCACAACATGTTCATGAATGCTATTTAAGTCTCATAATGTTCTTACAAGGCAGTGTAGAAGGCTTTTCTCTTTGAATAGAAATATCTTGGGAATGGCAAGCAAACCTGGGAATCAGCAGAAAGCACAGAATGTCTCTGCAGCCTGGATGTTTCCTGCTCCCAAATCCCAGTTATCTCCAGTACAGCTTGCTTAGAACCAGTTTTGCTCTTCCAGAATTGGGAATGCAGCTGTGAGGTCCCACCCACCTCCAGCTATGGCCATGGTGAGCTCAGCCCATCAGTAACTCCAAACCATCTAGAGTTAATTTTTCTTCCCTGTGCAATGAAAAGGTTTTCAAAGGGACATTATTGATCCCATCAATTCCCTCAGGAACACGAGCTTTGGCTCACAGGAGGATCCTCCTTTCTTTTGGGAGTTAGTCACTGTAAGGTGGCCCATGCTGGTGTGTTTCCATGGGTTATTGCTGTCAGGCAGTGCTGTCCCACACCACTGAGGTTAGCAGAGCTTGCAAATGCAATTTGGATTTGTCTTTGTTCTTGCTGTACAGCTGACACAGATAATACCTCAGTAGTTTTCTCAGCCAGCACCAACAGAGAGCTGGCTCATTTAAACAATCCCTGAACTGGATCCAATTTGGCTGCAAGGCTGGATTTTTCATAGCTCAGCATAGGGCAGATAAAGACCAATTTTTGCCATGGATTTCTATTCCCTCCCAGCTCTCTCTCACACCTGTACATCAATACATCATTTGGATTATTGCTCAAACATCACTTGCCAGTTGCACTTTTTTATTTTCTGGGGTCCTGCTGTACTTTCAGGTGCAAACTAATGCTGAAGTGCTGGCAGTGACACGCACAAGGTTCCTGCCAGGCTTGGCAAGGAGAAGGCTGAGGTAACCAGCCTATTTATACAATGCAAGGCCTGATAAAGACAGCTCTCCCCAGTGTGAGAACCAGGAATAACCCAGGCACTGGGCTGACAGAGCACAGACCTAAGAACTAACACAGCACAGAGCAGAAGGAATGGAAATGTCTGGACTGGGCACCCTCTGACAGTAACAGTCCAAAGGAGTTTATTCCTCCCTGCCATGCAGAACTGCTGCCTGATGTCTCATCTGGCTGCACACTGACAGCAGCTCCAACAAGACACCACAGTACTTTGCCATCCTCCTTTTATCCTTTCTAATGGCAAATGCCAGCAGTGTCCAAACACCTGCTGTATCACACTTCCCCCTGCCTGAAGGTGAAAGGAGGACATCAAAGCTGAGCTGAGGTGGTTGACTGGGTTTCCTTACACCAGCAGGCAATAAATGGCCCCAATGAGCAGCTGAGAACCCCTGAGGGTTATTTGCAAACATGACCCTTGGCTGCATGTGCTGGTTTGTGCAATCCCTCTGAGGCTGCAGGGCAGAGGGGCAGCAAGGCAAGGCAGGGCCTTTGTGATAATCATTTCTAGCAGATGGAGATCTGCCCCCCAACCTTCGGAGTGTTTGTGAGAGGAGCCAGGCTGGGCTCCAGACTGTCCTGGCAGTCCCACAGGTTTACCATTCTTCAGTGCCCAAAGGCCCTCTCTAGGTTGGTTTGCTTCCTCAGACAAGTGAAAAGCAGTGCCCCTCCATCAAACTGTGCCCAACCCAGGGGTAATTCCCCAGCAGTACCTGCTTGGGACACTGAGTTTGCCAGTCCATGCTTTGTGCAATGTATTTGATTTACCAGATATACAAATGCTTTACTCCACCAATGGCAACATCAAAGCAGTTGCTCTGCTGATTTATTTCATTTCATTCCTTACCTACTCTTCAGAATCTCAAATTTGCCCAGTATTTTCCACACTGCTGTGCTTCACCCTGACTTTTCTTCAGACTTAGAGTTATTCACAGAGACTTTGCACCCTGGACAGCCAAATTCAGTGCAGACATACAGAGCCACTCTCTGTTGAATCCTGCCTATGGCTCTTCTGGGTTTTCTAAAAGTTCTTTCCCAGCTACACTACTACAAATCTCAATTCTGATGTCTATTCAGGGCAAGAAAACTGACATTTAAGAAGAACTAGTATCCGTTTCCCATTTTTCAAATTGGTTTGCAGATTTATTCACAAAACTAACCCTCCATTCCTTTGGGATCACTGAATGGAAGAAGAAACCCTTCCAAGAAAATTGAGGCATGTTGAAGCAAATGCTTTCCTGAAATTACATGGTATTTTGGTACTTGGTTCTGCTTTCTCTACTGGGAATTGTGATCAGATAAAAAAATCATCTGGCAGACATCTTTCACCCTATTTATATGTTATTTTAATGTCATCTCAACCCTTCTTCACGATCAGAAAATATTTTGCATACTGTTTTCCCTCTATATTGGAGACACAACTCTGCAAATTGGTGCAATATGTGAAATTTGAACTATAGGGAATAAGTAGCTGATGATGCTAAATGTTATGACTTTAATTGCACTTTCTAGGAGGCAGATTATTCCACTTTTCAAAAATGGTTTCCCAAGACACTTTGGTCTAAAAATACTTCAGTTATTGTACTCACTTTTCTTGTCAGGCTTTTCAATTCACCCTTGAGTTTCTCAGCCAAACCATCCTAATGGGCACAACCTCTTCCAGGGCAGGTCCAGCCTGTCTTTCCATCCTTGGACACACCTCCTGGAGCACAGAACACAGAAGGATGGTCAGTGCAGATTGCACTGCAGGCAGCCACAGAGAACTGACTTTCCTTCGCTGAGCTAAGACCCATTAATGCATTCTCAGAATGGACAAGCTCATTTTTATGGAGTCATGCATCCCATGCAGCCACAGGAGCTGGCACTTCATCTCCTTAGAACTGCTTGGCTTCAGCTTGGCAGCAGATTTTGGCTTTCAGAGCCTCCTCTCTGCTCAGCAGTTGAGGCAACTCTTCCATGTCCCTTCTAAGCCCCACTGGCTCGTGAAGAAAACTCTGAAACTCAGCTGAGGCAACAGCCAGGAGAGAACACATCAGATCACAGAGGAGGCATAGTTATCCATCTAGTTCTGCAGAAAATATCTTTCCTCTTTTATTTTTCTTTTTTTGTTTGTGTCACTGCCAGGTGTGTCTCTCCTCAAAAATAAACTGATTGGCTTCAGGAGATTTTAAGGGAAACATGCACAACAACAATTTTTACCTTCAAACCTGTAATATCCTAACACCAACCTGGCTCTAAAATAAATTCAAGCCACCAGAATATCAGTCATGTAACGACAGACAGACTCTATAATGCAGATGTGTGTAAAATAATCACTTAATTATGAGGTGTAGCTCTGGCAGTATTTTGCCCCACTACAAAATGACACAGCATGTAATATGGCGAAGCAGTTCAGTGCACAGATTAGTGATTTTCTGCTGCCTGCCTTTGCAGCAAGCCCTGCTATTGCTGCTTCAAGTAGCAGGGCACTAATTCAGAATGCAGGAATTGAATTGGCCTTCCCAGAATACAGAGTGGGCTCTTTAAATAATCTGACAAGAGTTTTTGCCTTCCTTTTCTCCTGCCACCCCCCAGCCTCCACACACAATCATATAACATTGTTTAGACAAATTGTTTCAAAGCAGCATTCCCATTTCTTTTCTTCCTTTATTTTTCTTTTTTTTTTTTCTTTCTTTTTTTTTTCTGGTGTGAATTTATGAGGGCACTCAGATCCACCACAGACCAGGAGCTAAACTAACACAGTACTTATGCACATGCTTTATTCAGCATCACCTCAGGGAGATTTCCTGCTTCTGAGCTGCTGTGCAAACAGCCTTTGGTTCATAGCAGCAGAAATCTCTTTTGTCAACATTAGCATTCCGTGTTTGGATTTATTACAGATCCTGAAAATAATAATCATGTTTTCCTTCTTGAAAAACACCGACCCATTACATAACTCCTGTCGTTGATTCTCACTACAGCAAAGGGATTTCCCAGTCCTCAGGTGGGGAACCTGTGGCAAAATGGGGTTTTCACAGCCACCCCTCAGCCCAGGGAGAATAGAACCTCTGTTTCCTCAACAGAACCTCTTTTCCTCAGCAGAACCCCCCTTTTCTCAGCAGAACCCCTCTTCCCTCAGCAGTGGCCTCGTGCTCCAGCGCAGACCCCGCTGTGTCGAGTTGAGGTCCCCAGCACCAGCAGCAGCTCCTCAGCAGCAGTGAGCTCCAAGGCACTGTTAATTTGTCCTGCCAGGTGTTGTTATTAATTCACTTCCTCTCCTTAGTCCCCATGTTTTTGTCCACATCAAACAATAACTTCCTCTACACAAGCCTCCCTGATCACACAGTGCAGTGGAAAGCAGGGGAAGGTGATCAGAGCATGGCCTCTGTACTTGAGCTTTGACCACAATGAATAAATCTCTCTGCCATCTCCCTTTCAAATTCTGGACTATTTCATTTGGGAGTGAAAGTTAGCAGGCCATGGTCAATGCCTACTTAGAGTTTTCCTCTATTTTCCAGTATCTACCACAAAAACTGCAATCCTCTTTACTGCTCATGGTGTAATTTTCTTTCCTTCCATTTGCTGCTTTGTAACTTCAGCCTCTTGTAAATCACATTAAAAGGACTTGCTTTCTAATAGTTTTTTTATTGACTAATATATTTTATTTGGCACCTGTTACCTTGGTGGAGATTTCTTCTTGCAGTAATTTACTGTATGTGCCACAGTCCCTTGAGCACTGGGCAAAGGAAACCAGCACAGTTAAGCACGAGATTTACTTGATGCTCCTTGGGCTTGGGGTTAAAAAAATAACTTGTTCCTGTTCTGAAAACCCAGCAGCATCCTTGGATCTGCAAGGAGAGCACTTGCCACCCTGAGTACTTACACCAAGCAGCTGGCATGATGGATTATCATATACAAGTTGTTTCGGCATGCTGGGCCCATTTATCTGTTTAAAATATGAAATAACTCTTAGCTAACACAGAAGTGTTTAGTGAGACTTAATGAGCTGCTCATGTGTTTATTACAGATTCCTAAGAACCACATGGCAGAATGTTGCTTTAGATATGAAAGATGATTAAAACATCTTGTGAAGTATCAATTTGTAAGTAAAAAAGGTTCCAGCTATGAAACCACATGTGCTCTTACACTCCAGAGGACATGCCATAATGCCTGTGTATTTTAAGAATATTTGTTTAATTTTGGTACAATATTTCTGTATGACCACAGTTTATTTTTATGCTAGGGATTTAAGCACTACAGGCTCCTGTGAGATGGGGTTGGTTTTCACATATTCTGTCTGCTGAGCAGCATTTGCTCACTGAGTGACTGGAGGGAAGTGTCAGCTGAGTTCACATCCTTGTTTTCCCAGGTGCTGGTGACTCTGTGTTATCCTGTGCAAAACACCTGTGTCAAAACTGTCCCCCTCCTCCAGATACACCAAGCAAGATCTTAGGAATCTATTCCATTATGCTCTGAAACATCTAAAGACTTCCAAATAGTCCCAGACATAGTTGGCTCTCAGTGCTGTAAAGTGAGGCTTCTGACAGGAAAGAAAAAAAAAACCACAATCAAAGCAGAAAAAGCCCTCCTCTAAAGGGAACTGTGACTAGAGAGAAGCTTCCCAGCTTTGGGGATGGCTGGCCCAGGTTACAGAGCTCAGCCCTGTGGGCAGTGCCAGCGGCAGCTCTCCTGCATGTGCCACCCACACAGCTGGCTGTGCCCTGGGTCAGCAGGTCCCAGCTGGGCCTTGCAGATAACCAGATGGTTTGAACCAACCTTGGAGCATTGCACAAGAAAAGATCACCCATCTCCCTCCTCTCTGCCTGCCCTCTCACCCTGAGGCCTCCCCATGGCAGCGTGGGCGATGGGAGCCCATCCCTCACACCCATGGGGGCAGGAAGGGCAGGGCAGGGCTGGGCAGTGACTCCAGGGACACAGGGTAGGGCACAGACACAGCTTCACTTGCTGCAGCTCTTCAAAGATCAAGCATTATGAAAATGTTATGGTAAGAAATCAGAAGTGCCCTGATATTCCTCCTGCAGCCCAGCGTGGACAGCAAGGCTTGAGCACAAAAATATCAGGAGCAGGGTGGGCTCAGAAATCCTGTGACTGAGAAATCATGCTACACATATTTGTACCAGCATCGCATCTCCTTCCTCAGAGAAACGTGCCTGAAGTTGGTTTTTAAACACATCCAGTTTCACCAGCCCAAAAGCTCAGGTCCTTCAGCAGAGATCACCTCAGGTTAGAGCTGCCCTAGAAGAATCCAGGTTAAAATCACTGCAGTCCCAGGGGTTAGACAGAGCCTAATGATTTTATCTCCTCTCTTTCAAAGCACGAGCACAGACAGTGCTGAGGGAAACTTCAGGGGGCAGAGAGCAAACAGCTGCCTACAGTGGATGGGGAAGGGCTAAAAGAATGTGTATTTGGAGGAGCTCTCTTTAACCAAGATTTTTTCTCTGATAGTACAAGCAGACAAAATTTGATGACCTCCCATGGAAATGAGTTCTCTAAGCTGATCATAAAGTCAACAAATTCACGTTTCATTATGCTTGTTACAAATGAACAGCTCTTTGTAACAACATTTCGTTCCAGAAGAAGAGCAGCCAGATTATAAAAAGGGCTCCATGGTTTAGCAAAGCTTGTAAGCTTAGCGTAGTAACAAGCAGGGTTTGATTATTGAGGATTACTCCAGGTGTTCCTCCAAAGCTACCTCAGCAGCTGACCTTCTGAATCTGTAATATCAAATGTTTTATGAGGCACATTGTAATGAACACAATGGAAATGGGAAACTTGGTGGCTAAGACAAAAATGCTGCCTCCTCCAGCATTGTCTGGGATTTTTACTATTGTCCTGGTCATGATCTGTGAAGTCAAGAATGGCAAGCAGAAATAAAGGGAGAAAAACGAGCTCATGAAAAAAGAGACTTTTATTACATCCATGCAGGAATGTTATTAAAGTGAAAGAAACCTGAGGGAACAAGAGCTTTGAGCTATGATATTCTTTTCTGTAGAGCTGATGAAAACAGACTATGAAAGGTCAAACAATTCTAATTCTCCTCCCTGAAGTTAGTCATTCTTCCTGCTGTCAATGTCCCTCTGTAGTGTACTTAGCCCAGGCAGGATTGCATCAGCCCAGGCTGCAGCAGGAGTGAATTAAACCGAGGGATGGATGCATTCCTGCTCTCACTTCCCTGAGATGCTGCCAGCCTCAGGCAGCCCCAGCCCCTCAGACCAAGAATTCCCTGGACAAAGGAAATTCCAGCTGTGGGAAGGAGCTCAGTTTGGTGGTCTGTACATCCCAAACCTGGCTGGGACTGAGTGTTTGTTCCTGTCCCAGAGCCACTGCCCAGCCCTGCTGACATCCCTCCCACACTCCTGCAACACTCCCCAAGATTTGGGAAAAGGTGCAGAGCACATCACTCTGAAATAAAGTGTGGAATCCCAGCTTGATGAGAAACCATAGGGATTCACTCCAGCATGGTGAGGATTTCACCCAAAACACCAATTCTACACACGGATGGATGAAATTATGTGTAATTTCTGGGACTTCATAATGTCCTAAATCAGCTGGGTACAAAGGGTTAAAATAAATATTTATGTAGGGAAGGAAGAAATTTTTATTAGTAGTATTTTTAATGAATTTTATGTCTCCTGCAGATAATATTTAAGAGCTTAACATTTCAGTGTCACAGGTATGTGACTGAATTTTCTTTTTGCGGAACACAAAACTGTGGCTAGGCAGTTGGAGAAGAAAATACAATCTTGCTTCCTTTCCATATTCATGATAATATTTGTCATAATAATTTAGTTTTGTTTCAGTAACAGGAATGTTGGTGTTTTTCCATTTCCCCGATGCATTTCCATTTTCACACTTCCCCATCCAATATTAAATACATCAAAAATGCTGCCAAAATATTCAACAACATTGAAAAAGAAGAGGAGAAATAAAATTACAGTCACAGATTTCACTTCACTCCTTTTTCTAAATTAATAAATTTTTCATTTTCTTGTCTGAAGAAGTAGCAATATACCCCAATGAACTTCCACTCCCAAATCCAAATTTGAAAATCTGACAAGCTGGACTAAAAAGCATGGCTTACCAAATAGACTGTCCTAAAATGAAACCTTGATTATTACAAGCAGGAATCATTCCCACGAGGAAAAAAAACCCATTCGATTTTGTCACGTGATTCTACCAATAAAATGTCTCCAGAGTGAAAGGTTTAACAAATAATTTCAGGTCACCTTGTCAGTGGAAGCAGGGAGAGGGGAGTGCAGGGTCACTGAAGTGAGGCACACTCCTGAGCAGGATGAGGGTTTCCCTGTGCTGTGGAACTCATTCCCTCCCCTGCTGCATAGCAAAGCCCATAGTGACACTTGCTGGTGCAGCAAGGAGACTGAAACACAATGCTGAAGGAGGCAGAGCTGGGTTTTTATTCCTCTCTTCCCCTGGGGATAAATGCCCTGAGGGTTCTGTTTGCTGCTTGGCCGAGCAAAGAATGTCCAACACGCAGGCAATGATTCTCTCCTGATCTGCAGTGCCAGCCCTGGAACACAGCCTGGGCTCTCAGGAGCAGGGGCTACCTTGCTGAACTGAGCTCCCTCTGTTTTCCCCTTTCCTCTCTTTTTAAAAGACATCTGAAGAAGAAAACTACTCCAATCCATTCCCTCCCTTTGCCCCCCCTGCCCCCTGTACCCCTGGCACCCCTGGGCTGTGAGAAGCTCTCCGTGCAATGAGCAGGGATTGCAGTCTCTCCTCCTGTGCCTGGCGTTTCTGCAGCCCCTCAGCCCTGCTTGGGGCTTTGCCCAGCTCCCAGCAGAGCAGAGCACGGCACCGACCCTGCAAGGACAGCCAGGACCTCAGGATGTGCCTCCAGCCACAGCAGCTTGAGCAGTGCCACCAGTCCTTGTCCCAGCACCAGGGACATTGGGAGGCACGAGCTGGCCTTGGCTGAGGGAGCTCTGCACTCATGCTATCCACTTTGTAAATCCACTTGGCCTGTAATATACTCTTAAAACCCCCCAAATTTGTGACAATATGAAAATATTTCAGCTGGGAAAGCTCGTATTTGTGCAAGAGCAGGAGCAAGTGTTTGTCCTAAATTCGTCTACAAAAGGAACATAGAGTGGGAGATTTAAATAGCTGCATGGAATGAAAGAGAGAGAGAAAATGAACTTCACCAAAGAAACCCAGGCTTCAGCTATTGCCATATTTCTTCTGGGAAAAGCATAAAATAAAGCAAGCCTGAGCTACTGCTTAGGTGATACTTCAGAAATGCAAGTGGAGTCCCAGTAGAATGTCTCAAGTTGCTGTCAATTTATTCAGGAGAAATACGACTTAGCAAAAGCCATCAGCGCAACAAGCTTCTGTTTACCCACTCCAGGGTTTTGATCTCTCCATTTCAAGCAAAATCCTAAGGAGAATCTCTGTTTGCTGTGGTTCAGGATGGCTGATCTCGACTCTTTTTTAAACAAGCAGGCCTGGATAGACACAAGATTGTGCAATCTAAATGCACAGTGGCCCTTGTTTGCAGCACTCCAGCCAGCCAAGCACAAACTGCAAACTGCTGCTTTTCCAGGACCCAAGCATCAGCTTACCCATGAATATATCATGGCAAAACCAACACAAAAATGTGCTTTTTGCACCCTTTCAGGCCAAATGCCCTTACATCCTTTTTCTTAGAGACAAATCATTGTGCCTGGAAGAACAGTTTGTATTTTTTTTAAGCATCACACGGTCTTGTAGGGCAAGTGTTAGAGGCAAGGGGCCTGGAGCCACTGTCCTTGGTTTGTAAGCTTCTCCCAGCTCATCAGAACCAGAAACTTAAATAAGGCAGGAGCTGAAAACATGGGGGGCACAGGGAGCTGCTGCAGCAGGACCTGCCTGCTCCCCTCCTGAGCCGTGGGGCTGCTGAGCAGCACGTGTCACAGGAGATGGAAAGTGTCCCTCTCCATCCCAGGGGCAGACCCTTCACCGTTGGAACTGAATGCTTGAAAACCAAGGAGGCAAAGCAGCTTTGCAACTCACCAGGAGGAGGCTGCCTCTCCCTCCGCTGCCCGAGATGGGATCTACCAGCACAGCCCTTGTCCAGGAGACTGGGAGGGTCCAGAAGGCACCTGGGGCTTTGCCCAGCTCCCAGCAGAGCAGAGCATGGCTTCTGGAAAATGAAGAGACTCATGAAAGCAGGAAATTAAAGGTGAGCAGAATGCTGTGCTGAGGTGGGCAGGCCTTCTCCCTTCCATGTGGGACATACAGCACATAGGGAACCTTTTCCCTATGAGTCTCTAATTGTGTCTGGATTTCCTTCCATGATCCCACCCCAAACACTGAAGACAGAACCTCAGGATGGACACAGTCCACAGCTCCTGTAGTACTTCAAAATACAGACTTGTAACAAAACCAGAAAAGGAATCTTTCCTTGCAAAATGCTTATGAGAAAGACAAACACTGCTCTTGGGATTTCATAGGAGGGAATGTAGAACAAATTAAGTTCTCAATATAATGACATTGAGGTTGCAGAGAGCATGAATAGAGGTGAATTTGATGTTAAGAGTTTAAATAATTTGCTCGAGGTCACAATGAAGTTTTCTGTCTGCCCTGAGATTAGAAGCCAGGAGCTATTAAAGTCTTTCTTCTGTTCCCAGACTGCCAGACTGGGGAATGAAGCTCCCTGCAGGCAGGAATATTCAAAAACAGAAAAAGAAGAATGGAGAAGACTTATTTACTCAGTGCAAGCCCTAGAGTAAGAGCACATATGTACTGCCACCAGTGCTCCCCTGTCCCTCCTGTAGCCTCCCTGACCTCCCCTGACTGACAGAAGCACTGACAGCTTCTCAGGAGCCATCTGTTCCAAGCTCAGGCTCAGAGCTTCTGGGGCTTAGCAGAAGGGGACTGGAGGGTGGCTCCACAACCCCAAGTGTGAGAAATAACTTCAGCTCTGCCCCCCAGACATTCTGGGGAGCTGTCCCTGGTGGCCGCTGCCCTTAGATCCACCGAGAGCTTGACAAAGGCAGTAGCAGAGCAGGGCTGTTCCTCCCAGCCACTGGGGGAGCACAGAAAATAGGCCACCAAATCCTGACGTGCTCCAGCCTCCCACAGGCGGCCGTGGGAGGCGGAAGACTGTGACACATTTCAGTCTGGTCCTTCACTCCTGCAGAGCTGTCAACACCTCAGAGCAAACACCTGCAGGAGCTCCCCCAGCCTCTGACTGCATCCTGCTCTGCTCCATGCGCACAACGTGCCAGCCTGTGCTTCCCATCCTCTCTTCTGGGAAGCTTCCCACCAGTGCCACGGACACCAGGAGAGGAGCCAGGGTCACCTGGTGTCCTCAGGGCAGCTCCCCACTGCCTCCAGGGCTCCTGGGAGTGCTCTGGGGACTCCGAGGGATCCACTCTGAGGGATCCACTCTGCGGCAGGTGCTGTGCCACGAGAGGGGCACCTCAAACAGCCCAGGGGAAGGGAGAGGCAGGAAATCCCACCTGGGCCAACCAGTTCCACCTGGGCCAGTCAATTCCACCTGGACCAGTCAATCCACATGGACCAGTCAGTCCGCATGGACCAGCCAATCCCACCTGGACCAGTCAGTCCCACCTGGACCAACCAATTCCACCTGGGCCAGTCAATCCCACCTGGACCAGCCAATCCCACCTGGACCAGTCAGTCCCACCTGGACCAACCAAGTCCACCTGGACCCGTCAATCCCACCTGGACCAGTCAG
>JAWWEY010000045.1:12681444-12700996 GCA_035582745.1 Loriotus luctuosus
GACCAGTCAATCCACATGGACCAGTCAATCCACATGGACCAACCAATCCCAGCTGGACCAGTCAATCCCACCTGGACCAGTCAATCCACATGGACCAGTCAATCCACATGGACCAACCAATCCCAGCTGGACCAGTCAATCCCACCTGGACAAGCCAATCCCACCTGGACCACTCAATCCACCTGGACCAGCCAATCCCACCTGGACCACTCAATCCCACCTGGACCAGTCAATCCCACCTGGACCAGCCAATCCCACCTGGACCACTCAATCCCACTGGACCTATCTTTACTCCATGCACCCCAGTAGCACCAAGAATGTCACACACAAACCAACAAGCACCACAGGGAATAGCACCAGTTTTTCAGTAATGTCTATGTTTGCATGGATTAACAATATTTCTGATACTGAAAATCAACCTTAACACGAAATCTTTTGGAATAACAACAGGTTTATTTTTCTATCTGAGCAATTCTTACCCAACTACCATTGAGATTTGGCTATTTACTAGGCCCCCAGTTTTTAAACTGACTTTACCTCAGTTCTTTGGATTATTTTTTTCCTGACAAATGAGGAACAGCTGATTAACAAATACATTGCTCTTTTTACAGCAGAACTTTTTTTTTCCCATGCTGTAATGATTGAGAACAGAACACATGAAATCTGTCAAAACAAAATTTCTTTGGAACCAAGCCACAGAGGAGAAAATGAAGTTGCCACTGAAAATTAATTAGTACAAAGCACCAATTGATAGGAGGAATAAATCCTTAGACCTAAAAATACCAGTGCAATACAAGCTGAGAGGTTATTTTTAGTCCTACTCTTAACAAGAATACCTCAGTGTGTTTAATAATAACAAATTGGATCTCCAGGGCAAGATACTGTGAAAAATTGTTTACAGCAAGCACTTCCAAATCTCAAGAACTTACCTCAACAGATTTTAAGTTGTTGTTAAGGTTTGCTGGCTTTTTAAAGAAATGGGTTTAAACCATTTTTCCATTATGTGCTTTCATTATTGGTTATAGCAAGTGAGGTTTCTGTGTAACCAAAAATCATTACAGCACAGGCAGCTTCAGTGCCTGAGTCCCCATGAAAGCCAGTTTTCTGGAATGTATGTGTGAAACATGGATACACAAAAAATTGCTTTTCATGTAAAGAAAATAATGTATTTTGAAATTAATTCAGAGTTCAATTAAATATCTTTCATCTTTCTTTTGTAATAAATAGCTCCTTATGACCAAGGAGATGGCAAGAATTAAATCTTCTGAGCTTCTTTTAAAAATCTATATCCAGTTCCTAAAAATCTATATCCAATTCTAAACACATTAAACCACTGGAGCCTTGTCCTGGCTTCACCAGAGAGAGGGAAAAGTCTCATCTGCTGAGCCATGAGAGCTTCTAACTTTCTCTCTTTGGGAATTGGATGAAGCTGGATATACTTTGAAGGTTCTTAACGCATCCTTTTGCAGCAGCTGGCAAACCCCAAGGCTGTGCACAGGGAAATCCACCCTTCTGCCAGAACTCTGGGTTTGTGTCCCCTGAGAAACAGAGTGAAAAATGGAGTGGAAAACATCTCTGTGCATCTCTACAGACACACAGGAGCTCTTGCAGCTGGATGCAGGCAGCCAAAGCACATCCCTCAGTGCAGGGACCCCTCCAAGCCGTGGTTGTTTGGCCCCACTCCCTGTGCTGGTTATGGGGAATTCCCTGTGCTGGTTATGGGGAATTCCCTGTGCTGGTTATGGGGAATTCCCTCCCCAGCTCCAGGCCAGAGCTGACCCCCTGCCTGCACCCCCTGAGCATCAAAGGGGGGCTTTGCTGCCATAATCTCATCTCAATTGCCTTGGAAGACTCAGGTAATTCAGGGAAGTGCTGGATAGTGTTGCTTCCTGAAAGAGCACTTAAAAAAAAAAAACAACCAAGTTTCATGCAGTCTAAATATATGAGGCTCAAGTGTGTGTCCAAGAACTGGGAGATAAATGGATTTACACTGGCAGGAGGCACAGACATTCATTCAAACACAACACCCCTGTTTATTCACTGCAGACCAACGAGCTGAAGTGGACACATGAGTTAATTGAATGATTCTCCAGAAAGAATTTTTTTTACTTCCTCTAGTAAATAATGTTTACCAACTATTAAAATCACTCTTTAACATGAAGAACACATGCCAGAAAATTCATTCGTATTCAGAAGATCCATGCCTGCTGGAGGCATTCTCTCCTAAGAATTTTTGAGAATATTAGACATCTTAGAATGAAAAAATAAGACACAAATGTGCTGTGAAGGACAGAGAAACACCAGTTCTCTTGAAAGCAGGAGCCCAGGCTGGGTAGAAGTTGCAGGGAAGTGAGGTGACACTGCCTGGGATGCACAGGACAAGGCAATCCCTGTGCTGGGTGAGGATGGGATGACACACAGTGATGCTGGGAAGGTACAACCACAAATTCAGACCCCTCCTGGCTAAGAAATCAGGTGCAGTCCAGTCCTCATCACTGTGTGCTGGATATTCACAGCACTTCATTGGGAGTTTGGATAATCTGTGAATTTTTGCCACACTTTCTGTCATATCCCTATGCCAATTGTCCCTCAATAATGTGTTATTGTTTCTGTGCCTTGGACTGCCTAGTTAAAATTTGTGTTTTGTCTGACTAAAAGAGAAGAAGGGGAAAACAACATTGGGCACAAATTTCTGAGCAATCAGTTGCCATGAGCTCTGGAACTGAGAGTTTCAAAGATAATTTATTAGGAGATGGGCAAACAGAATTAAATAGTCTGATATTTGAAATAGGCAGCTAAACACAATTTAAATCTGATCAACATCCAGTGCATTCTGCATTTTCTTCTGGTTGCTGTATTTAAATAACAGCTATTAGGAGTACCCTCCCATGAAAGCTTATTTTCTTCTCAGCACTTCCCCTCATGTTTCAGAGTCAGTGGTTGAACTGGTCAATATGTTTTGGATTTGAGGACAAATCCAGCTTGTTCTGTTGTGGCTGTGGACATTTTCTGAGGAAGAATTCACTGACCACTTGCAAGAGGGCACGTGAATGAAAAACAGAGCAGAGCAGGACGGGGTGAAGGAAGAGACAGAGGCCACTGGTTGTGAAATTCCTCCCAGCTCCAAAATTACTGCATGGACACAGGGGACTGCTCCATCCAACAGGACAAAGCCCTGGGGCTCTGCAGTCCCTCCCCAGCTCTGCAAACTGCAGCACCAGGGGGAAGCACTGGGCCATGGCTGACCCGGATTTTAGCTCCAGCTAAATTTCACTGTGCCAAGGGGGAATATTGGGAATGTTCTGTGGGAATAAATTCAGTGTCCTTCCTGCTGGAGATGAAGCACCTTCTGGGAAAAGGGACCTCTGTAGAAGACGGGAAGATACAGAGGGAGATGCTATACTTAATAAAAGGTTTGGATGTGCCACTTCTGCTTACCAAAGAAAATTGGACAGAAAAAACCCTTGGCTGCTTGATGATTTGTTCAAATGTTCATTAGCATCAATCAGATTTATTTGAACAGATAATTATCCCCATATTGTGCTTTCATCACTGGAATTGTTTATGTTAAACTGTCAAGCAGCCGTTTTCAGATTTTACTCCTTGATCTGTTGAAGTTCCTTTTACGGCAAGAAAAACAAAGAGGGATTTATTTTTTTCCCCGCTCAGCTCTGTTTTAACCCTATTTGAAGTCTTCCAGGAGGCTTTTGAGTCTCCAGGAGCAGCATGGAGTCATTTCCATTCAGATGCTCTGGATGTGCAGTCTGTGCGTCCTGCTTTAACCCCTTCAGGGCACAGGTGAGTGCCCCAGCACGGGGGTGCAGCTCACCAGGACATTTCCCTCCTGCCAGAGCCATCTGGCTGCTGCAGCCCCTCAGGGCTCACTCTGGGGGTGCCATCAGTGTGTTCAGCAAATCAGCCTCTCTGCACTTACAGGTGATCAGAGCCCCTGTAAGACAGCAAACTGCTCTGCCTGGGTAAAACAAGGCAGCCCCTGCCTCCAGGCTTCTCTCCATTTGCCAGTTTATGTATCCTTTGAATTTTCTATGGCTGTCAGGCCCCTTTTATTATATTCACAATAGAAGTTGATCTTGCTAACCAGTAGAAATCTGTTTTCAATGGTAAATGACTGACCAAATGGAATAATTTTTAATGATTGTTTTCCCACCCTTTTACCTCCCACAGCAATAAGGAGAAATTCTTTAAAGGCATATCTCAGGAAGATTTGTAATTATTCCCATAAAGAACCACTACAGAAAAAACAAACAAAACCAAACAAAGCCAAAAACAGAACAAAACCCCCAAAGCTATTGATAATGCCTTGAAAGGTAAATAATCTAAAATAAAGTCAAAATTTCCTGATCTGCCATCACTGCAGCTAACTGCAGCTATGTGTATTACAGAATTTTGCATGGGAGATGCAACCAATTGGCAAATGGCAATTTTGACCCCCAACTCTCTGTCAATAAGGAACAGAGAACTCTCCCAGTGCTTTCACACAATTCTCAGCCTGAGATTTTAACAGCAAACAGGAAAACAAACTGTTCACCAAACCTTGCCCATCAGGCAACGGAAGACAAGCTCCTCTGTGGTCCCAGACTTTTATCCTCATAAAATCCCTGTTAAGCATTTTTCAGTAGAAATCTCCAGTCGTGGGTTCAAAGTGCCCTGGTTTTGGCCAGCTGTGCTCTCAGTGAATCTCGGTGAATCTCAGCACCCTGGAGCTGTCCAGCAGCCAGGCTTTGCATCCTGTTTGTTGGGCAAATGGGCACCTCACCTTCAGCAGGAAGGCTTTTTGTTTTAGAGAGGTAGAAGCTTGTTGAGGAAACATGGAAAGCCACTCCAGCATTTCATAAAGGAGCACATGAAGCTTGGCACTATCATTTGGAATCCTCAGCAAGAAACCTTTAGAGCTGTGGAGATGCCAGTGGCTGCTGGCCCCAGCTCTGCTCCAAGGGCAGCCACAGGAACTTCTTCTCCTCAAGGGAAATAAATCAGGTGGTTTAACTCTGTGGAGCAGAGGAACTTGCTTTATTAACTGTTGGTTTTGAGACTGCACAGGCAAGGCTTGAAAAATGCAGTGAGGATGGCGCCTGTGTTTTGCATTATAATTCAATTTAGAAATACCACACACACACACAGGGCTTCATTGCTAATGGATGCACCAAGCAGACCTGACTGCTCCACATCAACAGCAAAACAAAGAACTGCACATCAGCAGTAGGCTCTCATTAGCAGTAATGTTATTGCAGAGCGTGGAGTATCTGTCAGGCAAATGTAACAGCCCTGACATCCACCACAGCTCCCTTTCCCTGGCTGGCATGATATGTTTCAAATTGAGGAACATCTGTTTTGGGCATGTGATGAATCATCTTCAACTATAGCTCCTATTTCCTGCTATCCTGAGAGATCAGATAGTGGAAAGAAGTTACATAACACCATGATTGTATTGTTTTTCAGCACTTCTGAAATTTTAGATTTTTTCTCATCTATGACCCATTTAATGGTTTAAAACAAAAGAAAAACAAAAACAAAAACAACAACAAAAAAACCCACGTTCCCTGAGAGAAGATATTTCCATTTCTAGACTAGTAAGAAGTTGAAATCAAAATGTTATGGACATCCTTCCTTTCCTGTTGGTACTGAGTTGGCTGAAGTGGCTTACCTACCCCTAGATAACAATTCTAGAGAAGTACAATGCTATTTTTGTCAGTGTCCTCTTCAGCTGATAAATTGTCTCACTGGATGCATTAGAATTGCTGTTGCTTGCAGAGGTGTGGGGGAGTAAGCAAGAAACAGGTAAAGTGTAAGGTAAGTGTAGGTTTAACTAAAACATAAAAAGAACACTGCAAAAGCTTTGGTCATAGAGGAGTTTGGCAATGAAAAATAAGTCCCTCTGATTGAAATGTAAAATTTCACACATCAAAAAAGGGATTATTATTCAGGCAATGGGACCTGACAGCATATCAGCACATGTAGCAAATTTAATGTAGCTCTGGTGTGCATGTCTTCTGCATTTCAAATGAAAATCAAGAGCTGTTGAGAAGAATAAGGATGTTTTAAATGTGCTGGATTGTGAGCAGCAATATGAACACCTTCATGCATGAGAAAGCACAATTTGCCAGCTCCCAGAAGGGGATCCCTGTGTATTTAGCTCATCCACCTGCTGATACACCACCACTCCTTTCTCTGCAATAGGGTTTATAAGTGTCTTTACAGGAAAGCTTTCGGACTGCTCAGGTGGAAGGAGGCAACAAGTTCTGCAGCTTTTGGAATTCACTTTGGTTTCTGGAGCCTTGACATTGTCCTGGACCACACCAGGTGGTTCTGGCTAAGCAGAAATGTCTCTCACTCAGCTTCAGGTCCAGACATTGATCCCAGCTTCCCTTAAATTCACTGGAATCTGAAGGAATTAAATCAGGGATTTAATTGGGCTCCTAGGCCTCCACTGCACTCAGGAGAGTTCTGTCCCTGAGCAGTACAGAGCAGACTGGTTTGCTCAGCTTCCAAAGCTGAATCCCTCACAGCTGGCCACGAGCTTTCCTCCAAAAGCAAGCTGCCACCTCAGCAGGGCATCAAGAGCAGCACGAGCATCTCCAGCAGCAGCATCTGCTGTCTCTCAGTGCTTTTCTCACCCTGGTAAGTGCTGCAGGTAAAGAAATTAGCACACAGAAATGAGCACAGCATGAAACCCTCGTGCCTGGCATCGCCACTGCCCTGTCCCAGCTCTCACCATGAACAAATGATGCCATTTGTCTCTCTCTCTGTGATCCCATGGTTGTCCACATCCAGTGAATTGAGGGTTTGCTTTGCTTTCACAAGGAAGCTGATTTACATCTTTTTGCCTGCAATCAAACTTGGGCTGCATGAGGACAACCTGGGCACTGTGGCATTACCTGTGCAAATCAGCCTGAAGAAGTTAAGGAGGATTTTGTTCAGTCTGAGCTTCTGGAGAAGCTCCCTGTCACCCACTCTTGGCTACTCCCAAAGGTGCACCTGCAGCCCAGGTGCTCTCAGAATATAAAGAAGTATTTTTCTCCAAGGATGCACAACTGAAATGCAGATCTTGGTGATGTGGGCATCAGACAATGCTGAGGAGATCACTCTTCAGTTCCCAGTAAGACCAATGACCTTGGAAAAGTGAGTTCAGTACTTTATTTCTCTCTACTTGCTACAGTATTCTGCTTTATTAAGAGTGTGTAGTATCCCAGCTAATGAGTGCCAGCCTATATATATATATGTATATATACATGCATTTATACATATATGGCCAACAACTTTATCTCTTTCTAAATGAGTGTCTCCTGTGACTGAATTCTCAGGGAATGCTGCTCTTGAAATTAATCTTGAATGCTCTAATTAGAATGGTAGTGGTTACAGAATTCTCTAATGGCTACTTTGAAGAAACAATTACTGTCTTTATTATGATAACCCTCCAGATGAGATACTACAGTTGACAAAAGATTATTAAACAAGTTATTATTCAGTCGCTGGCTCACTTAGGCAATAGCTTGTGCATGTAATGATGAAGGCCAACACGCCAGCACTTAAAAGTGTTCTAATACTGTGCCCAAGTTTTTAATACTTTTTGGACAGTATGATATTGCAATAGACTGGGGCTTTTTTTAGTAAATCGATGGTAATTGTACTATAATTAGATCTTCATAAGAATGTGTAAGGTGTGATTAGCATACAGAATTTTAAACCTTTTATTTCACATCTCTCAGAAATTAGTGTAGAAGGTCAGAATCTAAGACAATGGGCATTATTTCCCACAATGGAGAAATGATTTAATCCAATTTGTGTCTCCTTATAGCCATAGCCATCTGTCAATCAGAAATGGGACTTCAGAATAAACAATGTCAAGTCTTTGATAAAGCCTGAAAAAAAATCAGAAGGAAAAATTAAATCCTGACTTGTACCACTGAAAGCAGCATAATTTGGGCTAAAGTAATTTTTATTTCTACAACCCTTGGGTTGTATCTACTTGTAAAATATCTTGGCAAGAAAGGCATTGCAGGAATGCAAAGATGTTATCATAAGACTACCTATCACCACTTTGCTCAATTATTCTCCCTAGGGGTGGCTGTGTGAATAAGTGAGTAGTCATTGAGATTTTGAATTAGTCTTGTGTATTGTAACCTCACTGCATAGCTCATATTCCTCTGCTGTGGAGAACACAAAGATCCTTTCTGAAAAGGCAGTGCACCAAGTTTTTTAATCAGATTCTTATACCCTGGTGACTCTGCAGACCATTTTCTGATAGAACTGAGGCATGGGCTATGGAGCTAAAATAGAACAGGCTATTAAAAATGTTATCTCTGTGGAAGCTTACAATAACAATACTGAAACAATTCCATGATAGAGAAGAACCCACTTGGAAAAACGAAACATTAATTTAGAGTCACAAAAAGCTTCCAGAGAGAAAGAGATCTATAGAAGGAAGGTCTGCTATCAAGGAAAGCAGCTGCATCTCTAATGGCACAATTCAGTACACTAGACAACAGCTTTTTTAAAAAAAAATCGAGCAATAATGACTGAATCACTGGTGATTGTTGTATCTGATATCAGATTGGCTGTGTAATTACAACAGTCGTACTTGGGATTCTCTAAATACAAGCATACATATGAGCAAAGTCTAAAAGTAAGCAAATAATAACACAACAAGTGGGGAAAGTGATTTCCTGCATGTTGATGTCCTTCAATGCTCTTTAGTTTCCCTTGTGCCATGTGCTGCGTTGGCAGGTCTCCACCCAGTGCTCCCCGGGACCAGCGGGCTGGGCTGGATTCAGAACATGGAGAGAGCAGCTGCATTTTCCAGCTGCCACTGCAGGGCACGATTGTGTGTGAGCACAGGAGCTGCAGGTCTGTGTGAAGTACCTAAACTCGTGTGCCCAACAATCCATACCCTACAGCAGTGCTGGACTACCACCAGCCCCTGCCGTGGGACCCTTTCTCACTCAGAGATCTGCTCCAACCGCACAGCCCGTCTTGCCGCATTAGCATTGGAAACCTCCCGATGCTGTTGGATGCTGTCCCTTGCCAAGGTCGTGTCCTTTCAGCGGTGTCACGCCCAGGGTGCTCCGTTTCCCGAGCAGGAATTTGGCAGTGCTCCCTGGCGTGGCTGGGAACAGCTCCTGGGGAACCACGGGCACCCTTCAGTGCGCTCAGCCGGGCTTCAGGCACCGCAGGAGCCCTGCTAAAGGCTCATGAGAAACTTTCCAATTGCTCTCACTCAATAGCAAAATATGGTCCGTTCACTAACTCGGGGAAACAAAGATTGCAGGCCCAGGTGTTAATACAGAAAATGATGGTTTTCTTCTATAAGCGTGTTCACAGTCTGTAATTTACATAAATCCAGCTCAGGCTCTCCCAGGGGAGCAGCTCCATCGCTCGCAGCACATTCTTTCTGTCTGTGAGCCTTCCCAGCCTGTCAGCTCTGTAAGTGACACATTCTGGGAAGGCTCTCCTGGCTCAGCCCAGCTCCCTCCCTGGTCCAGCTCTTTGAGGTTTCAGGCTGCTTTGATCCCGCACTCAGCCCTGGGCAGGCTCCCCTCGCAGCCCGGCCGGAGCCAGCTCGTTAGCGTTCTGCGAGCGATGACCCAGCCACCGCCGCCCCGCTCCTTTGAAGGCACCTATCTGAAGTTATTCTTATCTGTGTCATTGTCTTACACTTCCTCTTTGCTCCTTTAACAACTCGATAGGCTGCTTTGGTTTAACTCCATCCATGCCGGCAGGGAGCGATACTGAACTGGACATGGAAACACTTAGAACAGGAACGAGAAATGTGTTCCTGATAGAAAAACCAGTTTTCTTTTTCTCCAACACCTGTTTCGTCTTCTCTCTGTTATTATGAAGTCAGAGGGGTAAGAGGGAGTGCTTAATGATTTCCACTAGGTCTGATCCAGAATAAAACCTTCTGTTTTCTTTTCTCTGCATACAAATACGTCTGGTCAAACTCTGTGGTACCTCCTGAAATATTCTTATAAGGATCTCGAAAGGTACTTTCACTCGAGCCATTTAAAAATTCTTCTAAAGCCATAATCATCAATGAGTAAATTTCCTCCAAGTATCCCAACAGTTCTGTTAAATCGGGATCAGGGATTTACCGACCCTTTCCTTGGATGCAGTTGTGAAGATTGAGCTCAGTCCTTCCATTCTCACATCAAAGCTCAGGCAGGGCCAGAGAACACCGGTTCAGAAAGAGCAAAGATCATGGCCGAGTTTTAAAATATCTGAACTGCCTTCTTTCCCTCCTTCAAATCAACTGTATTCACTCAACCACTCCATGGAAGAAAGTTCAAAGAAAATGCTCGGGCACTCTGAAAACACCAACCACAATCTAAGCAAGGACAGCAATTTGCAGTTACCTTTAGGTGTGAAGAAGGCATTAGTGGATCTCTAACAAAATAAGCTCATTTTGTCCCTGCTGCTTTTCTAGATAATATCATTACAAGAAATGTAAGTTATTTCCACAGATTTGGCCTGACTGAAATTAAAAACGAGCTGGATGGTTTATAAATATTTTGAAAGTGCAGGTTATTGGTGTAAAAAAGTGCAAAAGTCACAGGTAGGCTCTGCTCCTATCTAATGAAGTTTGAGACAAGAGACTGGAAGTTTTGGAATGAGCTGCTCATGAAAAATAATTTCACAAAATCAATCATTCATTCTCCCACAGGTGAAATTCACTTGTGGTTTGGAGAAAAGTATAGAAGAGCTAAATCTCTCCTGCCTTGAGACTAAAGTTATTACTCGAACAATAAAATACAAATGAAAAAGGTATCCAGTCATCTTTACCAATTGCCCATTTTCAGGTTTTCTTATGAGATCTACTCAGTATATTTCAGTTAAAGAGATTTAAGTATTTCTGATATTCTGGTTAGGCTTGCCTTTTACATGTTACTGTGGGGTTTTTGGTTAAAGGACTCAGGATTTTATTAAGTATTTGCAATTTTTTGCCAGTTCCTTCAGCAAATCCAGGATCAGTCCCCTTTCTGGAACTTTTATATAGCCTTTTATGCCCCTGTTTTATTGCACATCAAGGCTCATTGATATTTTTTTTGTGGCTAGCACAGTGGAAAATGAATTATTCACTAATTACTATTCAAGTGGGTGTGACTATGTAGCACCACGATGTTAAAGCACTCCATCAAGTGTGGAGCATGGCACCAACTGATTAAACATGTCCCTTCCTTGATAAATGTGTCCTTCCCTGTCCATCAGGCTGGGACAGGAGGCTGAGTGAATGACAAACTCCTGTCATCCTCATGGAGGTTAGCCAGGAGGGAAATGGCTTTCTGATCTCACTAATCCACTTTTCACTCCAGTTTTGGTCTAACAAAGCATCTCAGGTCTGACACGTCTGCTGCCCTCTGGATTGAGCACATTAGTTACGCAACAACTTCCTCAGAGCTTGAGCTCAGCCCTCAGCACCCCTGGGCTTGGGTAGAGATGACAGAACATGGATTTGCCACGGGGAGTAACTCCAGCAGAATGTCTCTCTTACAGACATGGCTTCAGGAAGAAAAAAATGTATTTCACAGGTTAAGGAAAAGGAAATCCCCAGGATTTTAAATAGAGATCTGCCTGAGTGTATAAAACACTCCTGCCTGTCCTGGGCCTCATGCCCTTCCAAAACTATTCTGCAAGGCTCTATCTTCTCCAAAACAACTTTTTAGGCTTCTTGGTGTTCTCCCTGTACCCAACTGATATCTCCTCAGCTGGCCTTCATCTAATGCAACATCTTTGTTCTGAGGTTGTGTCCGAAATCCATGAAGGATTAGCAAATCACAGAACAATCTTAGAGTAGGTAGCCAAAATATCTCATTTCAGCAGGCCCCTAAATAACTTCTGCAGTATTCTCCCCCTGTTTGGGGACAGGTGTGAACTTCCCTTTTAGGACTAATTTCCAGTTCCAGGTAACATCTACAGATAGCTTTACATTAATGGTATGTAAATGCATCCCTGGGTCCAGCAGCTGATATAAACCAACATTTTTTCACAGATTTCTGTGGTCCATGACTGGAAAGGAAGAGGGCTAGAAGAGCTGAAGTGTGACATTCAGTTATTTTGCCTGAGACACTGGAAGAATTTACTGAAGTGTTGTCATGGTGGTGGTTATATAAGGCCCTGCAGGAAAGAAAATAGAACACAAGGCATACAAGCATTTCTAAAGTGCAAACATTTAAATAGCAGCTTCTGTTTAGTTTGTAGGGTTTTCTCACCTCCTCACTTCAGTTACAGTTCTCCCACATTTAATTAGCTCCCTCCAAATGGATACCAGATCACGTCATGCTTAATGCAGGGTCTCTATCAGATGTTCTACCTCTAGCTCTGCCTCCAGCAAATATCTACTTGTTTTAATTATGGATAGCACTGCTGCAGTGATAGAAGAATGTAGAGTCCCTGGGAAACAGAGATTTTCGTAATTCAAGATAGAATTTTAAACACAGTATCCAAACTCAGAGTTTTAAATGTCTGAAAGGCTTCAGTGAAACGCCAATGGGAGTAAAATAATATTTGCAGCTTCCAACGACCATCTCCGATCTGTTAATGGCTCGGGCAATTTAATTTACATACAAAAGCACAAAGTGGAAAGCAGTTTCCTTTGAACACCTGTAGTACTTTCTCTGGATATACTGGGGGATATTGCAAGTGCTTCCAGTGCAGATATACGAGGAATGTACTAGCCAGAGTTCATTAACAACTTCTACTAAATACCAAATAATCGTGTTTAACTTGAAGGTGTTTATGTTCAAAGAGATCCTACTTTTATCTTCTCAGTCCCTAAAGAAGGCTGTGGGAGAAAAGGCTCAACCAAAGTACTTTTCTTTTCCTTTAACTTGAAGGACACACATCTGAATCCTTCCAGACAAAGCTTATTTGCCTTCTTTCTTTCTTCTAGAGAAAGAATATGCATATTTCATCACACTTTCCTCTTAAACTCTCTCACGCCTACCAGGAGATGTCTGTACTCCCTCAAAATGTGGTCTATTAACTAAAAGATACAGGCTGTAGCTGATTTCCATTATAAAAAACCCCAACAAATGAAATAAACCCTGGTTGGGAACTGTTGATACTCAAGCAGTTCACACAAGTAGCTAAACTAATTTCAAGAAAAATTAATAGAGAAAAGCTTTAAATCTCATGGACACGCCTGAAGATTTTAAAAGCTGGGCCTAGAAAATACTATTGGTCTATTAATAAATATCAAGGACATTTTTTGCCAGCTCTGTTAAATGCTTCTGTCAGCTAAAAATGTATTATTTTGCAGTTAGAAGGGTGTTAACCTTTTGGTTGTGTGGGAACAATAATAAATCCATCCTCTTCTAACATGGTTTATCAGGTAATGATGATACTTTAATAAATAACAATGAGGTCTTTATTCAACAATACATAAAACATAACTAGAATTTTGTTTAATGACTCATAACAGTAATTCCTTATTTTGCTGCTTTTTTTCCCCTTTTTTTGCAATTCCCTGACCTATTGTCCCTAGTATCCATAAGATACTTATGTGCAATCCTTGAGAAATGAGCTTGATCATCATGCCTATGAAGTAGAAAGGATCACAAGCCTCTTTCCTGATGGCTAAGATGTATTTTGTAAGGCAGTGCACCATTGTTAAGTGTTTCTTTTCTCATTCACATGCCACCAATGTCACTGCACTCTGCACAATGGTTTACCAGGGCTCCCATCTGTGACAGCTGTAGGATTGGAGAAGGCAGGGGAGATCCTTAAACTGGCACTGTCAGTGCTTGCCTGAGCTGTTGGCTTGTGAGCCCTCAGTGTGGGAGCTAAATAACTCTGTGCTCTGACATCTCAGACATTATCCACATCTCTGGCAATTAATTACTTTTTTAAAAGGTGATTTCTGTATTAGAAAGTTAAATGTCTTTTCTAGAGTGTCCAGAAACTTCATGTAATACCAGAGCTGCAAAATCTCTAAAGCATTTCTAAGTGCAAAAGCACTTCCAGAGATAACACACAGGTCAGCAACATTTCCTGTCTATGTGGAATTATCTGGAAATATCAGTTTTCCAGGAAAGCTGATTCAAGATCCATGCAGTATGATAAAAGAAAGTGGTTTTTGTTTGTGATGAACTTTGGGCAAACGTTGCTGACCTAGGAAGAGAGTCCACATCCAAAAAAGCACACTAAGGACTGGCAAGAAAGGTGCCAGGCCTAGAAAGGAGGGACTGATGGAAGAGTGAGTTTGTTTGCTCCGTGTGGAACAGATCATTTGGATCCTTGCCATATCCAGGACTGAAACTGGGCAAGAAAGAGAACAGCAGTGACCCAGGCAAGCAAAGGGCTCTTTATGGATATTTCATCTCAGGAGCCAGTAACAGCTTTAGCTTTAGAAAAATGGGGAAAGTATACTGATACTGGTTTTGCTGGTCTCTCTTTCTCTAGAGATTGTGAGAGGAATCCAACCCAAGCCTGCTGCTGCTCTTGGTAGTGGAAGACACAAGGGAAGAAAATGAGTAAAATGGGCATCTAGAGGGATGTTTTGGAAATCACTGTTCTTATGTTATCTGATTGCTGAATTCTTCTGGCCTCCCTGCAGCTGTAGTTGTGTATAAAAGCAGCTAAGCTGCAATGTTGTGAGCAAAGGTTTAACAAATAATAGCCTGGAATCTATTTATTTCCATCTGCAAATGTCTATGTCTTGCTATTCAAATTTGCATAATGAAAAGTGTGTTCAAATCCAGATGTTCATCAGCTTGGACACACGTTCAGTTTATTGGAGGGACAGTTTTGATGCCTCAGTTCCAGACCTGACCCACTGTGCTTGAAAGTCAGTGCAAAGTCTCCCATCCATTAAGGAACCCTGTCCTGACATTGCAGGGGTTCTCAGTCCTTAGCACACAAAATTCCATGCCATAATTTGAAGACTTTTCTCCAGCAACCACCTCTTCTCTAACAGGTCTGGGCCAACCATCTGCTCTCCAGTATGATGAGACAGTATTTCCAATCCCAAACTGGTGAGCAGTCACCATCTCACATGCCCCAAGAACAACACAAGGTTTTTTTAGACCTCCACTCAGCTCCAAGAAGGCAAGCCAGGCTTTTGGCTGCATTCTTGCATGGAGAACCAGGATCATTTACCTGACATACCAGGAGTCTGGAGAAGGTGTTTTACTTCCCTGCTTCTCCTTTACTTTTTGCATTTTTAACTAGGCTGTATTCTCAAGTTGGAATCTGCCAGCTGAAGTGGAACCTCAGTCTGATCAGGATCATTAATCACAGTATAACAACAAAAAAAGACATTTCAGTCTGAGATGTAATGTTTTCACCATGCCAATTCATACAGGATAGATCTTACCCTATTAGTAACTTCATTTTCTTAGATCCCAAACCAGCATCTTTAGAGTGGAAAAGTATCAGTGTAAAGATGTTAATTTCTCAATGCAATAACGAAATAGTTTTTGTCCTTTTCCTCAGTAGCCAAAGACTGTAATGAGTCACTCCATTTTAATGAAGTCTAACACTCAATGTATCAAAAAGATATTTAGAGTTACAAAGGAAGCTTCATTTTTACTTTGTCTCATAGTAGCAGATTTCCAACACCAGTATTTTCAGACTGTTTGACTTGCTCTGGGGGCAAGAACTCTTTGGATACCATGTGATTTCTGCATCTGTTTGCACAGCTTTCTGTAAAAGTGTTTTGGTAGCTGTTCCAACCCATTTTTATTTGTCACTGTGTTGGTCCAAAAACGTGGATCTTTTTGTATATTTTTTTGAGTGGGGTAAGATATAACAATATCACATTCTGACTTTGTAATGGATTGTATACTCTGCACGGGTGTAAAAGATGACATGAATCATTACAGAAGCTCGTTAGAATACCCTCAGTCAGAAAATACTATTTGCTCAACAAAGTAATGAATTTTAGTACAATAAACCTGCATTTGCTCATCATTTTGCTAATGGCTGCTGCTCCCAACATGACAGAAAACAACTGCATATTGGCAAATACAAGCAAGCCTGGAGCTGCTTAAAATAACTCTCCGAGGCTGGGGAAATGGATGTGTTTTCAGCAGTGCCATTGTTCGTGTGGAGCTGTGCGACAGGGCCCTCTGCCGTGCGAGTCCCGCTAGAAAGGCACAAACCCCGCCGGGACTGATGCGCCGGGCTTTGCTGCGCTTTAAAAACTTCTTCGGGCTTTATTTGGAGCTCTAACGGGGTCAGACACATCTCGCACCCCTGTCAGGCGGCACAGCCATCTGGCCGAGCTCGGGCTGCTCTGATTGCTGTTTCATCAACTCAGCCCCGCAGCCCTTGAAAGGGAGACAATGGCCTTTTCAATGGCCGGGGCTCTCAGCCTCTGCTGCTCGGGTTAAAGAGGAGATGCCTCTTGACCTTGGAAACGTGGCCTCTCACAGCGGCTGGAGTGCTGGAATGCGCCCTCAGAACACCCCAGCGCTCCTTCACATTATCTAAGGCAAATGTTTGTTTATGAAAGTTGAAGTAAAACATTGGCATGATCAAAAGAGGAATGAGCAGGCACCTGGTAGGCGCAGTAAAGAGATCCTTCCAAAGAGGAAACTTCTCCTGTCTCAGCCGAGGCTGTTCTGAGTCCAATTAGGACAGATGAAAACATTTCTCTCACCTAACTCTGAAATTAGAAAAAGAACAGGAACCATGGGGGGAAAAAAGTGCCAGTTAATATCTAGATTTGCTCTCCTGTAAGTGTGAACTGCTGATGCACTGCTGCCAAAAGCTGAATTAGTCCATTGCAGCAGCTGGAGACTGGGCTCTGCTGACTTTTCCCTGTTCCTTGGGGTGCAGTTCCACAGCCCAACAACCTGCTGTCCCCAAAAGGGACAGACCTGTTCTCCTTCCTTCACCTCTGCTTCTGCCCTCTCATCTGCTCCCAGCTGTCTCCCCTGCCCTGGCTAAGCTGCTTTTTTGGAATCTTCACTGAACTGATTGAATTTATCAGCTTCTTCTTTTTTTAATTTTTTTTCCCCAATGGTTTGTGTGAGCTGGATCATTTTGGTGGGGAGCTCAGTGGAGGAGAACCACTGAGAGAGAACCAACTGTCTCTTATCCAGCTGTTTTACAGGATTGGTGTTATTTATATTAAGCAGATATCTAGTGCTCAGACTATGTACTGATAGCTTAAGCATGGGATATTTTTCTCATCTGTTAATACCAAATACATTGATTTGCTCACTGAAATACAGTTCTGATATTCCTGGCACTTCAGATTCAATCTGCATTAAAAAAAACCTCTTACTCCACACCATGACTGAACTGTCATCTTGGAACAACATGTGGAGAATTTTGAAATGACTTTCTCTAGTCTTGACAATTCCTAAGGCTGAGAAATGCAACTGGGAGATTGAAGACAACCATGGTCTCTTCTACTCTTCCTTCCCCCAGAATTCAGAACTTGCCCTAAGTGCTCCAGTACCAAGAAGATTCAGGACAGGATCCCTGCAGTACCTGACAGGACAAGGCAAAGCTGCTTCCTGGGATGTAAGAACTGTTTCACAGACAAACTTCAACCCAAGTTCTTTCATTTGGTACCCAAATGGAACTGAGGTGCTGAAATGGATTTTGAGGCTTTCTTTTTATCAAATCTTCTAAATTAACAGAAACTGGGTAGCTAAGAATGGTGGGCACAGCAATAAATCAGCAAGATTAACATCTGGTTTAGTTTGCCCATCCAAGAAGTGAGCATTGGAAATTCAGCTGAATGTGATATTTAAATCATTGTCACCATCAGAAGGAAAGAATAGGGAAAGCGTTTGTGAAATAAATGGCAAATGTCTTCAGGCTGACATTCTAGAACATGGTGAACACTTCAGACTGTTCTTGCAGGTCAGGAGGTGATTTTTATAGATGTTTTTGAGAACAAGATTGGGACTGTTACCTTCCGAGGAGAAAGAAAGCAAGAAAGCAAAAAAGAAAGCAAGAAAGAGGCATTAAAAACATCTCCTGTCTGTCCTGGCAAGCAAAACATTCCCACAGAACAGAGAGAGAAAGTCCTGCACAAAAGACATTGACATGTCATTTACAGACAGGTTGTGAGTATGCAGTTATTTCCTTCCTCTGGATGGAAGTCATTGTATTTTGGAGAAGAAAATCAGTTGATATTTGAAATCAGAACAATGATTGTTTTGAAAGAACAGCACAAGCCTTCTTAGCAGAAAATTACAGAGAAGTCCAATTCCTACTGCTGATTGCAAGCTTTTGTAACCAGACTTCTCAGAGACACTTTGTACCCTGCCTTGGACAGACATGGCATGGCAACCTGCAGGTGCCAATGCAATGTAATGATTTCATAATAAAATACTATTAAAATAATGCATAACAATATAACACATAATAAATATTATTATAAATACTCTAGAGAAGAAAAATGTCAATCAAAATACATTCTTAATAAAAATGCTTCTATTGTATTGACATTAAAATCAAAGTATTCTTGCATGCTGTCACATGTAGCTTTAAATGAAGCCTCATAATAAAATTAGAATTGAGTAGCAAAAGCTCTCATGTTCAACCCTCTTAGAAGCAGTGGCAGTAAGGGATTCAGATTAATGCAGTGTATTGTTACAAGATAATTTCCCTGAAATAGAGTTCCTTAATTTATTTGGTTAAAAGGTGGTTAATACTCTGATGAATGAGAGCTTTTAAATTTTCTGAAAATGCTGCTGTTGTAATTTCAGACATTGTCAATATAAATTTCCTGCACTTTTATAACACTGCTGGTGTCTGTGGGAAGGAGTTCCACAGACATTGCCTCTCTCCATAAGGGCAATTTAAAAATTGCTGTATTGCAATTATATTGAATATCTCTTTGGCCTTACATTAATATAAAAATTAATGAAATCCTTGATTTACCTTTCCATTATTGTTCATTATTTATGCCATTTAATCATCTCTACTGAGAGCAATAATTTAACTCTTAACTGTTCTTACCCTACACTTAGGAAAAATGCAAGGTTGTCTCATGGAACAGTTTTGCTATAAGTTCATACATGCTTGAATGTAGTTGTGGAAATTTGGACAATCTCTCCCTTTCTACCCCTCAACTTGGCAGGGCCAGGGAGGAACAGCACTCCTGATATTATAAAAATCATGATGTCAGCCTTAAGTCTAAATTTGTAAGCACAGTAAAATCAAGAAAACTTATAAAAGTTCCTCCAGGAGTCTTTCTAAAGCTGTTTTTTGTGTTAGCAGACAAAAATGACTTCATGTACAATCTATTCCTGGCACTAAATGTGTGAGCCATCATTCAATGGAAAGATAACTCTCAGTCTAAAATGCCAAGTTTCCATCTTGGTACTGCAGACAAAGTCCTCCTGTTCTGATAGTGTGATTTATCTTTGACACTCAAGAGTTAAACAAGTCTGTCTGCTTCACATATGGCCCTATTAAACTATTGATTAGAATCCTAAGATTTGTGGAATGCATCATAGAATGCTTTGGGTTGGAAGGGACCTTAAATCCCATCCAGGGCCACCCCTGCCATGGCAGGGACACCTCCCACTGTCCCAGGTGCTCCCAGCCCCAGTGTCCAGCCTGGCCTTGGGCA
>JAWWEY010000045.1:12706477-12761943 GCA_035582745.1 Loriotus luctuosus
AGGGCTCTGCTGCGCTCAGCAAAGGCCACCAGATGCTGGAGGGTTCTGCTCCCCACACCTGGGGGGTTCTGCTCCTCACACCTGAGGGGTTCTGCTCCCCACACTTAGAGGATTCTGCTCCCCACACCTGGGGGGTTCTGCTCCTCACACCTGGAGGATTCTGCTCTCCACACCTGGGGGGTTCTGCTCCTCACACCTGAGGGGTTCTGCTCCCCACACTTGGAGGATTCTGCTCCCCACACCTGGGGGGTTCTGCTCCTCACACCTGGAGGATTCTGCTCTCCACACCTGGAGGATTCTGCTCCCCACACCTGCGGGATTCTACTCCCCACACCTGGGGGATTCTTCCCTCAGGGCTGGGGAATTCTCTCCCTCACCCCTGTAAGATTCTCTTTCTCACCTCTGGAATATTCTCTTTCTCATCCCTAGAACATTCTCCTTCTTACACCTGGAATATTCTCTCCCTCACACCTGGAGAATCCTCTTCCTCACACCTGTAGGATTCCCTTCCTCACCCCTGCAATATTCCCTCTCTCACCGCAGGAATATTCCCTTCCTCACCCCCGGAGGATGCTTCCCCATCACTGCCGCGCCCACCCCCCTTTCCATGCACACCCACCGCCCCCTCGCTCCCCTTCCCCTCCATCCAGCCCCTCCCAGCGCTCCCACCGCCCCAATTCCGGGCCATCGCCCTCACCTGGTCCCGCAGGCGCTCCTGCTGCCCGCGCAGCGCCAGGGCGTGCTGCGGGTATTTGCTCTTCAGGTGGTCCATGAAGGCGTCCCGCTTGCGCTCCATCTCCGTCTTCTGGAGGCCGGTGAGCGCCTCCAGGCTCTGGGCGGCGATCACGGTGTGCCGGCGCTCCGAGGTGTGCACCAGCCCCACGTTGGAGAAGCGCCGGGTGCCGTTGCCCAGGGTGCGGTACTCGCGCGGGTACTCGGCATCGTCCGCGGAGATCATGTGCGAGCTCGTCCTGTCGGGATCTGTGCGGGTCCGGGAGAGCACAGCGGCGTCAGGGAGGGACCCGGCCGTGGGGCACAGCGGGGCAGTCCCTGGCCATGGGGCAGAGGGGGGCACAGTCCCCAGCCATGGGGAAGCGGGAAGGGACAGTGCCCTCCATGGGGCAGAGGTTGAATGTTGGGATTTGGGGTTGGGGAGGGGGATTTCAGCAAGGAGCAATGGCATTCGCTGGGAATGGGATCATCCCTCAGTGGGGTGCACACAGTGGGATCACCCCTGAGTGGGATGTCCGGAGTGGGAACAATGGGATACCCAGAGTGGGATCACCCCTCAGTGGGGCGCACACAGTGGGATCACCCCTCAGTGGGGCGCACACAGTGGGATCACCCCTCAGTGGGGCGCACACAGTGGGATCAGTGGGGTGCACACAGTGGGATCACCCCTCAGGGGGGAGCCCCGGGAAGGGGTGGGTGCCGGGTTCATCCCCCTGCCGTGGCAGCGCTGTCCCCAGTCCCGGACACGCGGCAGGAGATGAGGGCACAGCGGGGATGGAGGGGCCGGGGGGTGCAGGGGCTGGGATCCCCCCAAAGCCGCGATGGTCGGAGCGAAACGGGAATGAAACAGCGCTGGGTGACTGAAAACAGCACGGCCGGGACACGGGACAGGGACACGGACACACGGGGGACACACGGGGGACACAGACACGGCTCCGGAGTACGGACACACGGGGGCACACGGACACAGGACAGAGCGAAAAGAAAATGAAATCAGGTAGGGTGGGGGGAGGGTGGTGAGTGCGGGCACTGGGGAGGGGGGACAGGACCCCCACGTCCCCCCAGAGACCCCAGCGGGAGGTTCCGCGCCCATCGTGCAGCTGCTGCTCACAGGGGCCAGCCCGGCCCGCGGGCACCGAGCCCGGCATCTCCGGGATGCTCTGTCCCATTCCGGCACTTCCCGGTGCCCGAGGGCAACAAACCTGGCATCTCCGGGATGCTCTGTCCCATTCCGGCCCTTCCCGGTGCCCGAGGGCACCACACCTGGCATCTCCGGGATGCTCTGTCCCATTCCGGCACTTCCCGGTGCCCGAGGGCAACACACCTGGCATCTCCGGGATGCTCTGTCCCATTCCGGCCCTTCCCGGTGCCCGAGGGCACCAAACCTGGCATCTCCGGGATGCTCTGTCCCATTCCGGCCCTTCCCGGTGCCCGAGGGTACCAACCCCGGCATCTACGGGATGCTCTGTCCCATCCCAAACCCTTCCCGGAGCTCAGCCCAGCCCTGTGCTCCAAATCCGGGATTCCCGGGATGCTCTCCCTTATGCCAGCCCCTTTCCGGTGCTCGGGAACACCAACCCCGGCATCTCCGGGATGCTCTGCCCCATCCCAGCCCTTCCCTGAGCTCAGCCCAGCCCGGGCAGGCAGGGGAGGGCACCGGGGGACAGACAGAGGGTCCCAGGCGCAGAGAGGTGACAGGGACTTGTCCTTTCGCTAATCACTCATTCAGAGCATGCTGGGATCTGATTTCCAGGGAAGCTGCAGAGCCGATGGATGCCTGGAAGTCCCCGCACGCTGCCAGCGCCTGGCACCGCCTCGGTGCCCGCAGCTCGAGGCCACCCCGCAGCCCCCGGCCCCTGCCCAGCCCCGTACCCAAGCAGGGTGGCTCCAGGACCCCGAAAAGCCACTTTGG
The DNA here is from genome assembly GCA_035582745.1 of Loriotus luctuosus. NCBI lineage: Eukaryota > Metazoa > Chordata > Aves > Passeriformes > Thraupidae > Loriotus > Loriotus luctuosus. The sequence continues at coordinate 12,709,122 of JAWWEY010000045.1, forward strand.
GGGGTCTCACGCTATCTGCCCAGGCTCTGGAGTGGTGCCAGCCTGGCCCGAGGCCACGGCGCTGGCTTTGCCACCCCTGGTGAATTTTGCAGCTCGTTCTGTAGGCTCAGCCTCCCCCTCCTGCTCCCCTTTTAACCTTGATCCATAATTCATCTAATTCATCTCCTGCTTTTCCCCCACAGCTCCCGGTAAACAAATCACTACGAGGTTTTTTTCCCCCTTTTTCCTTTCTTTGTGTTTTTTTTTCCCTTTTCCCTCAATTATTTATCAGCCCGGCAGATCGGTTTGATATCAAACTGATAAGAAAGCGTTATCAGCGGGCCACGGCCGTGATTCCTCCACTCAAGGTCGCACGAGCGGCTTTGTCACCAGCCCAGCGGGGACATCACGCGCTGACAAACGCCACGGGGACATCCCAAAGCCTTCCCTCCTCCAAAATCCACCGGTGCAGCTCCGTCCCTCCCAGCTCTGGCACCGAATGTCACCTTGGCCGGGCTGTCCCCAGAAAACGGAGCTGGAATGTGGCAGGAGCTGAAGATCCCGTCCCTCCCTCACTCTGCCGGGTCCCTGTGGCACTGGGAAGGTCACGGTGGCATCAGGGAGGTCACGGTGGCACTAGGGAAGTCACGGTGGCACCGGGGAGGTCACAGTGGCACCGGGGAGGTTACAGGGGCACCTCCACCACACCAAACACCCCAGGGTCCCCTCTGCCATCAGGGGACCCTGATGACCGAGGGACACGGGCAGGGCATCCCCCCGGGCTCCCAGCGGCTGCCGAATTCCAGCCCTGACGGGCAATCCCGCTGGAGCAGCGCGTCCTGACCCCCCCGGGACCCCCAGGAGCTGCCTGCCCCTCTCTCCGGTCCCGTAACAGCCCCACAACGTGTGCTCCTGACCGGGAAATGCAAATCCAAACTGGAAAACTCCTCCCCTGCCTCTACCGCTCTCCCCAGCACCGGGTCCGCGAGCCCAGAGCAGAAATTTGGGCAGGAGCTGCACGCAGCACCCGACACCCAGCGCAGCCACAGCTTCGGAGCCCTTGGAAAGCTCTGGAGCACCCTCGGGATGGGGATCGGAGCCAGGGCCAGCCCCGCTGTGCTCCAAGAGCACCAAAACCATCCCTGGGGAACGCCGGGTCCCCAGTGCCGCGGAACTCCCGGATTCCTCCTGTCCCACGGGAATTCTGTGGCCGGGATGAGGACGAAAGCGAGCCCCGCCAGCCGCAGCTGCGGCAGAAGGAGCTGCAGCTCCTCTTCCTCCCGGAGCCGGAGGGAGCCGCAGAGACGGGGATTTTTGGGGTGACAGAGGGGGTTTGCTCCCCGCCAGCACCTCCCGGTGCCCGCTCCAGCCCCGCTGCGTCCGCAGCTCCTTCCCGGCCCCTCCCGCGCAGCGCTCAGCATGCAGCGCCCCGCTCCCCGATTACACGCTCCGGGAGCGGAACGCGCCAGCTCCGCTCGCCCGCTCCGAGCGATGATCTGAACAGCGGCAGGGAGGAGCTGCAGCCCCTCACGGGCTCTTCCAGGCCCCGATGCGCCGCATCCGCTGCCCGCTCCATCCCCGGGACGCGGGGCCAGCGAGGATGAGGTGGCCCCGACCCCGCAACCGCAAATGTTCTGATGCGTGAGCCCAAACGGGGCCAGGGGAGGAAAAGTCGCCACAGCCACGTGCGCTGGCCTCGTGTCAGCGCTCCAGAGATGCCACCAGAGATGCCATCCGGAGGGGATGCCACCCGCAGCGGGCAGGGATGGTCCCGCAAGGAAACAGCCTGGGGAACTCGTTTGGGGAAATGAACCTCAAAACCCTCAGGGCCAGGCTGAAGGAAAGGCTGTTAACCCTTCCCTCCTGGGGATAATTCCACCTCAAATCCCCCACAAAGTTTTTCTCCCCTCCTCCTGCAGCAGTTCAGGAATGCAGCGGTACCCACACGGCCGCAGCAGATCCCTGGAAAGTGCTTCCCGAGGCTGCTTCCAAGTAGGTCACTGGGGTGGCAGAGCCTGCCCGGAGCCTGCCCGCGCTGCCCAGCCCATGGGGACACCGCTCTGGGCCGTGTCCCCGCACCGGGACCTGCCCAGCCCAGCCCAGCCCATGTCCCCGCACCGGCACCGTCCCCTCGCTTACCCGCGGGCGCAGCGCGGCTCCCACGGCGGCCGGGCAGCGGCTCCGGGGGCACGGAGGGGGCAGCGCTCCGCTCGGCCGGGGCTGCGGGCGGCTCCTTGGCCGGGCGCAGCGCTCCCACCACGGCCAGGATGCCGCGGTAGATCCTGGCCAGCCCCTCTCCGAGCAGAGGGAGGTTGAGGGAACGCGGTTCTCTTTGCCGATTCATCCACCCATCGTCCCCTCCTGCCAGCAGAGGTGTCACCCGTGCCGGGGCCGGAGCCCCGGGCTGCTAGCAGGGCACGGCCATCGCGTCCTTCCCGGGAAAACAGCGATACCGGAGCGACCGGTTTGGGTGGAAATCTTCAGGACGGCGTTGACAGGAGCTGCTGAGCGACAGGGCAGGGGAAGGCCCCCAGAAACCGGAGCGGCTGCGGGATCCGGCTGGGATCCCCCCTTTGGTAGCGGCTCGGTGGGGTTTTATCATCCGGAGGAACGTCTCAAACCCAGTTTATTACTGCAGTCCCATAAATCTTCATGAGACAGCGAAACCTCGCGCGGGTCGCGGCGAGCGATCAGCGGAGCGTGCAAAATCGCCCGAGAAAGCGCTCGCACAAAAAGGGGCGAGGGGAGGGGAGGTGGGCAGTGCATTTGGGGAGAGAGGCAGCCGCGAGGGCGGCAGCCCCTCGGAGCGATGCGGCTCCCCCGCGCCCGGCCATTAGCGCGGCCGGAAGAGCGGGATGCTCCCGCTTCCTCCCGGAGGCTGCACTGCCGCACTGCCCGGCTCCCAGCGAGCCTGCCCGGCTCCCGGAGCCCTGCCCGGTGCTAACCCTTTCCGTGCCGCGCTGCCGGGGGTGGCAGGAGGCGTGGGGAGAGCGGGGGGAGCTCCTGCGCCGCGCGGTTTAACTCGTGCGCTGCTGCAGAGCCCGCCCTGGAGATGCGCGCACTGCCACAATCAGGCGTGTGGGAAATCAGGGAATTGTGGAGTGGTTTGAGGCGGCAAAACCAGCCAGATGCCAGCCCTGCCACGGGCAGGGAGATTCCACCACGCCAGGCGGCTCAGAGTCACCATCCAAGTCATTGCTGTCCCCGTCCCTGGCTCGGCCACCGTGGTGTCCGCTCATTTTGGGATGGTCAAGCTCCTTCCAGGACCCGTCCTCACACCCAAGAAGTGCTGGGAGCTGCCCAGATGCTCAAGTTCTCCAAGCAAACCCATTCCCAGGGGCAGGGACACGGCACCTCTCCTGCCACCGCCGTGTCCCCGACAGGACCAGCTCTGGCCGGATCTGGCCACTCAAAGCGAATTCCTAGGGAATTCCAGCCTCGGGGAGCGGGGCGGACCCAGGGTCCATCCCGGGACAGCAATGTGGAAGTGAGGGGACTTCAGGGTGTCCTGTCCCTCTCACAGCGACACAAGAGCGAAAGTTGGCGGCGACCAGGATGAAAATTTCCCACGTCCCCTCGCTGCCGGGCTCATGGAGCGGCCACCAAATCCCCTGGGAAGGGCCAGGTGACACCAGGGCCACCCGCAGGGGACCGTGAGCACCCAGCAGGGGACAAACCTCGCCGGGATGTTCCCCGGGATGCGGCAATTGTTCTCCCGCCTCATCCCCCCCTTCGCCAGGATCCCTGCCGGGGCTCAGCGGGCTCCCCGCCGCGCCTTTCACTCCCAAATTCCAGTGGAACGGCGGAGAATTAAACATCCCCTCGCTCCACAAACACACAGTTCCACTGGGAACTTCCCAGACGGGACCCCACCGGTCCCGCTTGGCTTTGGGCAGGGGCACCGTGCCCGCTCACGGTGCCAGTCCGGATTCTCCGCGTGAAATCCTGGGATCGTGCCCGTTCCCAGCCGCGGGCGCCGCCTTCTCCCGCGAATTCCCACCCCGGAGCTGCTCCGGGACACGGAGCTCGCCCCGAGGCTGCGGCTCACAGGAGCTCAGCTGGCATCGCCCCGTGGCACTGCCCTGCCAGGCGGCTCCTCGCCGTGGATAAATCCTGCATGTCACTTGTCAGAACCCGGAGCGAAGGGAGGAATCCCATCTGGCCGGCCCTGGAAAAAGCAGCCGCCACTTTTTCCCACCTCGCCGGGTGTGATCGCGCCCACGCGCCCACATGGAGACGGGAGACGAGTTCACCTCCCAAAATCCCGGGGATCCGCTGCCAAGGGAAGGGCCGGCACACCTGGATGCTCGCTTGGGGCCGTGCAGCGAGGAGCAAGGCGAGGGAAAATGAGGGGCAGAGGGTGGGAAGGGCAAATTCCAGCCGGGAGAGCCGGGAAAATCTTCCTGCTGCCCCTGGCTCCGTGTCCGGCCGCTGGCATTCCTGGAGCATGGAAAACATCCCTGCCCGGGGCAGAGCCGGGAGGAGAGGAGGAGGATGGAGCCCTGCGTGCCCTGGCAAGGGTGACATCCTCGGCTGGCAGGGCTGGGGACGTGCCAGCAGCTTGGGGACGCGGGATAAAAATAAAGGCGAGGCGAGGCTGGCCAGCTCCCGGCGGCTCCCACAGAAGGAGCTTTGTGGTCTCGTCGCCACCCCTGCGGCACAGCCGGGACCTGGCAGCTGCCATGGGAATGGCCCGGGCACCTCCCTTGGCACAGGGAAACTGAGGCACGGAAGGGAGACACACGGGTCTGGCTGCTGAGAGGGGAGGGGGTCAAAGCCGGGATGGGAGCAGGGGGAAACACGGTCTGAATTGAAGAGATTTTTGCAGGATTTTGGGTCCTGGCAGGCTCCATGCGAGGCAGGCGAGGATGTGGGGCCGTGACTCAGCCGTGTCAGTTCTGTGGGGGGAGCAGAACCAACTCCCCCTGCCCCAGGCTGCTCCTGGGACACTGCCAGGGATCCAGGGGCAGCCACGGCTGCTCTGGGAATTCCATCCCAGCCCCTGCCGACCCTCACGGGGAGGAATTCCTTCCCCAAATCCCGCCCAAACTTTCATGACAGGAGGAATGGGAAGGAGCAGCAGAAGGGACTGTGACCCCCCAGCCTGGCCTGTGGCCACCAGCAGCTGCCAGGACAAGGCCCAGAGCCGGGCACGGGGCCTTTGGCATCCCAAATCCCTCTCCATGAGGGATGAATCCTCGCAGGAAGCCAGGAGGGGAGGGGTCCAAGCCAAGCCCACGGCGTTTCCCACCCTTTGCCCCACGAGGTTGCATCTCCAGAGGGCTCAATTCCACCAGGGAGCACTCGGGGAGGGGATTTTTCCTGGCTCACAGGGTTTGGGACCACGGCAACCCCACAGCCAGCCCCATCCTCGGCACAGGAGACCCAACTCGCCCAAATCTTGGCTCTGCCACCCCCACAATGGGCTTGGAGCCCAGCCCGGAGCTCGGCAGTTCCATCCACAGCACCGAGCCGTGATCCCGCACCCTCCAGGCAGGATTGGGGTGGCACTGCCCCTTTGGGTGACTCCTGCCAGCAGCTGGGCACTGCCAGGCGTGGGAGAGGCTGGGAAAGGCTGGGTGGGTGTCCCGGGGGGGGCTGGGTGCGGGGAGCAGCCCCCATTTCTGGGCGCACAGGTAGCACGTTGGTGCTTGGTCACCGCCTGCCGTGCCAGCCCGGTTAGTCACAGCTCGTTAAAAATCAGAAAAGCTGGGAAAAAAAAATATCTCAGAGCCTCGACTGAGAGGCAGGAAAACGTGCTCGGGGATGGAAAACACGGGGTGAAATCCTGCACGGATTCGCTGTCAGCCCGAGCGGCCACGGGACGGGGACGCTGCGGGGACATGTGACACATCCCCCGGCCGCAGGGCACGGCGACACCGAGCCGGTCCCGCGCAGGGTGGTGCCACATCCCACCTCGAGACGCTGCGGGTGACACGAGGACAAGGCTAGCGCGCCGTGCCACCCCTCGGCCCGCTGGGCACACCCTGCTGTCCCCTGCTGTCCCCTCCTGTCCCTTCCTGCGCTGCCGGGCACATCGGGGGCGCCGCCGCCTCCCACCAGCGGCAGCCGGAGCTGTCCAGGCAGCGCGGTTTAGTCAAGCAAAAGGAGGGCAGCAGCAGCTGCCTGCGGCCCTGCGCCTCCTCCTCCTCCTCCTCCTTCTCCCTTCAGAGCCGGGCACGGCGCAGCCCACGCCATCTGTGCCCACCTGTGAGGGGCTGGGGCCACCCCCCAGTCCCCCAGCCCACACCATCCATCAGCTGGTGGGGAGAGCCCACCTGTGAGGGACTGGGACCCTCAGGCCACCCCGAGCCCACCTGTGAGGGGCTGGCACTGTCCCCAGGCTGGGCCTTCTGTCCCTTCCTGGGGCAGGACGCGTCTGTGAGGGGCTGGGACCCCCATCCATCACTGCCCGGGACAGTGCCCACCTGTGAGGGGCTGGGACATCGCCCAGGCCACTCCAGAGCCCCCTGTGAGGGTCTGCAACCACACCAGGCCAGTCCAGAGCCCCCTGTGAGGGGCTGGGGCCCCCCCACCCGCCCCATCCATCACTCCCAGGGCTCAGCTCATCCCCGGAGCCTGCGGACCCCGCACCCCCGCCATCCCCGCGTCCCCCCGGTCCATACCCACGAGCAGCGCTGGCAGCCGGTAGTCCCCGGGCTCGCTGGCTCTGCCCGGCTCCCGCAGCCTGGCCGCGGCTCGGGGGGAAGCTCCAGGGGGCTGCTTTGCCCAGCGGGGCAGCATCGCGGGGGCAGCGGCAGGCGGCTCGGCTCGGAGCGCGGCTCGCCGATCTGCGCGACAAACACACGCAGCTCATCGAATCTGCTTAACCCGGGCCGGGCACGGGCTCCATGAGCATTTTGGCATTCAAAGCCGCGCTCCGGGCCCGGCAGGGTGGGCTCCGAGCAGCCGGATCGGGTGGCGCTGGCTGCCGGTGCTAATTAAACGCGGGGTGGGCTCGTTCCGAGCGAGGGGGGGTTGGCACCGACCTGATCGCGCAGCTCTGACCTCGCAGGCGTGCGGCGGCTGTCACCTCGCATCCAGCGCCGCCACTGTCACCTCAACCCCAGCGCCGCCACCGCCACCTCACACCCGGCACCGAGTCCTCCGCGCCGGGGAGCAGAGCCGCAACGAGGCCGCCCTGCTGCCGCGCGCTCCCCGCTCCCGTCCCCGCGCTACCGAGGGGCTCCCAGGGCCGCCTCCACGGCCGGCATTCCCCGCTCCCGCTCCTCTGCCAGCTCCCATCGCTTCCCCTCACATCCTGGCCCTGCCCTGGCAACTTTCCCCCGTTCCCGGCTTTGTCCCTCCGCTCGCTCCGCCGGTTCTCGCTCTGTTTTCCGCCGTTCCGAGCTCCCCGCGGGTCCCCCTGGGATTTTTTCCCTCCCTCCTTCCCTTGGAAATGTCAGCGTGCCCCCTCAAACGCATCACATGGACCGGGCAGTGCCAGCAGCCGGGCGGTGCCATCAGCGCCCGGATTGTCGCGCTGCCCTCCCCGTGTCCCTGCCGGTGACACCGCGGGGCTCTGCCCGAGCTGCCAACACCGCCAGGGGCGAGCCCCGAGGGTCCCGCGAGCCAAGATGTCCCCGATGGCACCGAGCTGCCCACCCCTGGGTACTGACACCCCAAAATGTCCCCGCTGTGAGCCCGCAGTGATCCCCCGGGGAGCTCGGGAAGGAATTCCGGCGGTTTTCTAGGTTTGTCCCCAGAGGTTTTCTGGGTTTGTCCCCAGCGGTTTTCTGGGTTTGTCCCCAACAGATTTCTGGGTTTCTCCCCAGTGGTTTTCTGAATTTGTCCCCAGTGGTTTTCCGGGCTTGTCCCCAGCAGATTTCTGGGTTTGTCACCAGTGGTTTTCCGGGTTTGTCCCCAGCAGATTTCTGGGTTTGTCCCCAGAGGTTTTCTGGGTTTGTCCCCAGCAGATTTCTGGGTTTGTCCCCAGCAGATTTCTGGGTTTGTCCCCAGGACACGGCGCTGGTCACTGCGGGCAGAGTCAGGCTCCAACCTCCACGGACGGAATTGACCATTCCCAAAATTCCCAGGGTACGGGGATGATCCCGAAGGAAGAAGGAGCGGTGAACACCTGAGGGGCACAGCCCGCCCCTCCCGAGCCCACAAAACCATCCCTGCCCCCTCATTTTGGGGGGTTTCACACAGTGTCACCCCCAGGGATCCGGGGAGATGCTGCCCCAGCCAAAGGAACCCCAAACCCAACCTCAGCCCACCCCACAACGCTGTGACCCCCCCAGGGTTATTTCAGTCCAAATGCTGATGCTGCAGGATTAAAAATCTTGGAATTTGGGATCAATAAGGCTGGAAAAGCCTTCCAAGCGTCCCCCAGCGCTGATGTGTCACCGTGTCCCCAGGTGCCACCTCCACACGACCTTTAACCCCCTGCAGGGCCGGTGACTCCACACCTCCCCGGGCAGCTCAGACAGCTCCAGGTGGGAAGAGCTGGGAATTCAGGAATGCTCACACCCCCTCGGATTTTCCCATTTTTGACACGGGGGAAACTGAGGCACGGACGGGGCAGGGCCAGGAACGCTCCCGATTCCCAGCCCAGGGCAAGAAGGAGAAACTCCAGAGCGCTGAGCTCCTCCTGGAGCCTTTCCAGGCTCCCCAGCAGCCGCAGCCGTGAGTCACAGCTGGCACAGGCGGCACTCACGACACCAGGAACCTTCCCAAAAAATTCCTTCTCCTCCCAGCTGAGCGCTCTGGGCCGGTTCCCGCACCCCACACGCACCGCGGGGGATTTCCCCCCTTCTCTCCCTCACTTTGGGGCCGAGGGAATCTTTCCCTGTTAATATCCAATATTATCCGCGTGAGGTTGATTCCTGCCTGGAGGAAAGGCGGGAATTGCTCTGAAAATAAAGGAGACAAAAAGGTTGGATGCACAAATGGCGAGGAGAGGTGACCAAGGACACGCAGCAGGGCAGGGACAGGGACAGGGATGGGACAGGGCCAGGGTCAGGGCCAGGACGTTTCTCAGGACCCGCAGTTCCAGGGAAGGTGTTCCCTGTCCCTGGAAAAACTCGGGAATATCGGAGATTTTCCCGGGAAAATGCTGGCAGATAAACGCGACGAGGATTAATCGTCCTTCCCGCTGATCCCTGAAAACCCGGCTGGGAGGATGCGGTGACCTTTTAATTGTGATTGTGCTGCTGATGAGGGGCTAATGAGCTGCCACCTCTCTGTCACCCACTGTCCTCACTGTCCCCCATTCCACGGGGACTGGAGCTCCCATCAAAACAAGGTTACAAAACAAGACTACGATTCATTTCCTCTTATTAACGCATAGACAGAAATATAAAAATTGTAAAAGAATCTATTATATAAATGCCATCATGTACTATGCCATGGGGTGGGGGAAGGAGCTGAGGCCAGCTCCAGCACCCAGGTTTATCCCGGGATAAAACCCAGCCAGCATCACCCGTGCCAGCACAGGGACAGTCCCCAGCAGGGTCCAGCTGTCCCCAGAGCAAGTGCCACCAATCCCTGCGCCCTGAAACCCCGCGGAAAGGAGGGAAACGCCTGGATTTGTATTCAAACCCGATTTCCTCCCCAGTTTGGGCTCTCCCAAGGCGGCGACTTCCCTGCGGCACAACCCTGAGCTGGCAGGGTGGTGACAAAGGTGTCACCGCTGGAACCGCGGCGTGTCCAGGGGGCAATTCCCGGGAAAAAGCTGCTAAAAGCAGCTCCGACACGTCGGGGTGAGACATCCGCATTCACACCTGCGCTCCAGGACACGATTTCGCTCTCAGCAGCTCCCGGGGAGCCGCTGGATGCTCCGTTCATTCCATTCCCGCTCCGTTCCCGCTCCGTTCCCGCTCCGGGCCCACCCCTCGGTGCATCCCGGAGCTCCTCACGGTGCCCTACGTTTTCGTTTTTATATTTTTCAGATTCTGTGCTGTTTTACTCAGCGGGACAGTCACGGATCGGGGTTGGGATGGGAACAGTGGGACAGTCACGGATCAGGAATGCGGGCCCCCTCCCGGAGCTGGCACGGACAGCGGGGCTTTGTGCCCCTGCCCAGTCTATAGAGCAATATTCGCACAGGCGGCGCCCTCACAGTGGCACAGAGGAGCCTTTGTGTCACCAGCACGGCCACCAGAGATGGGGACAAACAGAGCCCTGCAGGAGGAGGATCGGGGATGGCACAGAGGGACAGAGGGGTTACCCAGGAGGGCAGGGACGCTGGGAGGCCAACAAAGCTCGGCCTGTGGTTGAATCAGCCCGTGCCCAGCATGGCTTAGGGCAGGGTGGGGGTGCCAGGTGGGGATGGATGTACCCCATTCCCTTAGGCAGTGCCAGCTGGGGGTGGATGTGCCCCATTCCCCTAGGCAGTGCCAGGTGCGGGTGGATGTGCCCCATTCCCTTAGGCAGTGCCAGGTGGGAATGGCTGTGCCCCACTCCCTTGGGCAGTGCCAGGTGGGAATGGCTTTGCCCCATTCCCTTGGGCAGTGCCAGGTGGGGATGGGTGTGCCCCATTCCCCTAGGCAGTGCCAGGTGGGAATGGCTGTGCCCCATTCCCCTAGGCAGTGCCAGGTGAGGATGGATGTGCCCCATTCCTCTAGGCAGTGCCAGTTGAGGATGGATGTGCCCCATTCCCTGAGGCAGTGCCAGGTGAGGATGGATGTGCCCCATTCCCTGAGGCCGTGCCAGCTGGGGGTGGATGTGCCCATTTTTGGATGGTGTTTCCAGGTGAAGATGGCTGTGCCCCGTTCCCTTGGGCGGTGCCATGTCAGAGCCTGGTCAGGAAGCACTTCCCCAAATCCCCCAACCCCCAAATTCCCAAATCCCCAAATTCCTGCTCCTGGCACCACAGCCCCGATCCCTGCTCCAGGAAAAGCCGTGCCAGGACCGAGCTGTGCCCCCAGACCCAACTCCAACCCTCGAGGGGTCTCGAATGAGCACAAACCCCTCCTCAGGCGGACACAAAAACCTTTTTCACTCGGAAAGGAGGTTGCGAGTGCCGCTGAGGTATCGGATTGGGAGGAAACTGAGTTGAGCAGTGAAAAAAACCCTTAAAGACCTCTTGGCACCGCGCAGCTCCGAGCCTTTCACAGCTGAAGAGCCCGGAAATGCAGCTCCTGATCAAACCCAGCCAAGTGACGGCTGCTGAGTTCTCGAATCACACCAAAAACTCCTCAAAGCCCGAGCAGAAGCAGCCGGAGGTGTGGCGGGGATGGCTCAGCCTGCTCGGATCCGCGGGCAACATCTGCCGAGCCTGGCATCGCCCTCGGCGCTGGCGGGAGCTGCCAAGCGGTGCCAGGTGGAGCCGAGGGGATTTTGGCACCCGCGGCTCCCCTCCAGCCTCCCACGGCCCTCTCATCCCAAGCTGTTCCCGCAGCACCCTCTGGATCAGCCCGCGGGTTTGGGGTTTTGCTCCCCAGCTGGCGGCGGAACCCAGCCCCTCCTGGAGAAGCGAGGATTTGTTCCCCCGAGCCGAGCGGAGCCTGGCACGGCCTCCCGGGATGCAGCGACACCTCCGGGGCCCGGCTGGCGCCCGGCGCGCCCGGCGCCCACCGCCCTGGCACGGCCCCAAACCCCGCGGCTCCAGAACCTCTTCCCCGTTTCCTTTGCTCACTTCGCTCAGAGCGGCCGCAGGATCGGGAGATGTGCCCGGTTCTGCCTTAAAATATCCCAAAATCCACCTGTGGGAGGGGGAAGGGGAAGGGACGAGCGCCAGGAGCGGCTGTGGCAGCGCTGGGAGCAGGGGCCGGGCCAGGAGAGGCCAGATTTGGGGAGAGGAGAGAGGGAAAAGCCTCAGCAGGGGCAGCGATGGGGTTTGGGGGCACAAATCCTCTCCTCGGAGCTTTGGGATGGTTGGAAGGATCCCAGGAGGTTTGGGAAGGAGGGAACCCTAAGGTTCACCTCCTGCCGTGGTTGCGGACGTCTGCTCCAGCCTGGCCTTGGACACTCCCAGGGATGAAGCCGCCGCAGATTTTCTCCCCTTTTCGTTCAGGAAGATCCCGAAATGCCACAGGAGAGGTCTCAAAGCTCCTGGCTGTGCCACTGCCAGGCTGTCCCTGCTTCCAGGGGACAATCTGCAGGATGGGATAAATCCAGGGGGTCACTCCGGCCCCTGGGACCATCCCGCTCCAGGGATGCTGCTGGAGAGCCAAACCTCACCTGCCTTGGAAAATTCCATTTATTTCCTCTGGACTTAACCTTTTCCAAAGCCCCAGCATACCTGGAAACGCCTCGGCACCGCTGGGGGTTTGGAAATGGTTAAATGCAGAGGAAATAAATGGAATTTTTCAAGGCAGGTGAGGTTTGCATCTCCAGCTCCATCCCCTGGGGACGCCCCAGCAGCTCCCACCTCACCTGGGGACCTCTGCTCTTCCTCCCAAGGCAGCCCCGGGATTTCAATCGCGTCCGGAGCTGCTGCCGGTGCCAAAGTCAGCAGTGAAATCAGCATTTCCCGACCTCTCCGTTGATATCCCCGCGCTCTTTACCTGTTCGGAAGCGGCGGGAGGGAGCGGTTTAAAGGCATCCGAGAGCAATTCTTAAATTAACGATTTGCAAATGGCTTAATTGAGGTCCTGGTCTGGCTCTTTGCAGCGGAGAGGTTCTGAATCATTGCTATTTGTTGGGTTTTATTGTGAATTTCAGGCCCTGGGCTCCGATAAAAGCTTTAAAACCTCGCCTAGGGGCTGGGAGTTGTGGCTTAAACTGGGCACGGGCAGATGTGAGTGAGGAAACGCGAATTGGGGGAAAAATAGGGGAGGGAAGAAGGAAATGGGGGAGTTGGGGGATGCTCACAGCCCTCCTGGGGCATTTCTGCGGCTTCGTGTAAGGATTTTTGCACTGATAAAAATAAAATTCGGGGTGTTTGGAGGGAGGGAAGCTCAGCCCTGTGGCTGGGGATGAGGGATCCCTGTTGAGAGTGGGGATTTGGGGTTTGAGGGGTGAAACAGGAGTTTGGACAGGGTTTGGAGCAGCTGGGATGGTGGGGGGCGGCCCTGCCCATGGCGGGGTGGGAATGGGTGGGCTTGGGGGTCCCTTCCAACCCAAACTCCTCTGGGATTCCAGAACTTTGCAGAGCCAGGGATCACAGATGGAGAAAGGGACTCGGCAGGGGATTTTGGGTGGGGAGGGGCTGGGATGGAATTCCCAGAGCCGCTTTGGGTGCTCCTGAACCCCTGGGAGTGTCCCAGGCCAGGCTGGACATTGGGGCTGGGAGCACCTGGGATGGTGGGAGGCGGCCGTGCCTGGGGGGATTGAAGGTCCTTCCATCCCAAACCGTTCCCTGATCCCACAAAGATCCCACAAAGATCCCAGAGAGAGCCCATAAAGGTCCCGTTCCCCACCCACACCGCAGATCCTGGGCGTGGGGCTGAGCCCTTCGGTTTGGTACCTTCCCCAAAATTCATCTCCCGGCGGGGCAGGAGAGGTGGAGGCACCCGGAGGGGATGGAAGCGACCGGGAAGGGATGGAAGGACAGGGAGGGGATGGAAAGGACCGGGAAATGCTGGAAGGAGCTGGAAAGAGGCGCCAGGAGGGGCTGGAGAGCATCGGGAAGGCATGGAAGAGACCGGGAAGGGATGAAAGGAACCGGGAAGGGCTGGAAGGAACTGGGAAGGGATGGAAGGAACTGGGAAGGGATGGAAGGAACTGGGAAGGGATGGAAGGAACCAGGAAGGGATGGGAGAGACCGGGAAGGGATGGGAGAGACCGGGAAGGGATGAAAGGAACCAGGAAGGGATGGAAGGAACCAGAGGGGTTAGATGGAACCAGGAACAGCTGGAAGGCTCCGGGAGAGGATGGAAGGAACCGGGAAGGGCTGGAAGGAACCAGGAAGGGCTGGAAGGCTCTGGAAAGGCTGGAAGGCTCCAGGAGAGGATGGAAGGAGCTGAGAATGGCTGGAAAGCTCCAGTAAGGACTGGAAACCCTCTCAGGCAGCCAAGGCCGCTCCTGTCTGCTCCAACTCCTCTGCCGGCGGGGGCTCTAATTGCGGCACATCAGACGGTAATTATAGGTGCGGTAATTATAGGTACAGCTCTGACGAGGCTGCAGCCGTCAGGCGGCTCTGGCAGGAGCAGCCGCGGGGAGCCAGGGCCGCATCCTCTCCCCCCGCTCCCGGCTCTATTTTGGGGATCTCTCGGCGCTGCCCCGGCCCCCGGACACCTGCTCATCCCTCAGGGCGAGCGCCGGCCCCAGCCCGCTCTCCGGGGTGGAAAAGCGGCTCCAGGCCGCAGATCCCGGGGAATTTCCACCGGGAATCGTTTCCACCAGGGAATTTTTACCGGGGAATTAATTTCACTGCACCCCGAGCTTCTCCTGGGGCGGATCACCTGTGGATGCAGCCCGAAATTCCCAGGGGGAAGCGTCTGGAGCTTCTGCAGGGAGGGCGGCCAGGTGGCAACCAGGGCCAGGAGCCAGCGAGGGAACGGGGAGCTCAGACAGCTCCAGGGAGGAGGAGGAGGGTGAGGAGGATGGGGAGAAGGAGGAGGAAGAGGAGAATGAGGAGAATGAGGATGAAGATGGTGAGGATGAGGAGGAGGATGAGGAGAATGCACGGGATGAGGAGGATGAGAATGAGGAGGATGAGGAGGAGGAGGATGAAGACAAGGTGGATGAGGATGAGGAGGATGAAGAGGCCACTGGTTGTGCCCCGATTTTACAAGCGGGGGAGGAAGAAGCCCATGGGGGAGGAGCAATAATTGGATAATTGTAATTAAAAGGCAAACGGTGACCGGGAACAGGAGAGGGCAGTGGGGACTGGGGGATGGGGACATTTCCCTGTCCCACTGGGATGGGGACAAACTTCCTTTGTCCCACGGGGTTGGGGACACCCCTTCTGTGTCCCACTGGGATGGGGACAAACTTCCTCTGTCCCACGGGGTTGGGGACAATATTTTCCTTTCTCCCAGTGGGATGGGGACAATCCTTCCCCTGTCCCTGGATGGTGAGGACAATCCCTTCCTCTGTCCCACTGGGATGGGGACAATTCTTTCCCTGTCCCACTGGGATGGGGACAACCTGTCTCTCCAGGATGGGGACACTTTCCTCTGTCCCACGGGTCCCTTCCCCTGTCCCCTGTTCTGGGACAGCTGTGGCCACCGCCCCTTCCCCTGGGAAGCATTCCCACCATTCCCACACAGAATTCCCGGCTCATCCCATCCCAGCCGCTTCCTGTCACCTCCAGCAGGACTTTGGTGACAAAACCCGGGGACTTTTGGGGACAAAAGCCACCTCCACCCCCTCCCTGGCCGCTCAGGGGTTTTTCCGGGCCAGATGAAAGCGGCGCCGGTTTCCTCCAGGTGTTCACAACCCTCGGGAAGGGTCAGGAGGCGCTTTGGGGCCGGGAGACAAAACTCATTAATGTCCCCATTAGCGGTGGCCTCGCTGGCGCTGTCACCTCCGCCAGGACGCGGCGGCGCTTTCATCCCCCCAGACAGAGGCGGAAAAGCAGACGGGAGGCAGGGAAAATGTTCCAAAGGGTCGGGAAAATGTGAAAATGTGTTTTTTTCCATAATTCTCGCTCCTGATCCCACATCAACGTCCTTTGGGACGTCACCCTGGCGCTCGTGACTCGGGAGGTGTCACCAAGGGTTTGTGGGCCCTGGTTCGGGGCTGGTGGGCAAAGAGGGGTCGGGAGGGGATTTCCTGGTTGGAAAAGATTCCCCAAATCCCACAGATCCTACGAATTCTCTGCCGTGCTTCCTTGTGCTGGGTTTGACACCTCCAGGAGCTGCCTGGTCCATTCAACAACTGGATCCCTAAGGATCGCCACTGAATCCCAAAAAAACATCACCACTGAATCCCAAAGAATCACCACTGAGTCCCAAAAAAGTCACAATTGAATCCCAAAGAGTCATCACCACTGAATCCCAAAGAATCGCCACTGAATCCCAAAAAAACCATCACCACTGAATCCCAAAGAATCACCACTGTGTCCCAAAAAAATCACCACTGAATCCCAAGGAACCATTGGCACCGAATTCCAAGAAAACATCACCACTGAATCCCAAAGACCATCATCACTCAATCCCCCCAAAAATCATGATTGAATCCCCCAAAAAATTGCAGTTGAATCCCAAAGAAGTAGCACGGCTGAATTCCAAAATGAATCACTGTTGAATCCCAAAAAAAAGTAGCCACCAAATCCCAAAAACCCATCATCACTGAATCCCAAAAACAATCCCAAAAGCAATCCCAAAAATAATGGAAAAAGGCAGAGTACCAGGGATCCTTTTAGGATCACCAGGATGCCTCCAGGAGCACCAGGAATCCTTTTAGCAACACCCAAAATCTCTCTGTGATCACCAAGGATCCTCCAGGACCACAAAACTCCACAAATCCATCCTGTCCTCCACCAAAAGTTTGGGAAGGGATGCCTCGACCACAGATGCCAACCAAAATCCAGGCAGGAGCCTCCTAAAAAATCCCAAAATCCGGGAACAACCCTCTAAAACATCCCAAGGAATGGATGGGACCCTTCAAAACATCCCAAAATTGGGGCTCTGAGTGCTGCCCTCACCCACCACAGGCCCAGCTCTGGGGAGAGGGGCAGGGAAAGAGTGAAAATCATGGAATTGTGGGAAATCCAGGGAAAAGGGGAGGACGCTGTCGGCCCCCGGTACTGACCTGGAGACTTTAAACAAAGGGAACACAGTCCTGGCTTCTTCCCGCCCGCAATTCCATGGAGCCCTGGGTAGGGACAGGAAAGGAGGAGATTCATGAATTTGGGAAATTCCAGCTGGGAATTTTTTATTATTGCTGTTGTTTTTTGGTTGTTTTTTTTTTCCCCCCCGGGAATTCAGACGGGGGGGAAAGAAAGAAATTAATCAGAACAAGCAAAACACAGAGAAAAAACCGAAATAAAAGCGTGGCAGGAAAGGGGTGACCAGGACAGGGCGAGAGGGGACACAGACTCCACAAAAATCCCTTTTTCTGCCAGGAATAGAGTGGGAAAGGGATCCACAACCTTTCCTACACCCCAAAACACCCCCAGGGGATAAAAAACCTGACCAAACCCTTTTATCCCCATTTCGCCTGGATTTTTGGGGTGGTTTTGGGGGGACTTTGGAGGCTCCTAGCGACAGATCCAAAATCTGGGAAGGAATTTCACGGTCGCTGTGAGCAAACCATCTCCGAGGCCTGCGAAAAGCAGGGAAACAAAAAACCAATAAAAACCATGGAATGCGAGTGGAAAACCCTTCGGAAATTCGCTTCATTCCTTTGTTTTGATAATTGAGGAGGGGATGAATTATTTACGGTGCATTTTGCAACCTGCCAGGAAAACCTGCGGGAATCTCCTTACTCTCCCTTGTGACAACTGAGAGGTGAAAATTCGGGAATTTTAGGGGGAAAAGAGAAAGGAGGAGGCCAAAGGTGGCTCCTTTGGTTTTCCAGGGAGAATGGGGCTCTCCAATCCTCTCCTCAGGATTTTGGAGGGAAGGGGAAGGTCGGGGGTGCTCCCAGCTTGGGTTCCCAGCTGGAATTGTGAATTCCCAACTGGGATCGTGAATTCCCAACTGGGATTGTGAATTCCCAGCTGGGATCGTGAATTCCCAGCTGGAACCATGAATTCCCAGCTGGAATTATGAATTCCCAAGTGGGATCGTGAATTCCCAACTGAGATTGTGAATTCCCAGCTAGAACCATGAATTCCCAGCTGGGATCGTGAATTCCCAACTGGAACCATGAATTCCCAACTGGGATCATGAATTCCCAACTGGGATTGTGAATTCCCAGCTGGAATCATGAATTCCTGACTGGAATAATGAATTTCCAGCTGGAATTCCAAAGCCTGGGAATTCCCAAGCTTTGATCTTGGCCTCACCTGCACGACCCTGGGGCTGGGACCTGCCCTGGGAACACCCAGCTTTCCCAAAGTTTGGATGGAAGGAAGGGAGATAAAAGCTGGGAAAAGCTCCCAATTTTCACTCTCCTGAGTTATCTTTTTTCCTGGGATGGAGCAGCCAAAAATTCCCTCAAATTGCAGGAACGTGACCCCATGGAGAATCCATCCTGCCCGAGTTCCCTGCGAGCACCAATTCCCAGGATTCTGCAGGGAATTTAATGGGATTTGGAGGGCAGGAGGAGCCCAGAGCCCACCTGAGACCCTCGGGGGTGGGGACGGGGCTGTGTCACCTGCGGGGGCAAAAGGGAGGCGGGGATGGATTTGGGAGATTCCCGGGGAAAGGAGCGGGGCTGGGCAGGGGAGGAACAGGAGGAGGAGGAGGGCGGGGAAGGCTCCATGGCGGTGTCCTTGAGAGTCCTCTGGAGGCTCTCGCGGCTCGGGAAGGGCTGAAAATCCCCGAGGGCTCCTGGGTTTGATGGCCGGCACCGCGGGGAGGGACGGAGCAGGAGCGGGGGAAGGAGGGGACAGCGCCACACCCTGCCAGGACCTGGGGACAGTGGCACACCCTGACAGGACCTGGGGACAGCGCCACACCCTGACAGGAGCAGCTTGCAGCGGGAATTCAGCTCCCACAGTTCCCAGTTTGGAACTGGGATGCAGCTCCCACAGTTCCCAGTTTGGGACTCGGATGCAGCTCCCACAGTTCCCAGTTTGGGACTCGGATGCAGCTCCCACAGTTCCCAGTTTGCAGTTGGAATTCAGCTCCCACAGTTCCCAGTTTGGGGTTGGGATTTAGCTCCCTCATTTCCCAGTTTGGGGCTGGGATTCAGCTCCCACAGTTCCCAGTTTGGGGCTGGGATTCAGCTCCCACATTTCCCAGTTTGGAACTGGGATTCAGCTCCCACATTTCCCAGTTTGGGGCTGGGATTCAGCTCCCACATTTCCCAGTTTGGGGCTGGGATTCAGCTCCCACATTTCCCAGTTTGGGATTGGGATTCAGCTCCCACATTTCCCAGCTTTTTGCTGTTCCCAGATCACTGAACTCCTCCTCTGCCTCCGCAATCAGAGCATTTCAGCAGCGAGAGAACAACACAAACAGCCCCGAAGTGTTTTTGTCCCCCTCCTTTCCCTTCCCTTCCTTTTCCTCCCACCCTCTCCATCATCTGCTGGAGATGAATCTCCAAAAAAAAAAAATCTTTAAAAAATCGAGAAAAAACCCAAACCCCATCATTTGCATGGATTCTGAAAGTGGGAAGCGAGTGGGGGGAGTGATAAAATAAAAATAAAATAAAACCAGCTGACAGCAAAGTTTCATTGTCCCCGAGCTGTGATCGGGGAGGGCTCAGCCTGAAGAGCCCTCGAGTCCCACGGCACCTGCAGCTGGCACGGGGAGGGAGGGGAGGGAGGGGAGGGAGGGGTCTCAGAGCGCTGAGAATCCTCCTGGGGACAGATTTGGGATGTCCCCAAAGCCTGGGAGGGATGGGGGTGCTGGCTGGGGGGGTCAGAGCCCCGATTTGGGGGAATCTCACAGAGTCTGGGGAAAGGGCCTCAGCTCTTCATCCCACGGAGCTCGAGTTTTGTGGGATCATGGAATATCATGGGATTGTGGAATTTCATGGGGTCACGGGATGATTAGTGCTGCAAGGACCTGGAGGATCCTCTCATCCCAACCATTCAGGATCCTCTCATCCCAACTGTGGCCATTCCCTCTCCTCCTGTCCCTCGGGATCACAGCCCAGCCCCTCTGGCTGTCCCCTCCTATCAGGGACTTCCTCCCTCTGACACATTTCTGCTGCCAGTCCAGTCCTAGGGTTGGCTGACAGGTTTCCGAATTTCTTTTAATATTAATATTTTAATATTGAAAGTCTACTTTGCACAAATTTTAGTCCATTTTTGCCTTAACCCCCCCCCCCACATTTTCATATTAAGAAGATTGTGTACAGTCTTATACTTCAATTATTTTTCCATTTTTTTATGAACATTATCCATCCCATTCACAGAACAAGACAACGGTATAGCTTTTGCATTCCCTAACAAAAAAATAGCAATTTGGATGGCTGTAGTACCTGCTATCATGCTCAATCACCTACACAAAATGCTACTTCTCCAAGTATATGATCATGTTTTCACCTGAGAAATGTTGGTGAGATATATTTGATGAAGAGAATTTCTGCATGACAAAATACAAAATACAAAATACCCCAATGCCTGCACAGGGGTTGGAGAGTTCCTCTGGCAATTGTTACCTGCACATGGAAATAGGAGCTTTGATTTGATGGGTTTTTCTTTCTGCTTTCATTTGTTAGCATTGGGTCAGTGAATTTGCACGTGATTTCAACATCGTGGCTGGCAAAATATAGAGAGGGAGCTGAGAGCCCTCAAAGGCTGCATTTTCAGCCTAAAGTACATTACATGGTACATTTGAACATTTTTAGAGGCTGACTGACCTTAGGAAGACAACTTTAGTGCAATCACTCTCCCTGCTTCTGAGCATGATCCTTATTTCCTTACAGTTTTGGCAGGGAATATGCTACACGTAAGACTGAAACTTTTGGTTTTGTCTATTTAAAGTCATGAGAGCTCATAAAGACTTCAAAACAAATCCTGAGATTCTTATGTTCTATAGATTCTCCAAACTAACCTTCAACTGGATAATGTGAAGAGCAGCACAATAATCACCATGAAAAAAAAGTCAAAATTTCGCTTTAAATGTACAAACTTTGGAGCAATCAAACATCACAAAATCCAAACCTATTCAGGATTAGAGATAATTTAAATGGCTTTGATTAATGTTTAGATACATAATTTGGACTGTATCAAAGATAGGTAATGACATTTTCTGTATTATTTAGTGTTACAGTTTCCTTTTTCAGGACTCCTTGTATACTGTCCTCTGCCTTCAGACACACTGCTCTGTTTTCATGTTTGGTGCTAATTGAGCTGTTGTCATAAACTATTCACAGCAACCCATATTTTCATTATAAATGCACGAAGAAAGAAATTAATCTGGGTTCTTTGAGTGTGATTTGTCTACTTAAGTCCTTCAGCTGAAAATGCAAGCCTAAACAAATCATCTTAGGCAGAACCTGTACTGAAAATTCTGGTACTGAACTGCTGTACCTAGAAAGACATGAAATCAAATTTCACAGGAGTAAGAACAGTTGTAGCAAAATCTATTCTGTCCAGACTCCTTTACCATTTTTATCACCTTGTTATTTGACTTCTGCCTCTTATCCATGAGATTCTCTGCCAATGGACTCAAGGTGTAACTTCCAAAAGTTGGTTCTCATACAAGTAATGCACAGACTCTAGCTCAGACTTGATAAATAGGACCTCTACTGCCTGTCAGTACTTCTGAATAATCTCATGTTCCATCTAATTTACATCAGGCTGATTTTTTTTCCTCACAATTCAAAGAAGACAGATGTTGGTATTTTATGAATTACGATAGGATTGGGTTTTGGTCCCTTAGTGAAAGTTGCCTTGGAAAGAAATAGCATTTCTTGTCACTGTGGCTGCTTTTTCTTATAAATGAGATGAATTGTCTACATTATCTACAAATTCAAGATACAGGACATAAATGTTTGATAGCTGCTGTGTTTTACTGTCAACTGCTGGATTCTTATATTTAAACTCATCCAACAAGTATTTGTAGTGTCTAGTGAAATCTACAATCAAGCAGAAGACACTAAAGCAGTTACACATTTTTGAATGAGTTTTTCAATGAGAAACGTTTCTTCATACTCTTGTGGGGAAAATTACATTGAAATTGCATCCTTATGATATCCTCTTTTTGCTTTTTCCACATTTGAATTAGCTGCTACTGACAATAAAATCATGTAAGCCATGACAGCACAAAGCGTACTCCTGACAAAGTTCTCTGCAGTTCCTCCCTGGAAATCTCTGTGCTAAGGAACTCTTTCCTGACTTGGCTTATCAAACCAGGATAATGTCTTGCACAAACAATAGGCTTCTTAGAATCTGCCAAAAGATGTTTTACTCATTTTTTTTAGGCTAATATCTACTAACAAACTTTGACATCTTTTTCAGGAACTAGCTACAGATAGAGCCTCATTGATTTTGGCCAGCTACAGGGGAATGGCTGCATTTGCCTGAAGGATCAGAGCCTGATTTCTCAGGATAAAACCAGCAGATTGGGAATAAGCCACCGTTTAAAAGGGTTACTTCGTCACAGAGTGTTTGTAGAAATATACTAAGGGCGGTATTTGAAATATACTAGGGTTTTTTTTTCCTAAGCAGGGAAAAATACCCTTAGTATATTTCAAATAGCGCCCTTAGTATATTTCAAATACTCACTACTTGATACCAACCTGCCCCTTGCTTGCTGTGTGCTAGAGCTGTAGTAAATATCATTGAAAGTGTGTTTACTGTTGGGCCACTAATATTTACATTTTATTTTGCCACAAGAAGGAGGAAAGAGACGCCAGCTATCCAAGATGCCCAGGGGAAAGCATCAAAACTAAAGGAATAGGGATGAAACGGCTGCCTGTGAATTATGTTTGGAAGACGGGACTGAGAACGTGTACAAAAGGCAAAACAAGAGGGTGGCGGGGCCTGGTGAAACACAGGCGAGCCGAGGTGGGGTAACACAGGTGGGGCAAACCCGGGCGGGCCCAGGTGGGACAAACACAACCAGGTGTTCCGCGGTGGGTTTCCCTCCGCCCGGAGAGGAACGCACAAAGGGCACTCTCGTCTTTTGGCAGGGCTCTTTTCCTGCGGTTTGCGGTTTTTACCGAGCGCGGCTGCCCAGCGGGAGCGCCGCGGTGAGGCCGGGGCCGGACCGCTCCGTCCATCGCTCCGCTCCCGGGCTCCCCTGGCTGCCAGGGCCGCTGCCCGGAGCCCCTCTCAGCCCTGCGAGCCCTTCGCCCTGAGCCGCTGCCTCGCCGCATCAGCCGCGGGTCCCGCTCCATCGCTGCCTCAGCCGCGCGTCCCCGTCCCCTCACGCCCCCGAGGGTGGGGCTCGGCGGTGCCCCCTCCCTTCATCCATCCCTCCCTCCTTCCCTCCCTCCTCCCAGGGAAAAGTGTCTGAGCGCGCCGCGGCCCCTCACACGGGCGGGGAAAGCGGCGGAGGGCGCTCGGGGCCAGCGCAGCCGGACAGCGGCCGTGAGGACGCGCCAGCCGCGCTGCTTCTCGCACCTTCCCCTCCCTTTGCTCACCCGCTTCAAAAGTTTTGTCCAGGGAGCGTCAGCGGTGCCGGCCGGGGCACCCGCCATGGGCGCCGGCGGGGTGAGCGCGGAGCGGCGCTGAGGGCGCGGAGCGATGGCGCGGGCGGCGGGCGCGCGGAGCTAACGGCGGAGCGGCCCCGGGGCCCGGCGGGACGCGGCCCGCAGCCTCGGCAGCCCCTCGGCATGGCGCGGGCCGCCCGGCTGCTGCTCGGAGCGCTGCTCTGCGGAGGTAAGGGGCGCGGGGAAAGCGGAGCGGGCACCAGTTGATCTTGTCAGCCGTGTGAACTAAGCTGCCCCTTCCTCCTCTTCCCCCTGCCTTTTCCTTTCAGTCCTGCCGCTGCCTCTCTCTGCTGCTTTCTCTCTCGCCGGTTATGTGAATGGTGGGAAACCTTGCGAGCTTGCGTTTGTCTAAGAGGAGAAACGGGCAAAGTTTACTTTCGTGCTAAACAATGATGATTTTACAGATGCTCGTTAATTAGTGCGTTGTGCTAAAGGAGCGTCTCTGTGGGAGCGGGTGTCCCAGCACCAGCTTGGAGCGGAATTTGGGCAGCGGTGAAAGCTCCAAGAGCGGCACGGTGACAGCGTTTGGGAATAGCGTCCTTTAAATTAGATTGGAATTGTGCGGTGTTGGCTCCGGAGCCTGGATGGAAGAGCTGTCACCTGGGTTGGACAAGATGCTTGTTATCTTGATTAAAGGGACAGCTGAGGAACAGGTTTGGCTTAGCAGAGAGGTCATTTGAATGATCTGCTGGTTTTTCTCATCGCTGAACTTCTGTGATGAGAGAGTTCCTTTGACAAAGGCAGATCTCTTCTGAAGTGGCTCAGGGATGCAGACAGTGCGTGCTCCCAAGGGAGATTTCTGTGCAGAATAGTAGGTGACTGCCGTGTCTCAACACTTCTTGTTTTCTTGCTCAGACAAAACATGATGGTTGTGGATGCTTTATTAAACCGTGCCTTCCTCCCCGTCTGGGTTGGAGGGTGTGGAAACTTCCTAAGCTATCTGCAATGCCTGCTGTTGTTGCCATTCCTAGGAATAAAAACATAATTTTGCCCTTTATCCTGCTGGTATTAGTGGTGCTCTTTGACTGTCGTAAGAAGATTACTCCTAAAAGACTCTTCATTGTGTAGCTCGGTCCAGCCCTGCCAACCTCTCTCCCAGGGCAGTTGATTGTGGAGGTAGCCGTGAGAGATACCGAAATATCTCAAGGGTGAAGCAAGAGCGGAATCAGGAGCAATTCATAAAAGGACTTTTCCCACCCCATTCGGCAGGGAAAACAAAGTACTCGGCACAAAATTGCATGGCCCCTTAATGCCGGTCATTTCAACGTGCATTAAAATTAATGGACAGCCCAGTGACTTGACACGCTCTGAAAGTGCCGATGTGAAGAGCCTAAAATGCAGGTTTCTGTTCTGATTGCTGTAGCCTGGAGGTGAGCATTAGATCAGCCTCGTGCTCACCTTCAGAGGCTGCACGGGATTAAGGTTTGTGAAGGGTGCCTGGCGTGGTGTGGGGCTGCTTTGATGGTCACCAGTGCATCCGTCCTCTGCCGTGAGCATTCCTATGCTGAGTTAGGCACCAGTGTGTGGGCTCCTCTAGGAAAGCATTTGTACAACAGAAATAGGTTATGATTCTTCATGAAGGCAGGAGAAAGTGCTGCAGGGAGAGTTTATAAACAACCCAACTCCCGAAGCCCTGCTGGACCTGGCTCAGCCATGCAGGAGTGGCGCCCCAGCCAGGCACTGCCAGCAGCTGCTGCTGGGGGCTCCGGGGCTCTGCTGTGCCAGAGGAAAAGACAGAATATTGCTTTCCTTCAGGGAAGAAAAGCAGAGGTTCTGAGCGGGGAATTGGCCTGAGCATTGTTGGGCACTGTATGATTTAGAAAAGAGCCACTTAATTAAACTTATTAAATAAGGTGTTTGTATAGTTTCCTGTGGCGCCTTAATGAGCGTTTCATTTGCGCTCCCCTCGTGTATTTGCACTCTCTTTGTTGGCGTGTGAGGATAGTGATTGTTCTTGAGAGCTAAAGTCCAACTAAATGAAAGTCACTTTATAGCTCGCAAGCAAAAACGTTTGTAAATGTGCTGAGAAACTTACTGTTATAGACAAGTTGTCGTTTGCTATTTAAAGAGCCATATTTACTTCTCTAAACTCATTAGCATCTCCTATCAGGCTTGAATTTCTAAGAAAATTCTCACGAAATGTTGCCTTAGGCCTCAGTGCGCCATTATGCTGGGGTTATTATCTGGCCAATAATGTTAATTCATTCAATCTCAAGAAAGAAGCTTGGCATTTAATTTAAGCCATGCCTCTAGTCAGACCAGGATGTATAAAAGTCAGCGTGCAAAAGTGCTCTTGCATTTAGGTGCAAGCACATGTTTTACATACCAATTATTGGATGGCTGCTCCTTATGTGGAGAGGATGTGTGTGAAATTGTATTTACATAAGTAAATCCCAAGTGTGTATATATTCCTTTCAGGAAATGACCTCTTTTCAGCAAAGTGCTAATGCATGTGCTTAAGCCCCTTTATAGCCTATAGGAGGTATTCATGAGCTTGAAGGAAGATTATTTATTTATTTTAATAGCTTTTCTGAGACAGGGCGAAATGTGAACACGCATGTAGAGATTTACTTCATTTTGTAATGGATAGATAAGTGGGGATCTTCATTTTCCTATTAGCAGTGAGCTAGAACAAGGCTCCCAGGAACTGCAAGTACACTGAGCCCTAAAAAAGCGTTTAAGGATGCCCAGCTAGAGAACTGATTTGTTTGCACAAGTATCTGTAAGTGCAAAAAAGTGTTGAACAGGAGCAGCTGCTCAAGGTGCGTGGGGTTAGCAGGATTTCAGGTACAGAAGCAGTGTTTGAGCCCAAATGCAAACACAGCTGTGCATCCATAGGTTGGCGCAGCACCTGCCAGGGCTCTGCTCTGCCCTTCTGCATCCCACAGCCCTGCAGTACGCCCTTGTTTTTGTTACACTGCAGTGGACACTGAGTGAGACTCTTTATTTGTAATATTGTTTCATTCTGATTTTGAATTAATCAAGCAGCAAGGTTTTTTTTTTTTTGTATCTTATTTTGGAAGTTCAGTAGCATGGCATACCCTACTGTTACGGAAAACTTCGTAAATTTCCTTTTTCTCAATTTCATCACGTTAGTGCTAGCCAAGAGCACAGCAGGAACTTACATTCTGTTAAATTACAGCTGCATGGAGTTTTTATAAGTGGCTAATCTCTCTTCTGGATAGAACCCTTTCAAAATGGAGATAGTGCTATTAATATTCCACTTTACTTTGTTTTCATATTTGGTAGTAGATCAAAGTTTATTAGACACTGTACTTACCTAGTAAAACACCCAGCAGTTGTACTACAAATGGCTGTTCAAAGCTGCTTCTAAGTGCATGACTGTGATATAAAATATCATCCCTGTAATCGCTTTTCTAATGCATAAATGTGTGTCTGCCTCTTGAATTGCAGAACTAAATATCTGTGTAAAATTAAGTACTAAACAGTGCGATGTTAGGTTTTCTTAAATGGCCAAATGTTAGTAAGCATTGACAAATTCTATTCTTTGGGATGAAGGGATGGGGTTTTATTGTGAATTGGGATTTAGTTCTGTGTTTTTAAACTCAAAGCAGAAGTTCAGCACTACTGAAAAGGTGGCTTGTAAGGAATAGCCAGAAATTCTGAATAATGGCAAATTTGCCAAAAGTGTTGGAATACAAACTTTCCTGGTTAGAGTTTTCAAGGGAAAGCCCCTCTGCAGTAAATCTTTCAGAGCTTTTGTTCCCAGGTGTGGTTAAGGTTGTGTCTAGCTAAGACAGTGAAGTGACAAAAAAGTAAATTAAAGCCTGCAGTCTTCAGGGTGTGACCATGCCGTTAGAGAGGTGTCAGAGATTTCTGTGCAGAATCCCAGTTTTCTCCAGGGCTTTGGTAAATTTGTTTATTTACTCATAAGCTGCGTGCAAGTTTGTGCTGCCACAGCAAGATTTTGGCAGTGGTTCATATCTGGCAGGCTGCACTAGAAGTGTCCCAGCTATTCCCAGAGAGACAAAAAGCATATTATGATAAAAGATGTAAAATGGCAACAAGTTGAGAGAACTGGGGTGTAAAGACAGTAATGGAAAGCCATCCAACAGGGATGTTAAAAAGGTGAACTGAGGATATTGGGGAAAGCAAATGCATGTTTTGGGTGGCTTCCAGTCACACCTGTCCATCAGCCTGGAGGAGACATTCCCTGTGCAGCAGGGAGAGCTGATTGCACAGAGGAGGTGGGTTTAGTGTAAGGGAGATGTTAGCAGGAATTGTACCTGCTCTCTGCTGCCAGGACTACCACTGCCTTTCTAGTTTTGGCAATCATTTTTCTCTTTCTCTCTTACCCGCTGTGATTGCCACTTTTGTGAAAGACTTGACCCCGGTTTGGCCACCTTCTCCAGTGGGACTTTTTGGTTTGTTTAGTATCTAAACATTCCAGTGATAAAAATACAGTCAATATTTTGGGATGCTGTAAGGTGTTAGCTTAAGGTATTTGGCTGAAATTTCACTTGCCTGTCCTTCATAGTCATTAGCAATAACTTTCTGGCCAGAAAAGTTGTTTTTGTCTAGTTCAAACTCTTGTCCTGACTTGCTCTTAGAGGCCTGAGTCCTTTATATTTTATTCAGCCTTCCTTACAGACTCAGTACCCTGGCAAAACAGTTTCACAGTGTTCAGCTCTTCAAGCAGTTGTACTGTTTTGTGTTCTGTGGACTGGCTCAGGCTCTAGTGACAGATGTGACCCCTTTGAAACAGGGACGGACAAATGGTGCATTCAAAGTTCATAGCTTCTGCAGTCTCCTCACTCAGAGGTATCTGCTAAAAGCCTGCGGATGCATCTCGCTCTGGAAATCATTTCAGCCCAGCAGTGCCTGTGTTTTAGTTAGCAAATGGAAATACTCTCTCTTTATCTATTTGTTCACATTTTTTTGGGTCAATACACAGCCTCAGGTCAGCATTTTTCTTTTCAGCTGTATCTACTGAAATGACCCAGTGAGTGTACTCTTCTATTTTCCTTGCTAGTCTAAAGCATATTAATCTGCAGAGCTTGGATTCCATAAACAAAGTGTCATCCCCATCACTAAAATTACTGGCAGCTTTGCAGCCCTGGTCAATTAAGTGAACTTTTCGTTAGGGGAGTACATTGGGACTAAGTGGTTCTTTCCCATTACACTTAAGAAATGTGCTAATGTCTTCCTGTTGCAGACTGACATCTTGGGTCAGTACCTTTGTGCTTGCAGACAGCCTTTGCTAGCACTTTTTTTGCTTGAATAACAGAGATCATGCGAGTTGTAGTGCCACTGTCATTAGCAGAGCCTGCTCTTACAACTGTGCAGTTTCAGCAGCTTGACAGATGTGAGCAGCCAGGCAAGTCCCCTTAAATGGACACTTTTATTGTACGTTGCTGCAAGAATTTAACCTGATTTTGCCATCTACTGGTGCTACAAGTGTCATGGATGAGGTCAATTTACTTAGATGATTCTCTATTTTTGGTGAGCTATTACACGTAAAGTGACCATTTTGACTTCAAGTAGATGTATTCAGATATAAACTGACAGATATTCTGTTAATGTTTTTCTGTAATTTTGAATTGTATTGCTGTTACAAAAATGAGCTGTGATGAAAAGCTTTGTCATTCCAAACAACTTGAAAAGCATTGTAACTTCATGTAACCATTTAATTTTTACTTCTGATTAAGAATGAAAGTTAACTTTTGAAATGTTCATTTCTGTCCTTGTGAAATTCCATTTTCTAACCAGTTGTATTGCCTGAGGGCGCTGTTCCTTACCAGCCTGAGCCAATAGAAATTGATGCTGCCAGGTTTCTGCCCTCTCCCAAACTGAGCTACCCTCTTTTTGTGTGCCAGCCCTGGTGTGCCTCTAATTCCTCTGGAAACTGCTTCAGGGAAGATAAAACACATAAAATACACTTTTTTATAAAAAAAAAAAAAGTGAGTTTTATCACCTTCGGATCAACTTACTGCTTGAATCAGCAAGAAGGGGGAGGGAGAGCAGAGCTGAGCTGGATCCTGCAGCCCAGCAGTTGCAGTGGTATGGCTTTAATTTATCCCTGGGACAATCCAGGAAAAAAAAAGGGATTGTTCTGGGAGTTGCTTACATCATATATCCACTGCAGGATATTAAACGCCGAGAGGTTAGAGAACATGAGAGGCACTCTGTAAACGATGCAGCTTTGATTTCTCTGTCGGGTGGAGTTTTTTCTCATTTTGCTGGTTCTGTATCATGTTGAACAAATAAAAGTGAGGCTTACATTAATATACTGCCATTTCCTCATGCAGGTAGAATGTGCTTTTTGATGCTTAAGATAAAACTGTTTTCCTGAGCTCAAACCAAGCACACACCATCACAAACAAGAAAACCACCAACCCCTGAGTTTCTTGCACTATTATTTCAAACAGGATTAATAGCACTACTTCTATTAGAGTTGTCATTAGGAGAGTTTGGTTTTAGTTTGTTATAAATTCCCCAACCATTAACTGTTTCAGCTAAAGGATTCTGTGCCAAGCATCTGCCTCAGATTGAATCAGTTTTATTCTTTTCCAGAACTTCAGCCAAGAATTCAGTGGTTTACAAGAACAGAGCTGATGGAGAGGGGCAGGGGGGTAGAAACTCTGGATTTTCCTTTGTTTAAAAATAGTTGCTGACCTCTTGTTTGGGAAGCACTGATATCCTGATGAAACAGGCCAGGAGGAGACTTGGGAGATCGCTGAGGAAACAGTCCATGGGTGATTTGATGGGATGTCAAGTTAGCAATGTTGGAAAGGATAATTTTGCTTATGACAGGGAAAGAGTCGATGTGTCCTTGGAGCTACAACCCGTGGAGATTGCTGTGCCCTGGGCATGTGCCTGCCAGGGTGAGCTCTGCCCTCCTGGCAGCTCCAGGGGCTCTCTGCAGCAGTCTGGGCTGGGTGTGGCAGGGCAGAGCCCATCCTTGTGTTTTCCTGCCCTGTCCCTCCAGTTTGCTCTCCTGGAGCAGTGCTGGAGGAGAAGCAGAGCTGGACAGGTGGGCCCAGACCTTCTGTGGTGTCTCCTGCTCCAGTGCCCCTTGTAGCCAGGTGGAACCTCCCTCAGTGGAGATGGAGTCAGGCTCTGCTGCTTTGGGACTGAATTACCAGTTTTAATTCCTGCTGCCTGAGCTGAATTCCCCTGTCAGTCATTGTGCACTGCCATCAGACTCGGGTGGGGACTGAAGCCTGACCAGTGGCCTGTGTTTGCTGGGCTGCTAAAGTGTGTTTGATTCATGCACTCATTTCCAGCCATTGCTGGGTTGGTGCTGTGGGTGTGCTGGTGCACACAGCAATTATGCCTTATCCATCTTTTTTCTTTTAAGTCATTTTTTCACGACTTGAAGTGGTGGTTTTTTACTTTCTAATTTCATATCTCTCTGGAAACAGCCAGAATGTTTGATTTTTGCACTGTGGAATCAAATGACCTCTCACTCTGCTGGCATGAAATAAAGAGTAGCAAATAGAATAAATAACTGCTGTGGGGAAGTTAATATAGTATTGACTTCTGAATACCTGTTAATTTTCACTGATCAGTACCTAGGGGAAGAGAGAGATTGAATTTGGCTGCCCCTTAGTGAGGGGTAGATACCTACTTATGAATAATATCATGCTAAAAACTCATGAGGGTTTCAATTTTGCTACAGATTTATGTAAAATCTTGTAGAGCATCGATTTGTATTACAGCTTTGTCATACTTCATGCATACTTTGTTGTTATTCCTTGCATTCCCACATTTTTAATGATGAGTTTAATCTAGGCTTTCTCCATCCCTGCTTTTGGTGGGATGTGAACTTTGATGTTTCCTGGGTGCAGGTGTGCAGCATTGAGCTGTTTACATGGAGAAGATGCTTCTCTTTGTGCACAGCTGTAATTTGGGGTTTAGACTCGATTCGCACAGCAGAAGGTGGTACAGCTAGAAAGGGCCCCTCGTTTTCTGGGCAGTGTCTGTGCTGTGAGATGCTCAGTGGGTAACTTTGTGTGTGACAGGCTTTGGCACCAGTAGCCAAGGAGAGCTGCACCTGCCTCACCTGAGTGTAAAGGCTCTGCCTCCTGGAAAAGCTGATGTGACACTGCGTGAGCTTGGGATCCCTCTTGACTGGGTCTCTCCTCAGCAGGTCCATCCTGCTGTGTCTTCAAATCTTTGTCTTTTAGCTGGCCTTATTTTTACAGGTAAAAAGAAGAAGTTGTGTTTTATTTGGCAGAATGACTAATTGCTATATTTTCTATCTTTAATAGGTGCTCAAAAACCCAATGTTTTATGACAGATGTTACTGAGCTTTTACTGTATCAAAAGTCTTTGTGCTTTTCTTTTTCATAATTACACCCTTGATAATTCTGGAAAGAAATCTGCTAAAGGAATTCAGGAATAGGGAACTCTCCTCCCATGAAGATGTGTTGAACATGCTCCCTTGTCATTCCATCACAGTAGAAGAGGGAAGAGCAAGCAATTCCAAGTGGTGTTCCCTGTTTTCTGTAATTCTCTCCCCAGCTGTATGTGCAGATCTGAATGCTGAGGTCACCTGTCAGATTTCATTTGTTCATCTGGAAAATGGAAATGACTGCAGCACTTTATTACCTTTTTGTTATCATAATGGGGATAGGAAAAATATTTTTTACTTGGGGTAAATTGCAAGTTCTTTTTACAACAGTACCTGCAGCTGGCTGGGGAGTACTGTGAATTATTGCTGTTACATTTTTCCTGAGGAATGACCCCAGTCTGATAAAAGATCAGGATCACATGATAGTGCTCAACAATTCACTGCAGGTGCCCATTAGTTACATTTTCATATTGATTCCATAAGCTGATGTGTTGTGCTTTGGAATGTCAGCGAGCTGGTAAAAGGAATTTTTCCAATTGTATGCGACATAATGGAATTAGAATATTCTGCTTTTTCCTTTGGAGTGTCACCGGGAGCCTGGAGATAAAAGGGTGGTGCTGACTGGTCTTGAAAGACAAATGTGGAAACACCTATGGTGCAAGGTCCATCTGGAAGGCCTTTATTGCATTATAGCTTTATTCAAAGAAGCACAGATTCATCTGTTGCCTTGGCTATTTCACGGATTAAAGCTGGATATCGCTCTAGTTCAGGCTCAAAGCTTCACAAGTCCTCAAAGCTTCAGGCTTCCATTGAACTTTAGTCTTGGTTTTGAAAATTCATTTAGAATTAAATTAGCTGTAGCGATGAAACTGTGGCACTTTAATGGGAACCATCAGATGACATTTAAACATGATCCTGTAGTGCAGGCATGTCAGAGCTGGTTTGAGGTAAAAAAATCATGCCTTTAGGCAATATTGTTCAGGAAAGTCACAAAATGCAAATGGTTCCTTTGAACAGAACTTACATTGATTTGTTTTTGTTTTGAGAAGAGGAAAAAGATCCACCTATGTCAGTTGCTGAGATGTGTCAATTGGAATTGAATCCACAGTTCTGAATGCCTCTAAAATTTGGATCCTGATCCAGACCCTGAATTGCCTCTCTCAGCTTTATAGAGCAAATCAATTCAGCAGTGCTTCCAAGCCCGTTTAGACTTTAGCAATATTCTGACCTTTTGTGCCTCTTGCACCTCCTCCTTTCTTTTTTCCTTCAGTAAGGGTGTGTCAGATTGCAGCCAGTGCTCTCCAGGGCTTGTTAGGTTCTCTTGACTTTTGCTAGTTCATTACTTTATGACTGTGGACTTTTCTAAAATTAAAGATGAGATTTTAATGTCAGAACCTGTACATAAGACCTGCCAAGACACTGGCACAAGCTGTTGGCTGGCAGAGTTTATTTATCTAACAAGTCATGGTTGCTTGGTAAATGCCTTCAGCCCACCTTGTTTTCCATGCAATTTCCCTTCCAATGAACAAAACTGGATTTGATGTGTCATTCATTCATAGTGTTATTCACAGACAGTTCATAGTTTACAATGATTTCTTCTCCTCCCAGCATTTATGTATTCCTTTGTTGGAAGAGGGGAAAGTTCAGGATGTCAGGTATAATTTGGCAGTGCTAGACTGTGTCAGAATTGAAGTGATTTTGGAAATTTCTCTCTTTTAGTGATAATTATTCTCTTTAGAAGTGATAGGTGCAGTTCAAATAGAACTGTTTCAGTATCCTTCATGAGAGGATGTTTGAAACAATCTGAGTTCATTTGTTCAGCTTATTAAAGGGCATTTAATGCAAATTATTTGGCTGTTACAAGTCGAGGCATTTTCAATGTATTTATCCGTGATTACTTACTTGGTTTTCACCTCTAAAGAAATAAAATGTAACCAGAGTTTTCCTTGCTCTGCCCTGTGTCATGCAGTAGCCTGGCACAGTTTTGGTGGAATTTTGGTCTGGAGCTTTATCAGCACAACAGTTGCCCATGTCATCGATGACTTTATCAAATAATAGATCCTGTGCTGGTTTCTGGCTTCACGTGATGCTGAGAACTCCTGAATGTCAGTGCTCTCTCCAGCTGACACAGGGGTGATACCCAGGGAGGGTGGGAAGGAAGCACAGTGTTTTCATTGCTGGACTGGAGAGTTTGGGTGGCTTGGTTCTTACTGGGAATTGGGGATAAAAACTCAGTTTTGGTTCAATGTACTGGCTCAGGTTATTGTTACTGGTGCTCTAGGGAATGGCCTTTGCTCAGGAGGGTGATTTGAGTTCCCAAATGCAGATATCTGCTTTAGAGGGATGGGATTTGCTCTCAGGGCTGCACCTGGAAGTGTTTTCTGTGTCCTGGACTGCTGGGAACGTTTTAACTGTGCACAGGTGCTGGTAATGACAGAGCTCAACTCACAGGTGAGCTTTATTAAACCGATTATTGCTCAGTGAGTGTGAGGGCCTGCAGCTCCTGCTGAGCGGGCAGCACTTTTTGGGAATCCATCCCACAGACTTGTAGATAAAGTGAAGATCCTGAACTACTCTCTGCTCCAGTGATCACAGAGGAGTAAGGAATGCTTCCAGGGGATAACTCACATTGGTGGCATGTTTTGACTCCCAAAGGACCTTTCTTCTTCCAGCTACAGCTTACTTACAGAGTAAGTTCATATTTCTGGGTATCAAATGGGGGTGAAAATCTCCCTTTTCTGTTACCTGTGCTCTGTTTTGTGCATTTGGTTATGCGAGTATTACTCTAATAAGTTATCCAGCCTTCTTAGAAAACAAGGTGGGAGTTTCCAGCCTCTGCTTTTGTTAAATTTCTGTTTGTTATTGAAGAGATATATTTGGATTTAAATTGAAATTTACTATACTGAAGCAACACAAAAGTAAATAGCACTTCACATAAGTACAGAATATACAGACCCCCACCTCAACCCCCCTTTTATAATTTTTAATTTGTCTCACCACATTTCAGGTTTTAACTCCCTTGGCTGAAAATGAAATCACACGGTGTGAGCTTTTGGGAAACTGTTTTGAGGAACAGAAAATGCAAACCACATGGTACGTTCCCAATGTGAAGATTTAGTGGAGAAATCTATTTTCATTGGGAAAACAAACTCCACTGGGTTTACTAAGTGACATTTCAAAGCAGTTGGAGATGAAAGGACTGTGGTCTAATTCATTGCATATGTGATATTTCCTGGTGCATAGGTGTTACGTTGAGAAAGAAGCCAGGGAAGTGCAGTAAAACCGAGGGGGTTTTGGTCTGAATTGGTACTTTAAAAATGAGCCTAATCCCATTTTTCTATCTAAAAAGTGGCACATACCCATGATCAGAAAGCAACAGAGTAACTGTGCAACACTTTACACTGTAATCCTTTTAAAATGGGACTGTCTGGAGCTCAAGCAGTTTTAGCTGAGGTTTTTCCTGCTGTGTGTTTTCTGACCGATTCAGAAGAGTCTCTGAAGTGGTTCAGTTGTTCCTGAGAACAAAGGCAGCTGGAGAATCCTGAGTTCTAGCCAGCTAGAGTCATTTCCAGGAGCGGCACTAGTTGGGTTAAATCCTGTGGTTTTCACTTTTGGAGGCAAAGATAGATGGTGTTTTCCTTAATCTCTCTTTCTGAAGTGATGATGATGTATGAATGCTAGCATTCATTTTTACTAAGTAAGATTCATGACTGCAGATAACTCCTGCAAAACACATCCCTGCATTACAAAAAGGCACATGAAAAGGGAGATGAAAATATTTTGAAGCTTTTGGTCTAATTCCACAAAAAATCTATTCAAAGATGCCAGACTTCTCGAGTCAGAGAATTGGGTTTAGTCTGCTCTTAATGCAGAATTGAGGTGGTGCAGCAGCATTATTCTGGAATCCTGTCTTTGGGGAGCAGTGTGCCTGTGGGATGGCAGAGCTGCAGGTGGGTTTTGCTGGGTTTGTTCTTCTCTGTGAGCCATGGTGGGCCCAGTGTGCAGGGGAGAGCAGCAGAGCTCTCAGTGCCTCCTTCTCCAGGGAGGAGGAAGCACTCGGGGCACACCAAGGGTTAAGGAACAGGTGCTTATCCCCAGGCCTGCTGTCTCATTTTGCACTCAGGATGGATAGCTTCCTGGGAAAAAATCCCAGTTTTTGGGCTGAAGGAGGGTATTGTCTGCAGGCTTGGGCTCTGTTTGCTCCAGGAGCTGGAGGTGTGGGGCTGTGCTGAGCTCTGGAGCGGCTCTGGCACTCTGGGAATCAATGATGGGACTGTCCTGTTCTGCACACTCAGTCTGGGGGCAGCATCCTAGAACACATCCCTGACAGCCCTTCAAATACCACAGCCTTGTTCTTAGGAGCCACATGCAAGCCACAGAAGGAGGATAGGCAGGGGATAGCTGGTTCTAGGCATCTTATATTTCCTCTCTGCAATTTCCCTTGGCGTTCAGGACTCTATTTTCTGAATCCTTCTGTTACCTTCCCTTGCTGTAGCCAGACGTGCTGGGTAAGTTTGCAGGTTAACTTGTGTCTCATAAGGAGCAGGGACTGTAGAAGGACAAAGAAGTTTAGTAACACTCTGGAGAATTATTTTTGGTTCACGTTTCTGCTGCACAGGGCTGTGCTGGGGGAAAAAAGGCACATTGCTGTTCTGCTTTGATTTTTGTTTTTTATAGCTGTCCCTAATGTAAGCAGGAGATTTGATCAGAACTTGCACTAATAGTGAATCCTTCAGAAAATCAGGCCACAGGTTTTCTAATTAGGCATCTGTATTAGCAGATGCTTCTGAGAGTGTAGCTGCTAATTTTGCTGTGCTGCAGTTCAGCCTTTTAAAATAACAGAAAATTCTGTTCAAGCAAAGGGCTCCATAAGTAAATGTATTAATATTTCTGAATTGTTCTGTATAGTACCATGATAAGCTGCCTAAAAAGTTTATCAGAATGTTCATAATTCAGTGCAACACTTGAATATTGTGTCTTGAATGACTGCATGGGGTTATACATAATAAAGAAATGGTGAGCAGCTGTCTGTTCTGTCAGCCTTGCTCACAAGTACTCTAGAAGAAATAAATTGTCATTAAAGGCTGGATCTTAATGCATATGTATGTGGGGATGAATTAAGTTTAAGTCTGGATTTCCTTATTACTTTTTTAGTGCTTTCCTTGGCAAACTTAACATTCTTTTTTTGTGAAGGAACCTTCTGGCTCATTGTAGGCTATTCCTGCTACTTTTAATATCCTTTGAGATTGATTCATGAAGTGCCAACATCTTGAGCTGTGGAAAAAGGGTAAGAATCCTAAAGAAAGACCCTGGATACACGAGAATAAATTTGAACTCAGACTCTTTCTGTGCCACTTTGATCTGAAAGAGACATCTTGTGATTCAAAGGAGCTTTGCTGTTAACTAAGACCATGAATTTAGTCAGTTCCATTTTGATTAAAAACTGATAGCATTAGCAAAATATATAAAAACAACATCTGGTTCAAGTTTACTGGAGTGATACTTTAGAAAATGAAAAGAGCTATGTCTGGTAGTTGTTGAGTGTGTCTGTATGTGATAACTGCTTGGAGGAAAAAACTCTCTGCGGCTGGGTGAGCTTGAGAACATTTTTATCCTGGTGATGCTCAGTGATTATTGTGCTGGTTTGCAGAGGATGGGTTGGGGTGTGTCCCTGTTCCTGGCCGAGAGCTCAGCACAGACAGGGAAGTTGTGAGCAAACCAAAGAACATGGAGGGGAGGATGGAATCCATCATGGAAGGGTGTTGGGATCCCTGGCTGATCTGGAGGAGGAGATGGTGGACCCAAGTGCAAAGAGCTTGGAACTGTGCTTGCTTTGAAAATTTACCAACAAGGCAGGGCACGGGAAGGAAAACCTGTGGCTTGTTGACTTCTTTAGGTCTCTGAGCAATCTCAAAGCAAGATTTTCCTATAAATTAATCAAGTGCCCCCCTCTGTTTTGCTGTGTGTGCTCTGAGCACTGTCAGAGAAGCTGCCATTCCCTTTCTGCACACTGCATGCAGAAAATGTATTTTTTCCCCACCAGATTTCAGATGATGTAGAATCCCCTAAAAGCTCTTTGCAACTGTCAGGGAATGAGGATTCAACACCTTGCAGAAAAGGCTGAGCATGCTTAAGGTCAGGAATGGTACTGACCTGTACGGTTGAGAAAAATACTACAAGAACCTCCCCCAGTTTTTAATCTGATGCGTTTTTTAGGTTTGAATTTAAATTTTTTCTATGAAGCCTAGAAAAAATTTAAGTTCAAACCTAAAAAAACACAAAAGTCAGAGTTTCTTTAAGATCTTTATAAATATTCCTGCTAATTAAGCTATTGACAGGGAAGCTGAGAAAATCCACTTACAAATTTTTTGAGTGTTGTGGTTAATGCTTTGAGAATTATGTTGTCCATTGTATGAAGTTCCTTACAGTCAGCTTACAGAATGAAACTTTATTTGAATGTCAAGTGGTAATTTCCTTCAGCAAGTAGCAGAAATAGGCTTAAGACATTCCATTAATTAATTTATTTTAAAGAAAGGGAAGTACTAAGTGTTTAGAGAGAAAGAAAAAAAGAAGTGTCCTCTTTTAAAGTCTCAGAAGTCTGTTCAGTGGCTCTAGAGTTCCTTGATACTTCCTAGAGTGCCTGTCAGTGCCTTACCTGATGATATTTTCATCTGTTTACTGACACATCACCACTGAACTACAGTGCAGGAGATTCTTTAGCTGATATAAATCAAGCTTTTTTCCTCCTATCCTTCCTGCAAGAGGGTTTACTTGAAAGAAAAGTAAATATTTTGTAGGTTCTTTCTACAATGTGAACGGAGCTGTTATTTGTAGTTCTGAGGGCTTTCTTCTGGGACC
Source organism: Loriotus luctuosus (assembly GCA_035582745.1). Lineage (NCBI taxonomy): Eukaryota > Metazoa > Chordata > Aves > Passeriformes > Thraupidae > Loriotus > Loriotus luctuosus. The sequence continues at coordinate 12,747,328 of JAWWEY010000045.1, forward strand.
TGTTGTGGTTTCCTCAGGAAATGTACCTTATTCTTTTTCCTCCCTTAAATGTCCTATATTAAAAAATCTAAGGAAATGGTGGTGTTCAAATAATGGTAACTGAGAACAGCAATCTCTGGTTTAGACAGCCCAGCAGAGCAGTCTGTGTTTCAGAAACCTTCCTTTAATAAGCAGAAGTGGCCTGGAGAGTTTCTGTGAGGTTGAAGTGGTGTGATAGCACGGCAATGGGATAAAACCCAGACTGAAATGCAGGTTTTTAATGCAGCTGTGGTCCATGCAGCCCTGTGTGCTGTGCACAGAGAACAGCCCAGCCTCAGACTGCAGCAGGGGTCTGTTTGAGCTGCTGTGCCCCTCCCCAGCCCTGCACACCCAGCTCCACCTGGCTCTGAAGGCAAACCCACCTATTCCATGCCAGGGTAGCAGCTGCAGGTTTGGCTTCTGGCCAGATCGTCCTTGACAGGACAGAGCTGGTTTTGTACTTTGTGTTTTGGATGTGGCCATTATGTTGGCCAAGCTCCCACAATAAATTATTTTTATGTGCCTAATTCATCCTCGATGAAAAAGAGCAATCCATTAAGGATTCTGCACTGTTATGTGTTCTTGTGGTGTATGACATCAGTAGAATGCCACAAGTTAATTACATTCTTAATTACAGCTTTGTATTGAATTAGGGTTGTATTATCCATAGAATAATTGAAAACCTGCTGAGATCATGTCTGGTAACATCTAATTGTATCCCATGATTTTTTCCCTAAACTTTAAATAAAAACTGGCATTTCGTTTAGCACGGTTTTAATTAATTGACATGAGAAATGTAATTAGAGCTGAGGCAACAGACCAACTATCTTAAAAAAACCACTCCAAAATTAATGATATTTTGGGGAACAATTAACAATTTCCAGAGCAGGCTTTATTCTCCTGCATTTCTGGAGAAACCTTGAGCAGACACAATTGAAGAGAGGAGTTGCTGCTATCAGAAGAGAAGGGAGATTTGAATGTTCAGAGACATTCTCAGTGCTCTTCCAGCTTGAGGAAACTCGATCCGCTCGCAGCTTCAGGCACAAGAAAGCTCAGAACAGCCCAGGAAGAGCCCGGGGATGGAATGATGCTCCCAAGGGCTGAGGAGGACAGGGCATGGCTGGGTTGTACCAGCAGCAGCAGAGCTGCCTGGTGCCCTGAAAGGCAGGAATTCTTTGCCAGCTTTTATTGACTCCAGTGGAATTACCTTCTGCCTTCACCTCAGCATCAGTGAGAGCTGCTGGTGAGCTGGGCTGGTTCCCCTCCCTGCCTTTGTTTGGAAGCTGCTTTTCCACCCAGCATCCCAAGAGCACTGCTTCAGGTAACAGGGAAAACTTGATTTCCTCTTTTCTTTCTTTCTGCACTTTGCTTTAGCAGATTCTTGCCCTGAATTTCGAGGCTGTGGGTAGCTGAGTCAGGCTGGACATGGCAGTGAGAACAGTGATCAGGTACTTGGTCAAAACACTGGGCATCTTTTCTCCTTTTTGATAAAAATCTTGTCTGGGATCTTAAAGAAAACTCCCTGGACTTTAGAGAAGTCATCTGAGAAGGAAATGCAGCTGAACAATGTGTTCAGTGTCAGAATTTCTGAGCCTGACTTCTAATCAGAAGCTTTGGGTCTGTTCTTTTTCACTTTTCTTTTGTAGGAACCTTGGAAATTGTTTGGATTTGTGTTTTGTTTAACAAATTATGATTTTTTTCTATTGCTGTTTTTTCCATAGAGACAAAGCTTTTCATTTAAATCCACCGACAACAAAGCTTTAATTCCAGGGTGAAGAATAATGTCCTTTGGCTGTTTGCAGAAAGATTTGTTTGTTTCAGGACACGCAGTTATTTCCTGTGTACAACCTGACTTAGAAGTTTTTCTGTTTGATATCTCTGAAATTAATATTCACTATTCAGACCTGCCTATACATAAATCTGCATCTGCTTTGTCTCTGAAGGGGGAGTATATGCAGGGGTGGCAGTGCTGTGTGGGAGCAGGTTTGAGATCTCGCTGTGCTTGGACACCAGCAGAAAGCCCTGGGTACATCAGCTGAAAGCTGGCTGGCAGCCATAGCACACAGAATGGAGGGAATGTTTGCCTAAAAGACTGGATTGTGTCAGGCGTGACTAAGCAGGAATTTCAGCTAAAATGCGTTAGCAAATTGAATGCTCGGAGCAAAATAAGAACGTTCATGCTCTTATCTTTGTTCACTTGAGACTGGGTTTGATTTTTAATATAAAACATCAATGGAGGGAGGGAAAGGAAGTTCTGCGGAGTGTTCCTTGATTTTTAGGAATGCTGCTGGAGGTGACTGCTGACTATTTTGCCATGGCTCTGTTTACATTCCTTGTGGAATATGCGTGCCCTTTACTCGCCTGTGGCTCGTGGGGCACTGGGCTGTCAGTCAGGCAGTAAAATACTTTAATTACCCCCATGCACCAGACAGAGCACAGAGAAAGAGTGGGAAGGGATGAAAGGAGTTCACTTCAAGCTTACTTTCTGACTGTCAGAAGAATGATAAACTGTAAGTCCTGGCTATTATTATCCTTCTTCTCTCCAGGAAGGGCATTCCTGATGGAAAGAGGTGTTGGGGTGGATGTGCTCTGTAGGTCCTGAGGGTATGGGAATGGCCACTGCAGAGTGGTGGCTCCATGGACTTTTATCCAGCAGCTCAGATAACCTGGAGCTGAGAGGGAGAGAGATTTTCCCCCCTGCTGCAGGACCATTATGTGTTTGAGAGGCTGTGGTGATATTTTTCTTAACTTTTTCTTCCCTTCAAACTCTTAATTTCCTTTTTTGGTTTTTTCTTTCTTGATATCAAAAACGCTTCCTCCCAGGTAGAGATCTTCCACAGTTAAACTGTGCTCACCTGGAATAAATGGGAGCCCCTGTTGCTAAAAGGCTTCTGGAAAGCTGTCTCAATTAATTAATAAACAGGTAGGAAACTTTGCTGAAATACATGACCCTGCCTGCTCAATCTCTTTTTCTTCTGGCCTGCTGTGTTCTTTGTTCATTACTTTTCTAATGATTATGTATGCAGCTCAATGAGCAAATCACCATATTCATATTTGTCCTCTACTTGGGTTTAGCATGTCAAACACTGCTGTTCTGGCAAGGTTCAGGGAGCTTCTGGAATGGGAGAACAGGGCAGCTGGAGGCTCACAGATTAGTTAAAAGGTAATTCTTCTGCAGCTTTGCTCTACCACTGTATCCCAATGTTCTTGTTAATACAGGGAAAAAGGGATTTAGTAATGGAGCATATGAGGTGTGGTTACAAACAAAAAGGGCTTTTGGAGCTAGAAAGCATTGCCTGGCAGTGAGGGAATGCACTCAGCACTGCCTGGAGGGAGCAGTGGCCATTGTGTCACTGCCTGGACCTGGGATGGAGCTGGAAAATCCCCTGTGCTAGGAATAGCACTGGAGCAGTGGGGTAGGAGGAGCCAGCTGTGGGAAATGGTGTCAGAAACTTCATGCAAAGCTGATGTGTTGGACTCACACTTCCAGAAAATGCTCCTCTTGTTCCCTGAAATCAGAGGCATCAGTAGGGATGGTATTTGTGCACAAACCTTGTGTCAGGCACAGAATATCCTTCACTGAAATCACATCTGCATCCAGGCTGTTTGCTCTGAAGTGATGCTGGGATAAGCTTTTGGGGGCAGAAAAAGGGATCCAATAGCCTGAATTGGTGAAGTCAGGGAGCTCAGATTTTCTTGCTGTGATTTCTGGCAGGTCCCTGTCTCCTGGAGGCTGGAGAAGTGAGCCCATGGAGCGAGCTGACAGTAATGGGCAGCTGTCTGTCCTCCCATCTCCCTCCAGGGTTGCCTAAGCCTCCCGTTTTTCTGTGATAATGCTAAATGAAGTACAGGCTTGGACAGCAGCCAGGTGTCAGCACATGGCAGAAGGTTTTAATTCTGCTTTTAGAAACTAGATAAGTGGTGTGCTAATATAAGCTAATAAAAGCACAACCTCTCTTCTCAGTTGGACAGCTTGAGAGTGAAGATGATCGTGACACTGCCATGTTGTAGGGTTTTGTGTTGGAGCCTGTTAAAGCTCTGATTATTACAGCTGTCTCTGTAACGTGCTGCCTCACTATTATAACATCTATTTGATTATATGCAATGACAGAGCAACCAGCTCCATTCATTCCCTGGGAGGCTTTTTGTCTCTTGATTATGTGCTTTTTTCATAGTTGTGTTCGGAGTCAGGCTCTGCTCAGGATTCATCACTGCTGTCGTCCTTTTCCACCCCCCTCCCAATTCCAGCCCTGAGAGCTGAGTTTCTGAGCAATCACCAGGTTATTGCATTTAGCTGCCTCCTCTCTGAGAGTCCCCAATTTCTTTGGATGTGCTGGAACTTGTGCCCAGGACAAGCTGATGATGCTCTAGTCTGTGCATTCTGGTGATCACTGCAGACATCTGGTTTCACTGAAGAAATTCAAACTGGAATGCCTCTGAATGCACAAATGGACTGAAATTAGTGTTTTTAACATTAACTGCAGTAGTGCTTTTTAGCCTTTTTCTCTCATTCTCCACAGATTTTTAACCCCTTCCACTCTTCAGCAAGTCTGTCCTTGAGTTTGTGTACACTCCTGTATAGAACAGGAGTAAGGCTGCTTTAATTTTATGGCTTTTAAGTATTTTTTTAAGATGTGGGATTACTGTAAATTGTTTCAGAGAGATCAGTGAAAGGAAAGTGACCACCTCTCCCACTGTGAGACTGGCTCTCCTGCAGGAGGTGGGGATTTCTCCTCTACAAAATGCCAGTTACAGAGGAGCTGGTCATTTGGCACACTTTGGGCACTGAGGAATTTCAGGATGCGAGTCTGGATTTTCAGAGGAGAGTTCTGTTTTCAGTGCATCAGAAAACTGGATCTGATTCTGCAGTGCTGCATGGGTGCATTTAGAACCTGCAGCTCCTCTGAGGGGACCCAGGCCAAGCTGTGCCAGCACACTCGGAAGCGTCCCGATGGCTCCTTTGCCAGGCTGCTGTTTGCCAGCTGAATTTAGCATTCTCCTTCCCCTGATCAATGAATAGATTTTTCCCTCAGATCCTCTTTTATTTTTCAGTTTCCTCTGCAGCTTTTTTCCCCCCTGGAAGATGAAATCTGTCACAGGGGCTTAGATTTATTAACTGCTGCCTGAGTTGCTTTGTGTGATGTCAGGGCGGGAGAGGGAGCTGATTGTATCCTTAGAACTGGCTTAACAGAAAGGCTTTGGATAATGCCGTAGATTTTTAAGATGTTGTGTTGGCTTAAGTGATTAGTGTGAAAGCTTCAAAGAAGACTAAATATTTAAGGCTTTATTCTGCCCTTACTTGTACCCATGCATATCTCTGGATTTTCACATTTGAATGGAAAAGTAATTCTGCATCTCTCTTTCACCTGTTCCCTTTTCACCTCTCCCCCCTCAGGCTGCAGAGTTGTGTTCTCCCTTGCAGCAGTTGGTGAGCAGCTGTGGAGCACTGCCAGCTCCATGGCAATGGGGGAAGGCAGTGTATCCTGTGGCACACAGGACATCATCCCTGTCTTCAGCAGTGACTGCTGAGTGCTGCTCTTCCCTGATCCCATTTGCCATCTGTGGCAGTCTGTAACTAGGAACTGTTCATTCAGTCAAGGTGAGAAGCTCACTCAGCCTGGAATGAACTTTTTCCAGTTCTGTCAGGCATGGTGTGTTAGGGAAGGCAGAATTTGGGTGGGAAGAACTGACTTGATCCACTCTGATCCCTTGGAGTGTCTCATCAGGGCTTTTCACAGTAGCTGAGCTGTGGATTTTGTCTTTGCTAGGTGGGTTCTGGTCATTGCTCTGCTCTTCAGCTCCCCTTTCAGAATTGATGCCTGGAGGGCTGTGCAGTGATGCAGCTCCAGGAGAAGTGTGTATTCTTGGTTAGCAGCACCATTGCTGTGTGCTGGGGTACCCAGGCTTGCTGCAGGGCTGGGCTGGGGGGCACAGCTGGCAGATGCTGCCAGCCCAGGTGAGGGATCCCTCATTGCCAGTGAGGGCTGCTGAACTGATCAGTAGATGTATTTTCCTTGTTGGCCCTTGCTCTGGGTGGTGTGTAACTGCATCAGCAGTAGCCCAACAGGGCAGATATTTGCCTTCTGCCCCAGGCAGCCCTTCCTGATGGGTGTCTCCTGCCCTGGCTGTGTATCCTGCAGGGTCTGGACGTGTCAGCCCTCCCAGCAGCTCTCCTGCAGTTGTTCAGAAAGACTCTGCTGGGCAGACTCAGTGTGGAGATGCTTTCCCCAAGAACGGGCTGCTCACACCCATTCAGCTGATGTGTGGGAGGAGTCTCTCAAACGTCACTTGCAAGAAAATTAATCTGGTGACTGTGGCCCTGAGACAGGTTATGAAGTGAGCTTCTGGTTAGCCATGTGTGCTGTGGTGACCTCTGCCAGCCACAGCAGGCAAACAAGGGCACTGCTGGAGCTGGATAAAGGAGGATGCTGATTGTTCAGGATGTGGAGGGAGTTCCACCCCTGGAGAAAAGCCTTAGAGGACTTTTTATTATAGCTTTGAAGGGCACAGCATTTGCTGTGGTGATTCACTACTTCTGCCAATTTGTAGTTGAAAGGTGGGCTCTCTTCATTCAGATGGATTGATGGTTCTGAAGAAAGCAAATTTAAGTTGGTTTTTAATCCTTTTTTTCTTAAGTAAGAGCATTGCTTTTCTCCCAGCTGTGCAGCAAGTGAATCTGATTGCTTTCAGTTGTTCCTTTGTGGAATTCACTTACATTCCTCACAGTAGCTGAGGAAGTGACTGACTTTTCCATTATACTTTTGATAGTACAGATTGGCATAGAAGGTCCCTCTTGATCTTTCACGAAGTGGAATTGTGATTCAGGAGAAGGAGGGAAGAGGGAAAATCTTTTTCACTTCTTCCTCTCCCCTATACAAGTTCTTTCTACAAATCATCTCTTGTGCAATGAAATAATTGCTACTGCTTAGTAAAATCATTTGGAATTTATCACCAAGGTGGCAAACAGTAAAGCTGGAGGAGTCTGCAGAGCTTTGGAGTTGATGCTGGAAGGCTGTGAGCTCTAAAGGGGGTCTGACTTCAGGAATCCTGGATCCCAGAGAGAGTCAGAATGACACTTGGGCCCACAGGGGAGGAGCAAAATTCAGCTGATCCTTTGGATTAAGATTTATTGTAATCTGACTGTTCCCCACTTGGTACTTGGAAAATAAAGTGAAACCTAAACTGAAAATGGAGCATTCTGTCAGAGTCATGCTATAAAAGTCATTATTCTTATCTTTTTGTTGGAGGATGAGGTTTCATTTTACCTCTGCAGTAATCAAGATGTGACATGTCACAGAAACTAGTGCATTCACTTAGCTGTTTGCTTTGGTACTTCTTTAGAAGTATCAAACTGTGTTCCTGACTACTCCCTCCGTAAAAAAGAGTCTAAATATATTTATAAAAATATTTTAATGAGCTGCTTCTCTGCCTGCCTCCCACTCGGTTTGCCCGTGGGGGGATGTTCCCTCGGGTTTGTGTGCTCACTGGTGCCCTGGTGTGTGACCTGTGGCACGAGCAATGGGCAGGCTGCTGCTCAGCCTGGTGACAGATTGCCAGGGCAGGCAGGAGGGCTCCAAAGCCGTTCATTGCTGTCCTCGGGGGAGAGGCAGCCATCCATCCATCCATCCGGCTGAGGCAGCCACTGAGAAAATGTGCTGCCTGCTTCTGGGGATTCCTCGGGTTATCCACCTTGGGAGAGCAGGTTCCAGGGAGAGAACTGCCCACGGGGCTGCTGCAGCAGCCTGGGTAGAAGAGAAACTGGTGTAACATCTGGTGTTTTTTACAGATATCTCTAATATCTGGTGTTTTTCATGAGAATATCGTTTCACATGGTAAATTTAGTGTATTTTTCCATCCCCTGTGCATGTTAATTCCTCTCTATGGCTCACTCTGTAAGACTTGAGACAAGGTGTTGGTTTTGAGCCCACTCCTTCCCAGCTCCTCCCATATTGCTTCCTTTGGTGTCACTTCCTACAGTTCGACCATCCCTCATCAACTGCCCCCTTCTCACCTCACCTTTACCAAGCTGAAAGCAAAGTGCTGCTTTCACATGTGAGAAACCCTGGGAACGCCTGGATTTGTCCCTGTAACAATTTTTATCCTGCCTTTGTCCGTGAGGAGCCGGCCCAGCTCACATTGCAGCCAGCAGGGAGCAGGAGCAGGGGGAATTTGGGAGCTCAGGAATGAGCTTATGAGCTCACTGCAAAGGGAACTGCAAACACTGGGTTCTCAGCAGCAGCAAAATCCTGAGTGAGTTCTTTCCAGAAGGAAGGGAGAATGAGAGATGTATGATGCTGAGACAGTGCTGCCTCATTTATCTGTATCTTCTCTAAAATCTGGATATTATTAAAATGCCACAGAAGTTTAGCTGGAGCAAAGGAATATGGAATCTCTGTTAATATTGAAGAAGCCCTTTGACTTATACCAGTTGAGAATGTGATGTTGTAGAAAGACTGTTAATAAGGAAGATGCTTCAAAGCTGGGCATTTAAAATGTATTTCTAAGTGGAAGAAACCTTTTTTGGTGCTGGTTATTTAAATATTGTGATTTGCTGTAAATAGTGGTTAAGAAAATGGAGACATTCATACAGTTAGGCTCTCCAGTTCTGGTGACTTGAACCTATTTTCAGTAAAAACTCTTCAAATGCATGCTAACCTGTAAAATGAGATTGCTGCGTGCTTCATCATACTGAAAAGCATATTTTGCCACAAGGGTTTCACTAGAAATCAATGTAGAATATTGTACTTGCTAGAACTATTCTAACACTGTTTTATTAAGGCTAAAGAAGTTCCCCTTTTCCCCCAAGATCTTTGGGTTGGTTTACTTTCATTTACTTGCTTTGCGACATCTTCTTTCCTTCTGTAGGAGACTAATTGCAGGAGCTCAGCTATTTTGTGTCTTGAGGAATTAGCCATTAAATAGCACCGGGTTAAAATCTTCTTTGATTGATTGCATGTAACTGTCTGAAGTTACATTGCAACAGTAATTCAGTGTAGGAACCCTTGCTTATGAGGTGTAAAGTAATTTATCCTGCTAATAAAACATCGTTGTATGCTTGCTAAGAGAAAATATTAAATTCATGTCTGTTACTTTGTATTTTTATATCTTGATTCTTTTCGAATTTCTGCTGGAATATGAAAAAATATTCAATTGCTTCTTGTCAGGAAGATGACTTTGAAATCCTTTGCAGTGGAAAAAATCAAGACAAAGAGCTGCCAAACAGAAGTTGTGTTCCGTGAATGTAAATAGGTTCTGCACCGTAATTAGTGGTTTTCTAGGGCCAGGCTGGAGGCTCTGTGTTTTGCTGGGAAAACACGTTTGATGTGTACCATCCCTAATTTCTGCAGCCCTGAACGAGCAGGCTGTGATTCTGCTGTAATGAAGCATGTGTTAATGTCACAGCCTGCTGGCCAGCCGGGAGCCAGAGCACCATGTCTGACTTTGTCATGGATCTTGCAGGGCTCTCGTTGACTCCCTGGGTAGGCTTTTGTTCAAAGCTGCCCCCAGATATTGCAGGTTTGCCTGGAAACCTGCAAGGCTTCCTCCACTGTGCTGGGCTTGGCTCAATTTACCAGCTTTCCTGGAAAGTGTGAATGTTTCAAACCACTGGGGGAATTGTTTGTTTGTTTGTTTCCTTGTTAGTATTAGAGCAGTGGGTTTTTAAACAGTGGAACTGACTAGAGCTAGTTTTGTTTCAGTTATGTTTCAGCTGTTTGTTTCCATTTTGTTTTCTTTCTTTTTTTTTTTTTTAAGCTGTGAGTCACATAGAACAGAGATAAGGGTTTGCTGTCCATCTCAAGGTGGAAAGTTCTATTCTTGCAGCCATTAGTTTCTAAGTGTCATTTAATAATGAGCCCTTGTTCCTCTGTTCTTATCAGTAACTTTTGCATGTGGGTTGTTAGTTGTTTTATTCTGTTCCTCAAATGATTTTCTGCTATGACGTTTGGTTTTTTTCATTTGATTTCATTTGAGATCTTGCAAACAGAACACAGGGTTTGGCACGGGTACAGTCAGAGCCAGGAAGGCTCTGACTGACTTCAGGGGCTGTTGGTATTGAGGGTGACTTACCAAATCCTAACCAAATGTGCAGAGCCCAGGAGAGTGGGATTCCTCCTTCCCTGCAGGAAAAGCCTGTGAGAACAGCTGTGCTGTGTTGTGCAGAGTCCCACAGTGGCCAGAGCCATGTTCCCCAGGCAGGGCTGGGGGCTGTGCTGGCTCCCACTGGGATCACATCCTGGTGGCACCTGCCAGCATCCCCAGCTTTGGGAATGTCACAGACCCAGCAAAGGTGGTTCCAGTGGTGCAGAAGGTGTGGGTGGCTCCTGCAGGGTGCAGATAAGGAACATGCAGTGTAAATACCAATGTCTGTGGTAAAGCTTGGGCTGTGAGGTGGGTTCCCCTGAGCTGTGTTGGTTTTCAGGCATGCATATGGCACGGGCAGTTTGCACAGAGTCTCACCAGCTCCAGCGAGCCCTTGGATTCTTTGTCTGCGGCTCCTCCGCATTAGCATAGCTGTTCCTCCCGAGAGTATGTGTTCATTCATTGCATCTCAGTGTGGCAGTCAAAGAATTAATTACTCTGAGAAGGGACAGGCCTCTTGTAAAGAGTTTCACAACTCCAGCTTTTACTGGCTCGGTGTTCCCCGCTGGGGCTGCAGCGCAGCTTGTCAAAGCATTGGCGGCGGCTGCACGGGTCAGCGGCTCCCAAAGCGGGACACTGTCCCCAGGAGCACAGCCCTGCTCCTCGGGCTGATCTCCCTGGAGCTGCACGCACGGGGGAAATGGGGAGCCCTGGAGGCATTGTTCACAGGAAGCAGATTTGGGGATTCTCATTAAAACAAACAAAAAGCAGTGCTTTATTGAAGCCTGCGTTGGCGGCACGCTCAAGCGCTCACCTCGCTGAATCCTTCCCAAGCTGATTGTCTAAATGGCCTGGCTGTGGTGCTGCTGGATGTTTGTTTCATTATCTAATGTCGCTTATTGATTTTCATTAAAAACATGTCAGCATTGATTTTTCTAAAGCACCCTCGGAAATGCATTCTGACCCTTTTTTTTAGGTTGAATCCACTGCAGAGTCTCCCACTGAACTGGTCTAAAGCAGGATTATTTCCTGACTGAGAAATGTTGATTAAATATTTTGATGTACGAGTGGTTAAGACTGCTTTAAGAACAAAGCGTGCCACGGGGAAATGAACTGAGACAAGGGAGAGGCTGAAAGGGAGGATGCTATAAACCAGGCACTTTGGCCATTCATGCATTGTTATTTAAAGTTAGCACTGGAAATAAGCTGAAGGCCTGGTGCTGCGTGTGAGCATCAGTTCCCACTCCACATTGTATTGACATGATAGGAGAAAGGAGATATTACTTTGAAATGTAGTTAAAGCTGAGTACAGAAGATGATTGTTTTTTCTCTTACCTCATTGTGATGACTTTTCAGGGATCCTGGTGTATTTGTTGTGTAAGTTTTAAAATGCTGACAGTCACAGAATTTAAATTACCAGCTGATTTTGTCATATGCCCGAGTTATTATTTTCCTGCTCTCCTCCTCTGTTGTGCTGATTTCCCATCTCTGAGCATTGGGCTCAGACACGTCTGGTGATGTGCAGTGACACATGAGTGATGTTCTGGGGTCCCACAGAAACTCCAGCACAGCTGCAGGACTCGGAGCTCACTGCTCCAAGACTTGTGCTCATGTTCCTGCCTTAGTTACCATTCACAGAACTGACACACAGCTGAAGTTCAGTGACTGGAAAGTTCTGGTACTGCTGAATTGACTGTTGAATTTAAAGCAGTGGCCTGCTTTGGGTAGTGGTGCACCACAGCAATCCAAATTCATGTTTGAAAACAGGAAAAGGCTTTCAGAGCCAGCTTTGTGTGCACCTCTCTCTAAAGAAAGACTAATTGGTTTCCCTGTAATTTTGACTTGCTTCTCCCACCCCATAATCTGGATTTTGAGTAAATAATTTTGCTTGGTTTTCCTCTAGATTTTTATATTTCTGAGGCAGAAAATGTGATTGTACAGCAGACTCTCAGAGAAACAACACTTTACATTCATTAGGTAATTAATAGCCTTGTTTGCCTGGCTGTTGCATCTCATGTTCTTACACTGCATGAGAATGTGTTCCTTGAACAGCAATGCCATCAGCAGACTGCTGAGGCAGAGGGAGTGTGCTCACAGCTGAGGGAAACAACTGCTGTGTTGCTGGAATATAACCTGCCATTGCTTAGTTAACACAGTTCAAGCTCAGTTATACAAATTTTTTGGGGAGAAAAAAGTTTCATTAATAGAAAAGAATATCGAAAAACGGTATGGATGAACAAGTTGGTGTGCAGAGGTTTCCAACAGTTGCCCTGCCCGAATATTCCCTTTTTATAGGAGGAGAGTATAGATGAAAAGTACAATTTGAGTCTCCTGTGTGCTGAAAAATACCTGACCAGGTGTGACTTGTGTCAGGTGCAGGGAAGGCTCAGGATCTGCTCTGGAGTCTTTGTGCCACGGTGCCCCTTGCAGTGGTTCCTGACCTTTTGGTAGCAGATACACAAACCCCATGAGGCAAACCCTGATGTGGGTGTGGATGCCTCTCAAACTTCTTCACATGGGCCCTTCTTCTTCCCTCTTTCCCTGTGCTGTATTCTTGGTACTCCTGGCTGTTAGCAAGGCTCAGTGTTCTGCAGCACAGCAGATTTTTGGGATGGGCACCCTGTAAACACTTGCTGTGCTCCCTGAGGGTGTGAGAGGGCATCTTTCCATCACCAGGACCAGCTGGTGTACCCAGCCCTCCCTGGCAGCTGAGCAGGTCCCTAAAGGCAGATGAATTGAGATTTCTCACCTCTGCATGGCACAGCTTGCTGTGAGCACAGCTCCTGCTGCCCAGAGCAGGGCAGGAGCACAGCAGGGAGCTCCAGGGGTGTCCCAGCTGTGCAGGTTCAGATGGGCCAGGAATGCAGCCAAGCCCCCCGGTGTGCCCAGCCAGCTGTGCAACCCTACACCCGGCTGCAGGGCGGGCAGGGGGCTCCCTCTGCCCCCCACCTGCCACTCAGCCCTGCCCTGAAGGATAAGCTGATCTTTTGAAGTCCAGGCTTAAAATGGTTGAGGCTGGAGGGCATGTGTAATGGGTTACTGGGTTAGCAAGGAGCAGCAGCAGGCTGGGATGGTATCAGCTCTGCTTTGATCACACTCTGCAGTGTTGTGCACACGCACGTGAATTTAATAGCTGCTGCTTGGTGCTTACCTACACTGTTTGTGTTCCTGAATCAGAGCCAGGGGAAGTCTGACACCATCCTTTCCTTGAGCAGATGCATCCAGGAGCTTTTCTCCAGGGCTAAGGGAGAGGTTCTTTTCCCTAATAAAACAGTGAGGGGAGAATGCACGAACTTCAGTGTGTGTGTAAATGTGTGTGAGTGTAAAATATGAGGCTGCCCCAGTTTGAAGATTTCAATGCTACTGAAATACTAAAAATTAAAAGCAGGCACTGGCACAAGCCTTCTACCCAGAGCAATGCACTGCAAATACAACTCCTGAAGGGGAGACACCTTCCTTGCCCCTCAGACAACCACACCATAAATTCTCCCCCTCCTTTGGTTTTAGTACCGTTGTAAAAAGCCCAGGCCTGCTTTAAAAACCTGAAACTTTCTCTTACAATGGTCGGAGCTGAGCTTTGAGGCACTGCCACAACTCATTGTCTGTGGAAGAGCCCTTGCTGGGAAGGCTGTGATTTATATCAGCCTGCCTGTCATGGGGTGAAAGGAATGCCCGGTTTTTCATTTTGATCAAATGTTAGGTTTGAAAGCCACCCACTGCTGTAAACTCAGTTGGAGTGGAGAGATGAGATGGAGCACATTGCATGCTTTGTTGCTGAGATAGTGTTTTAAGGCTGGCTGAATCTGTTTCCCATTGCTGAGAGCAGGGAGCAAAGATGTGGATTTAAAAAAGGGAAAACTAAACTGAGTATTTTTTTGTGTCTGCTTTCAGTGAAGTCGAAGATGGGGTGAGGGCAGTTCAGGAATATGTTTGCCTTCAGTGCAGGTGTGAAAGGAGGAAAAATCTTTGGTGTAGATGAGTGTGTAGAGAAGGTGGGGGTGGAATTTTCCAAAGGGACTAGCAGAAATAATCACCTAGCTCCACTGAAAGCTGCTGGACCTGCCTTTGTGCCTAAAACTGGGAGGGGGAGACAAAATAGTTCTGATCTGTAGTTGAGTTTATCTCCTTTATGAGGTTTTCAGTTTCTCCCATCCCCTCTTTTTTGTTTTATTTTGTCTTCTGTTTAGCAGCTTTCCCATGCCCTGTGCTTTCTGAAAGTTTGGATGCTGATACAATTCCAGAGCCATGATATTCTTTCTATTTAAAATGCACAATAGTTTCTGTGGCTTTTTCTTCTCTTGGCTGTGTTGGCAACAGCACAGAGGGCTTTCCCAGTTTTGAGTTTCATCACGAATTTCCAGCTTGGACTGCCCTTAAGGTATAAAAGAATCTGATCAGAGTTTGTGGCGTTGAGTTTGTGACATTCAGTTTCTGATCTTTCTTGGGTTAATTCTCATTTTGGCTGAATTTCAGAATGATGCAGAGAAACATTTTTAACTCATTAATATGACTTTGCAT
>JAWWEY010000045.1:12762043-12778904 GCA_035582745.1 Loriotus luctuosus
TTCTGTTTAGCAGCTTTCCCATGCCCTGTGCTTTCTGAAAGTTTGGATGCCAATACAATTCCAGAGCCATGATATTCTTTCTATTTAAAATGCACAATAGTTTCTGTGGCTTTTTCTTCTCTTGGCTCTGTTGGCAACAGCACAGAGGGCTTTCCCAGTTTTGAGTTTCATCACAAATTTCGAGCTTGGACTGCCCTTAAGGTATAAAAGCATCTGATCAGAGTTTGTGGTGTTGAGTTTGTGACATTCAGTTTCTGATCTTTCTTAGGTTAATTCTCATTTTGGCTGAATTTCAGAATGATGCAGAGTAACATTTTTACCTCATTAATATGACTTTGCATTCACTTAGTCCTAAAATGAGCATCAAAAAACCAGAATCTGAGATTTTAAACTAGAGAGCTGGGAGCAGTCCTTGCTAAGTCTGTATTAAGTAAAAGCTGTGATGAGTTCCTATGGGCTCTTCTGTTAAAACCAAAGAATTCTGTGCTGTTGAGTGTCTGTAGACTTGTGATCACAATCTTTAGATAGTTCTGTGTGGTGCTCACAAGCGAGTTTTATTATTAAATTGACTACTATGAGTAAGTATCTTGCTCTGCTGCTGTTCCATTTGTAAATGTAAAATTAGGAGGTGCAGATAATTTCCCTGCTCTGCCAGCACAGGCTGTGCAACCTTGGGCCAACCACGTCTGTGTTCACCTGATACAAGAAGGGATAATGCAGCCTCAGAAGAGTGCTTTGAAACAAGCACGTCCAAGATTAAAATATTCTGGTGCCAGTGGTGAAAAAGCCCCCAGTGTGCTCCAAGCAGTGCATTTGATCAGTCCTCCAGGTCACAGGAGATTTAAAGGCCATCTGTGCTACGACTCCATTGACTTCCATAAACCAGGATCAAACGTGATTCATGCATCTGTGTGGTCTGACCCCTTGGAATTCTCTGGTCAAGTTATGTCAGGAAGGGAGAGAAGCACTGAGGTTTGCTATCAGTTTTTATGTGGCTCTTTACAGGAAACAAAAGCGTGCCAACAGCTGATGGGAGTTCTGCAGCTTTGGGCACAGTTTCAGGGACATGAGGAGCAAGCTGAGATGTGCCTTTCAAGTTACAATATAAAAGACCTCTGAATATTTTTGAGGCCGTTAATATGGGTGTTATAAAGGAAATTTATTTTCTCCCCCATGAAATAGTTCAATGCCAGAGCTACTGAACTAGAACACCAGCTATTATCTTAGGAATACAGTTTAAACCCATTGCTTTTCCATGTTTTTTTAAGCCATAGATTGCACCTTTATTGGTTTTGTATTTCCAGACATAAAGAGGGGAGTTACTCTGTGGCCACATAGCTCTGTCCCAGCTGGGAATGGCCAAAAGGGCTGACTGATTGCAGTCCCTAACAGTGCTCCACAAAGGGGGTTTGCAAATCTAGGAAAAAATGCAAGGTTTGTTTCATCAGGGCATCAAAGGCTGAAGTTTTTTAACATCAGGTTAGTTCTGCTTCCCAGCTGGAATGTGTTAACTGCAGGCATTATTGTCAGAAATGGCAAACATCAGGTAACATTGCACTGTGGAGCTGGAAATGATTCTCAGACTTCTCTTGCAGCTCTCATTCTTGAAATCCATATCCTGTCTTTTCCTTCATAGGGTCCAGGCCTGCATTTCTTGCTGTTTGGTATTAACTTTGTGCCTGTGCTGTTCAAGGTGTGATTTAGCAGTGAGCAGAGTACTAAATGTCAGCCTTTTGGAATGTTCTTGTCAGAGATGTGGGGTTAGGATAACGTTTGCTGCTCTGTTATTTTGGTGATGGGTCTGTACCTGGAGAATCAAAGCAGGGCTGAGCTCTGACAGGTCTGGCTCTGTCTGTCTGAGACTGTTTTGCAGATAAGGATTTTAGAGTTTGAGTTTAACAGCCATTCAGAAAACACTCCAGGGCTCCCAGCAGTCAGATTTCTTGCTATTGAGAGCAAAGGCCTTGGAAGTATGAGCTGAAACTGTTTCTGAGTAGAAATGATGTTACAACTGTGTCCCCAGCTTCTGTAATGAAAGCTTGCCCAGTGCATCCTAGTGTACCATCAGTAAGATTCTTCCTAGTTGATAAAAGATTATCCATTGAAAAAAAGCAGTGTCAGTTCATTTAAAGTCCTCCTTACATAAAATGGGAGACTTAGCATTTCTGCATTTTATTATATATTCATATTTAGTTGCTGCATTTCTATCACATAGATCAATCATCTTTGTGCACAATCTCATTTGTTTCATTTTTGGGCTTTCTGGAAGAGAGGTGAAATTATTCGCAGCAAAAACTGAAAATATGGGAAAAGCAAGCTTTGATGTGACAGAATATTATCACAAAGTGGATTATCGCTTAAATCTATCTACATAAGTAAGAGTGATTCCTTGTTACCAGGTTAAAATTTTAATAACTAATGCAGGATAACTGGGTACTTATAAGTCACAGAAAAGGAAACACTGGTTTTGCTGCTAAATAGGCAGTATAAATTAGGGAGTCCTTTGGAGCAGTCCTGTTGGCCCTGGAAGTTTGAGGACTCAATATTTCATAGAAGCCACAATCCTCTGATGGAGAACGATCTGAAAATAGCTGGAGGGTCAGCTCTGATCTCTCTGGTGAGGCTGGAATTTGTCCAGGGGGCTCTTGGCTGTGAGGTTCCCTCCCACACCTCAGTTCTGTGCATTTGTTGCACACATTTTACCAAGCAGAAAAGGAAGGCTGCTGAAAGCTGCCTTAAAAGCACAGGTTCTGAAGGGATTGGGGAAAAGAGGGCAAATTCTTTTTCATTCCCATTTGTACAAATAATTCGCAGATTAAGGGTTTTGGCTGAGAAAGAGAGGCTCAAGTCTGAAATGTATGGCCCCCATGTGGGCTTCATAGGGAGCAGCTGAACAAAATGCTTCATTTCCAAAAGCCACTGCTCAGCTTCCCACTGTTCTCAGGGAGATGATGAAGAAGAGAAAAGACGACGAGTTTGCAGCTGATTAATCACTGGGAAACAGTAATCACTGGTGCTGTGTTTGGGATCATTATTCAAGGACTTCCAGACAGAAATAAACCCAAGAACTACCACAGTAGCTTTCTCTAATTATTTTTCTGTGCTCAGCCCTACTTTGTGTATTGAGCAAACCATTCCTCTTCTTCCAGTTTGTGGGCAGTGATCTCTGGGGCACAGACTCAAACCCTCCTGGGGAGCTCATTCTAGGAGCTGACTTGGTGTGACCATATCTACAGCTTTGAAAGAGGCTGTTTGTCATGGAATTCATTCTAAAATCATAGCTAAGAGTTTATACAGCATGTTTAAATGTATATATCTGCTTGAAAAATAGTTTGAGATAGATCTTTGTCGTGTGTAAGTTGGCACAGCCTCTCCAGAGCAGAAAGAAAGCAAATTTCCACCCAAAGAAGTTTGGACCCCTTTGATTTTCCTTTTCTCTTCCACGTGTATAATGCATGGAGAGAGAAGACAACCCTCTTTAATCTGGGGAGAATTTAGACACTCATCAAGCACTAAAGAGGCACCATGCCGAGGCTGAGAGCCGAAATCCCAAGGATGAAATCAAGTAATTGCTTTATCTCTTTCTTTTCAGACGTCTAGAGAGACGCTTAAAGGCAAAACTAAAAGTAAACGAATGAATTGAGCCAAGTGGATTTAGGGGTGGGTGGATGTATTAAACTTGCAGGGAAGATAGCAGCAAGTAGGTGACATTCTGTCTTCCATTCAGGCTGCAGTGGGGCTTTCTCAGGCATCTCACTGAAGGGAAAATGTGCTTCAGAAAGGACCAGAAGTTTGATCTGAGCTTTGTTTTTTAAAGTAGCTTGTAATCAATTAACTACCATAAGCACTGTGTTCAGCAGTTAACTGTCTTCATGTCTGTAGTTGCTCTGAGATCCCAATATTTGCCCAGGCTCTGAGCTGTTGCAGTATGATTTAGTGATTTTTATCGTGAATATAATTTGAGAGATTCGTATTTGCAGAAAGAGAAAAAGTCTAGAGGAGGGAAGGCAGGGAAGGGTTGGGCACTCTTTAAATGAGCTATTGAGTCTGCATAACAACATGACCATTTTATAGTCACATTCTGTTGCAGCCAGTTTTTCATACTTTGCAATAGGTTGGGATCTGTTTATTGCTACTGGAGGGCTTTTTTTTCCCCCTCAGCTTTTTCTCATGTAGATGGTTTTATGCTTCTCATCTAGGTTAGGAGCAAGAAATGCAAATTTTTTACCAGGCTTGAATAACCAAGCTGTTTCCAAGGAAAAAAGTTTCAGGCTTGGATCTTGGGTTCTGGGCAAAGAATTTATGGTATTTTTGAGCTCACTTTGTGTAAACCAGTAAATGAACAGTGATACAGCAAACTTAAGTAAGGCTAGTAATAAAAAGGTTAAAAAAACCTATCAGGTTCTTGATTTATGGCAAAGAGGCTCCTAGCTTGTTGGGAAAACTACTGACTTCAATTTCCAGCTGCAAAACAAGGAGTTTACACGACAGACCAAATTTTGCTTAAACCCCAGGCCCAGATTGCACAAAAGCTCAGCCTACAAGCTAAAAAGGAAAGAAATTACCAAATTTCTTGAGCCCTGTAGGTTGGGTCTTAGAATTGCTGCCTCTGGGTGCTGCCTGCTCCCAGACTCCAAATGTGGTAATGCAAGTTCAGCCTGAGAGTCTCACCCTAGAGTGTTGTAGCTTTAATTTTGGCCCCTGAGAAGGCCAATTAACTCATACAGACCTAATGACAGCTCATCTGCACTTTAATTAACTGGGGCTATGATGATATTCAGTACAGGAGCCATACAAAAATGCCACTCACATTTCACTTTAAGTGTTCTGTGTCAGACACCATCACCCAGGAATGAGCTGCTGCTATTAAATTTCATAAACAATCATTTGAAATAAAGAGTTGTCACAGGAGCAGACTTAAGCAGCATTTTAATGCTGCATCAGTGGCACTGCTGAGCTGAGAATTGCAGAACTCCCCTCCAGTCAGAAAGGAAAGGTCACCAGGTGTTGGTCATGCTCACCTGAGTGGCCAGGTGTTACCTGGGGGTGGTTTATCTCTTTTTTCTGGAAGTTACAGATGTATTTTGGGGGATCCTGAGGCCACCAGCCTTCCCTTGCCATCTGCCCTGGGTTACCCAGGGTGCGTGTGCCAGTCCTGGCTGGTGCTGGCAGCTGCTTGCCTCTGAACTGACTCTCCACAAGGAAGAATTGTGGCAGCAGGGCAGTAATAAATTCAAAACAGTCACTGTCATGGCCAAAGTGGGAGGATATTTACATTTTGTTTCTCATATCCACTTTCTGAAATGTCTGATTTAAGGACACCATGTATGTGATGTGGCTGGGGGATCTGAGTGCTCCCTGACTGATTTCAGAGGCTGAAACAGCAGGCAGCTTTTCCCCTTGTGTCCTGAGTTCCTGCTGCAAACCAGGGCTCAGGCAGCACATGGGGACCCTGTGCAGATGCTGGTGCTCCTTTTAGGACTGAGGAATGGTGGGAAATTCAAGTTACCTTGAGGAAATAAATGATTCCTGCTCACTGCAGGGCTGTGGAAGTTATGGCCCTGCCAAAGATGAGATCCATGACTGCACCTCCTGAACAACATCACCTTCCCAGAAGTGCAGATGAGAGCTAACTCAGGCTCTTGTCTGGCAGCTTTGTGGGTTTAGTGTTCTGGGGAATCCAGAAATGTTTGGGTGAATCAGCCCAGTCACAGAATGAAATGTGCAAATGCGCTGTTGGAGGAGTTTGCAGTTCACTCAAACTGTGGAATCAGGGCAGGGAAATGGTGGCATTCAACCTGTGCCTGTGTGGTATGAGTTATTGCCACAGTTTATGTCTCCTGGCATCATTATTCTCTGCAGAAACAGAAATAGTTTCTGATAGTTAATAGATGTTCAGTTCTTTGTGGGTGTAATAGTAATTCTCAACAAAACAAATTCATACTTTTAACTCTCCCATTACTTTTGGAGTTGCTGGACAGAGTTCTCCAGTTCTCTGAGCAGTTCAGCAGGAGTAGTTCTGTCTGCAGTGAGACCAGATCAGGCTCAGTCTCCAGGAGTTGGATACTTGGAGCAAGTTCATGGATTCTAAGAGGAGCTGCCAACGCCATCTAGAGTTGAGGCTGCCTGGGATTTCTCATTATTATGGGAATTATTGTAAGGAAATAACACCTATTTATCAGCACTTCTGGCAGAAATACTGTAAAAGAAAGAAATAGATATTATCCATTTGCAGAGTGCCCTTTTCAGCCTCACCCTGAAAAAGGAGAGATGTGCTGCAAGTTCCTTCTCTTCACTCAGGGGGTTGTTTCATTTTTCCTGAAGCAGCTTTTTGCTTCTTGAATCCTTTTCCTTTGCTCTTGAATGCCAGGTCTGGTAAGGTCTGACACACCCAGTAATCCCTCTCATATCTGCAGTTACAAAACCCTGCAGAAATCCAAACCTACCATGGGAACATGCTGCTTTAATCAGGATTTTTATCAGCTGCTTTGCTTCGCTCCCCCAAGTGTTTCAGGGTGCTTTCATACAAGGGAGTTCTGGGAGATGAAAATGAGGATTTCTGTAAAATGTGGGATTTGAGGGGGGTTTAGGAGGAAAGATGAACTGGGTGAAATGTTCACATCCCATGATTTCCTACAGACAGTGCCTGGTTTTCAGGTGGGAAGGAGGGACTGAAGGAATGGTCTCAGATCCTTCCCTGCAGCATGCTGGAAGTGGGACTGGAGCTGGGATGAGCAGGATGGTTATCTCATGATAGCAGAAAATTCTTATTTGCTCCATGTCATCCATTAAGAGTTTCATCCTGCTTTGTGTGAGCAATGTGATCCCGAGTGCAAGTAGTTAGTTCTTAAATGAGATTGGACCCAGCCAGTATTTAGTATTTTGGTGAATAATCTAGAGACTAGGAGTCAAATCTAGGTGTGCCAACTTCTGTCTTACTTCTCTGTCCATTAGCCCGTGCTCACCTTTCAAGATTTGCTTCAATTGGCAGCATTTGTAATGAGAAATGCAGCTTTAAAAGCCAAATACATTTGTCTTCTTTAGTTCTGGAGGTGCTTTATTGTGAGGCTCGTTATGGTTCAGTTGAAGCTTTTTGAGTTGGGGACAGTGCTGAGGCTGGAAGGAAATGAATGGAAAATGCAAAGCAGAAGGAGATTTAACAGGACAAAGTTGTTCATGTGGTTATGGGAATTAAATGTGCCCAGAAGATCCCTAGTTGACTGTATCATACAACTGATTCCCACTAACAGAAAATACTAATATTCCATCAGTGAGGTTTATTTATGCTCTTGTTGTAATAACTTTAAAAATGCTATGAAAAATTCTTTATTGACATTAATAATGCCACTGATATTTCCTGGATCTGGTGAAGTTATTGCTTTTTGCTGCTTAAGGAGATATGGTAATTCAAGTATATAAGCTTGAAGGAAAGCGGGGAGAGGAGTTTCTCTGAGAGGAAATGAAGCTAAAACTCCTAGGAAATGTTTCTAGCCCACATCAAATGCAAACATCTCCAGCAGAGAGATTTGGCAGTGGGTCTGCTCTGAGCATGGACATGGTGTGAGGCAGCAGTGACAGGAGCCAGGGTTTCCCTGTGCTCCAGATGGATGGGATGGCCAGGGAGGATGAATCAGCTCTGCTGGCCATGGCTGAGGCTGGGAGAAACTCCCAGAAAATAGAATTCTGCTGGAAGGCTGCAGGGAGCTCTGGCATTGCCATCAGTGTTTGAGGAGCAGACTGGAGCAGGCTGGGTGGGTTTGTGGGGCGAGGGAAGGTGAGATGGGCTGGAGACAGAACAGCACAGATGGGACTCAGCCCCTCCCTGGCCCTGCTTTGCTCTTGGGGCAGATAATTTTAATAATTGTGTCTGGTGCTTCATTCAGCAACAGCACTGCTCACAGCCTCCACCACTAACAGTCCTGTAAGAGCCTCTAAAGCCTTTAAATGCAAGATAAGGTTGGTGTGCTTGTGAAATGCTGAGCAGTAAATATTTTCCTTGTTTGCTTCTACTTAAAATTGAATCTTGGAGGATTTACATGCAAATTCTATCAAGTACCAATCTTTGTTCAGCCTTTGCTATGTGTTTTGGTTTTTTTTTTTCTCCTCATTAATTTGAAAGTATTTGGGAAAGGAAAAGAGCCAGTGTTTTCTAATTGGCTAACATAAAGGGAAATTGCTAAATCCATATGTGGGCACCAGACTGTGCTTTGTTTCTTAATGGGGCTAATTTTGCTGAGACCTGAGGGACCTGAGCATCACAAATCAGGTTGGCTGTGCAGGTATTTCAGTTTAAGAGGCTGGTTCAATTCTCAGCTGCAGGGGCCTACTGAGGGGGCAGGAGGTACATCTGCATTCTTGAGAAAAACATTTGAATTGCTGCTGGAATCCAGATTATTTTCTGTGATAAGAACATGGAGCTTTATATGTTGGAAAATTGAATTGATCCTGCCCAGATTTTCAGTCAGTCCCAAGAAAGCCAGAAGGAGTAAGTCCATTGCTGTGACTGAGATGCTATCACACCCTTATTTTTAAGATGAGTTGGACTTTCTTTGCCTTCTGTAAATGTTATTGAGAACGAAATTTGTCACCTCTCTGCAATTAGACTGGCATTAAATATCTGACAAATTTTTGTCTCCTCTTCCAGCTCCTATACTATTGCTGGCATCTCTTATGTGGAGCTATGTGAACAAATAATGAAAATACATTTGAATATACATTTTCCCATTGCTTGAGTCAACCACTAATATATTGATATACCTTAATATGTTTTGGTTTTATAATTTGAATAGTATCACTCTCCATTATATAATCACCCTTTCAAAGACCCCAAGGCATTTTTGAGCACTAGTTAAAGCTCCAGGCATTTCTTTCTGCAAAAGAACTTTTGGTTATTTTACTTTAGCTTCTGCTTATTTAGAAATGAGTGGCCTAAGGTAACTCAGCATCCTTAGGAGAATGACAGATATGGTGCCTCTATTGTGGAATTGGCTTATTTTGGGTACCAAACCTTCATCTGAATTCAGAGTTTTATCATCTTGGCATAACTACAGTGAGGAGTTGTATGGTTTATTATTGACCAGTTGATCTGAAATACTCTGGTTTTTCTTATCACCACTGCTTCCACAAAGGATCCCTTAGCTCTTTCCTCTGCAGGTTTCTGACCTGCAGTTTTAGGAAAGACAGTGCATTTAAAATAGCTAAAAGTCTATTTCCAGCTCTTTTGCATTTGAAAGCTCTTGGTGCTGTAAGAATAATTTGTCTTTAGTTCCCCCCTAGCTGTCAGCAGGAGAGCTCTCAGAGGAGCAGAGCTGACGGGAGCCCCTTGGAGCAGCAGGGTTTGGGCAGCTGGGGGTTCCTGTGCCTGCTGCTGGCAGAGGGGAGGCTGGAGCAGCAAGGCACCAACCTGGCTGGAACAGCCTTGCTCTTTACCTGTTCTGCTCTGGATTAAATGAGAACAGATTTTTGGCTCCGAGCATCTGTGCATAAATTCCGTATGAATAGGAGGCGAGTTATGAAATGAGATCAGCTCCGAAAAGTAATTCTAGCCACAGCTAATTTTTTTTTTTTTTTTTAGAAAAAGGAATATAAATTGCTACCTTTTGAGCAGCCAAAGAAAATTAGGGGCTTGTGTAGGCTCTGAGATGTTGCCAGATTTTGTATTGATTGGTGCTAAGTCTGGTTTGCCTGCAAGGGTGTTTCAGAGTGGGTGTGAATTTTCTGCATCCAGAGGGTGAATGTACCTTCAGCTGGGGAGAGGGCAGGTACAGAATGCTGTGCAACAGCTTCAGTTTGATCCACATCACCAACAGGCACCTGTCTGAGCAGAGCAGGCTCTGCTGACCTTTCTTGCTCCTTGAGTGTGTCTCCATGTGCATTTTGTGATGTGGGCACTGGCTGTGCTGGCGTCTGTGCTCACATGAGATGGGAGCAGTTACCAGGCTGTGCAGCTTTCAGCTGCTGCCTGGCTGGGCTGGATCTGAGATCTGAACCAGGCATCTGGAGGAGAGGTTGTTTGGACTTTTTTCTGTTTGCTGAGTTTTCTGAGCTGAAGGATGACAGCTGAGGAGAGGGCACTGCAGGGCACAAGTAAATACTGGTCATGTAAGGAGGAAAATACAGTGACACAGGAAAATACACCACCATGACAAATAGCTGTGTGTCACTGAGGACAGTGCTCACTGTGCCAGGAGCCCTCTGCTGTGCTCCATGAGGGCTCTGGCCGTGAGAGATGGCCTGGGAAGCTTTCCCAAAGTGCAGTGTACACTGCTGGGGGCTCACAGGCCACTTCAAAGCAGCGCTCTGAGCCAGGCAGGCGTGCAGATCTAAAGCACACAGCCGTGTCCTTTGAAAGGGGCTGCAAAGGGCTCCCACTGCTCTCCCTGCTGCAGGGAACTGGTGGCAGGAACTCGGCTCTCTGTGACACTGTGGGGTTTTGGACATGCTGTTTGTCCATCTGAATTCTGGTCTCTTGGCTCCAGAGTGAGGGGAGCAGCACACCTCAGCCTGTGGGAAGGGCTGCAGGGCTCTGGGGCTGGTCACTGCAGCCAGCCCCGGGCTGCCAGGGCATCCCAGCGTGTTTATCCCAGTCAGGACTGAGGTTCAGGGGAAATGTGTGATCTGCAGAGGGCCTCTGCTAGAGCTGGTTCTAATTAGTCACTTTTATGAGCTCCAGAGTCAGACAAAAATGAGGAGCCCTCCCCTCGTGTAGTTTCCTGTTTGCTGGGTGCATGTAAAAGAGATCTGGCCCTGATGTATGTTAATAATGAGCTGATAATGTAAGCCAGCTGAGAGATGTGGAGTTAGTCTGGTGTGCTGCCAAGCAGGAGGTGAAAGTTCAGGAACTGACTCATGTTGCCAAGACCTGGTCCTGTGGAGAAGGTCTGCTCATTAATAGATTGAGTTTCTCATTAGGGCTACAGAGCATATGCTTACAGCTTTTGGGTTGCAGGCTGAAACCCAATCCCAGTAAAAGCCTGCTGAACAGAGAGGCAGATTTACTGGTAAATAAAGGATTAAAGGAACACTTGGCAGGGTTGTTGGACTGGAAACCTGACTGGCCTTTGAAGATTTCTCCATACTGTAGGTCCTCCCTTTAAATTTATACCGAGAAGAGACGTGCTCTGCTCTTTACCATGCAGCCCAGAGGGCAGGAGCTTTCCATAGTCTGCTCTGTCTCCAGCAAGGGCAGAAGATGCTTCCATCTGTCTTCTAAATCAATGCATGATATTGCCTTTAAAGTAAAAGTTGTTAGCTCAGAGGAGCCTGGTGTAAACAAGGCTTCCCTCCCACACCCCCCTCACTCGGAGGCCTTGTCTGCACAGAGAACAAGGCTCTGCATTAGTTTTCAGAGCAAGCAGCTCAGCATTTACAGCATCTCTAAAACTACTCTTGTTCTCTTTGGTTTTTTGAATGAGAGTCTCCAGCAAACAGGCACCACTGCCTGCTTGGGTTACAGCCTGTGACGTTCATTACAGCTGGCCGTGAATGGACTTCATCCTTGGCTAAACAGCTTTAGCAAAATGCAGACAGGTTCAAACAGACTTATAAAGGGAAAAAAAATACATGTAAAGCAGTCCAAAAGCCCTGCAGCTGACAAGAGTGCTAATACAGCACTTTGGGAATTCAGGGTGGCATTAGGTTTTTATTTCTTTATTGAAGGAAAAATGATCCCTATGGAAGTTTTGGTTCTTGAATGTGGATGATGTAATGGCTCTTGTAGCTCTCTGCCTTAGCTGGCAAGGGTTACCTGGGGAGACGTGGAGCCAAAAGGAACTGCAGGAGAGGCACTGGAAGCTGATCAGGATGATCAGTTTCCTTTTCTTGTCATGAATTGGAGTCATTGCTTTGTTAGCTAATGAAGGAAACTAAACTGCAGGAGTGGAGACAGCCTGAATTTTATCGAACCCCTCTTCCAGCAGAAGAGTTTCCTTTGTTCCTGCCTGCCCAGAAACCACAGACATCTTTAATCATTGCTGCAATCCTATTGTCTAGCTCCAGCAGCCATGCTAGAGCACAGTTTACTGCAGCCAGATGTCTGACAGCAGCACAGCACACTTAGAGCAGGGAGAAGGTACAAACCTGTGCCCTGCTCAGGCACTGTGTGTCAGCCTGAGAGCCAGGTCAAGAGCTGCATTTACAGTTTATCCTGCAGCAATGAGCTGTGCTTGTGAGTGTATGCACAAATACATGTTTTATCTGTGCTTGGGCATGCAGCAATTTCCATGTGATGGTACACACTATTGCTGGTACACAAAGAACTGTATCATTTCTTTTGTGTCAATAAGAATGAACAGAAGGATTTTGTTTAACTCCAAAGCCGCTGCTGAATATCACAGACCAAGAAGTGGTTATGGAGTCCACCAGGAACTGAAATTCACACCAGTGATGGAATTCCTGCAGCAGAGAGGCTGCTGGGGATGAGCAGCTGGGGTCCAGCTTGGCTCAGTGTGGGTCACAGTAGGTGTGTGGGCAGGGTGTTTGTGTCACCACAGCAGTGTCACAGCTCTGCCTGGCCCTGGGCAGGGTTTGTGCCACCACAGCAGTGTCCCAGCTCTGCCTGGCCCTGGGCACAGACTCACAGCCAGGTGACAATGGGGACAGCCTGACCCTACAGCCTCCTCAGCCCTGGGTGTGCCTGGGTGTGCCAGCCCGTCGCTGGCTGTGAACTCCTGGTGAAATCAGCTTTTATTCAGCTTCACCCAGCCCCTGCTCCAGGCTCTGCCAGCAGAGCTGCTGTGGCTGCTGGCAGCAAAGCCAGCAGGGTGTGAGTGCTGCTGGGCTGAGTGGACAGCAGATGTTGTATTGAGACATCTCTGGCCAGACACATCCGTCCCTTAGAGGGCAGATAAAAACACTCCTAATGCTCAATAACAGAAATTTGGAGGAGATCTTATGTAAACATATTCAGTGAGCCCTCATTAATTTCCCTTTGGAGCCAGGCTGAATGAAGATGAGCTTCAAAGAAAGGAAGAAATTAAATTTGTTGTTAAGGACTGCACATGTTGGAAAAAATTGTAGGAGGCACTGTGTGTTTTTAGCTGTGTGAATTAGGGATCTGTGGCAGGGACGTGGGGGAGGAGGAAGGTTTGGAAGTTATATTAGGAAAGGATAAAAATAGGGCTTACAAAATGTATAGCAGGGCTCTATTGCATTGATTTGCAGGGAGCTCTCAGTGATTCTTGAGCACAACAGCACTTTAGGAGCACGACACATTCAACCTCTTAAAAAGATGGTGCAAGTCATTTGCTCTGTGCAGTTCTGTGGTGCTCAGCATAACAAACTGGCATCCATCATTGTCGTTTGTCTTTGCCAATGACTTTAAGGACGCTTGAGAAGCAGCAGGAAGGTAGGATTCTGCTTTCCACCCCCCCCAGCAAATACAGAATTACTCTGCTGTACCTTCAGAGCTGCACAGCTTTGCCTCTGGCATTAATGCCCTCCCTGAAGCTGCAGCAGACTGTTGCTCTGCTTTGAACATAAATGGATCCAGGTTCTTGTCTTCATCCTAGGCAGGCCTTTATCTCTGGTTTCTAATGTACTCTTTTTGTAAAAACTTCATCTTGGAAAGCAGAACTTGGTCCCATTGGCTTCTGGATCCGAATTCCAGAGCTGGAATTGCCAGAAGTGTTCTCCCAGCCACTTTGCTCAGGTATGGCAGTGCTGGAGTGTTTTGGTTTGGCCCTTCCTGGGCAGGTTATAGCAAGGCATTAGAGCAAATAAAAGAGACTTTAGAGGGAGGCTTCTCAATCATTTCTCTGCCTTAAAAACAGAATTAAAACCACGTGTTCATCATTCTTCTGCTGCATTTTCTCACTGTGATTTAGCATTCTGTCAGGTCTGCTTGTGTTCCTCTGGAAGATTCCCTCTTCTGGATCTCATTTATCCTTTTGTAGTTTTGCCTTTCCCCTTCTCACTGCCAGCACCACAAGCACTTTGTTCTCCCTGTTGTTTCTGGCCCCACTCAGGTTTCTGGTGGGGCTGGAGTGGGAAGCAGAGATGCCAGAAGGGCTGGGGTTTGAGGAGCCCCTTCCCTCCTGCCTCTGCCCCTCAGTGCCAGGGCTCACCAAACCCACTGGGGAGCTGGGCTGCTCCCACAGAGCTTTTGAGGCAGGACAGGATACTTGAGAGTCAGAATCTGGGGGCTGGGGAGGAGCTGCTCACCCCAGGAGCCACAGTGGCCTTTGCTCTCTTAGCAGCAGCCAGGGCTCTTTAAACACAGCCCTGGAGGTGCTGGGAGCACAAAGACACCAGTGCTCCAGCCATCCCTTTTGATTAATCCCTGGGAAAGAAGGTGTTTAACCAGATAAATTTCCGCTTGGTTTCTGTCCTGCTGCTCTTCTGGAATGATGAGTTGCTTTGTGCTCTGTGACAAAGAATTGCTTGGAGGTTAAAGGTGATGCTGAGTTCATTTCCCCAACAGGCAGGGCTGTCCCCCACCCCCTCAGCCTCCTTTCTCAATTAATCTTCTCATAAATCCTCATTGCATCTTTGAAATGGAGATGATTAGCAGGGTTGTAGCCAGGATATTGGGATATTCTGGCATGGTTTAAATCACAGTTTGCATACAAGCAACTGTTTAATACATGCAAGTATTAAAAATGTGCATGCATTGCATCTGTTAGTGTTCCAAATTCCTCCATGAACGAGAGGAGGGGAAAGGAAACAGGGATAAGTGGCTGCTTTACTCTTAAATTAAATTTTCATATAAATAATAAACTTTTTTTTTTTCAAGAAGCAATTAAAAGATATTTTTGGGGCTGGATCATTGCTGGTATAGCACATGGTAATTTTTCTGTCTTCTATGAAACTTTATGGATTTGTACCAGTGGTGAAGCTTTCCTGAGACTGGAATTCTGCAACAGTGGATGCTGATCCAAGCCAGTACTTCCAGGGCCTTTTATTCTCCATGATTTAGATGTTTCACACCGAATTTGCAGATTCCAGGAGCCGCCAGGCAGCGGAGGTTGAGGCTCTTGGTTCCCACTCGGAAAAGCTGACAGACTGGAGTCTAATCTTGGCAGCACTTGCTGCCTTGCCTTGCCAAGTCCCATCCATCAGCAGCAAGGCTCTTACATCCTCTTACCTTCCGTGCCCTGGTGCTTTCACCTGCTGCCCACGCAGTGCCCCTGCTCCTGCTGCTTTCTGTGCTCAGCTTTGCCAGAACCTCCTGGAAAACTCTGCTTCACTGCCTCAGTTCCCTGTCTGGGTAGTGGGAAAAATGATTGCAGCTGTTGGGTGTTGCTGAGGTGGGATGAGAGCTCTGAAGGGGTTCATTCCCAGCAGAGCCCAGCACCCTGGCAATACCAGCCCTGAGAAGTGAGTTCCAGTTAGGAAGGTATCAAGATGTGTGCTAGAAGTGTATTACAGACCCCAGGGAAAGCCTGGCTCAGGTCTGATTGCAAGAAACGCCTTTTTCCTTTTCAGCCTTGGCATTGCTCACTGCCAGGCTATACCTGGCTCTCTGAGTAATGTCCCTTGTACCTGAGTAATGCAGAGCCCAGTGCAGGCTGGGGTCAGTGTGGGATATGTGAGATAAAGTCCTTTATGTGAGATAAAGTCCTGTTGTTCATGTTGCTGGCTGGCTTTATATTTCATTAGTACCTATTTCCAAGAAAAAACACTCTTTGTTTCTGGGTGGTAAGGGGAAAAACATTGTGATTCATTTAATGAGTCTCAGTGTCCTTCTTCTCCACTTTTGCAGCTGAAAGCTTCATCCTGTGCAGGTCTGAGCTCTTTGGTGCTCTTGGTTCTTGTTGGTTTTTGTGGCAGTCAAGAGTGCTGAGCAAATTGCCCCATTCAGGCTCTAGGACCCTAATCTCTCTTTAAACAAGGAGCTGTGCAAAGCAATTCAGTGTCTAAACAGAGGAGTGAGTGCCTATCAGCATCTGACAGAGACTTAAACGGCAGAGCAAAGCACAGAGCTATTAAAAACTGGAGAAGGAGATACAGGACAAGGAATTGATTCATTGCCAAGGCCAGAACTTGTTCAAGTTTGTAACTTACATCTTGCATGTTCCCGTTTTTATGACACTTGAGAACTTTTAAAAAACCAAACCCAACTAACTGTGATATTCGTGTATTTCAATCATTATGGCATTCTGGCCAAACTTTAAAATGTTGGGGAGGCTTTGGTGAGCCATCCTGGAAGGCTAAATTTGAAACATCCCCTGCAGAGAAATGTGTTTCATAGAGTTGTACTGCCATGAAAATTAGATTCCTTCAGTGGAAGTTGAGCAGTCCAGGTCTCTGAAAAGGTGCTGCTGAAGGTAGGAAATACTGCCCACACTGCTTTTCCCCACTCTGTGACTGCCCCTGGCTTGTTTTTACCTGCTTTAAAGCCCAGAACCCCCCCAGACAGACAATGTTTTCCTTGGCCTTTGTGTGATGAACTCCATGTGGTTTTGACTGGCAAGTCGATCAAACTGAACGAGAGCTGCTCTCATTTCCCCTCCAGAGAGCCTGGGCTGCAGAGGTTTCTGTGCCTGCCATGTGGCTGTGATGGAGCTGGCAGTAAACTCCACTGTCCTGAATCCTCCTCTTCTCTCCAGCTGTCAGACAGGACAGGCTGAGGTGCTCTTTGCTTTGTCCTTGCCACGCTGACACAATGGCTGGATCCATGGGTGTGTGCCCCAGTGGGGGCAGCAGGATCCATGGGGTGTGCCCCAGTGGGGCCAGCAGGATCCATGGGTGTGCCACAGTGGGGCCAGCAGGATCCATGGGGTGTGCCACAGTGGGGCCAGCAGGATCCATGGGTGTGCCACAGTGGGGCCAGCAGGATCCATGGGTGTGCCACCCTGGGGGCAGCAGGATCCATGGGTGTGCCACACTGGGGCCAGCAGGATCCATGGGTGTGCCCCAGTGG
>JAWWEY010000045.1:12779004-12821212 GCA_035582745.1 Loriotus luctuosus
GGGGTGTGCACCAGTGGGGCCAGCAGGATCCATGGGTGTGCCACACTGGGGCCAGCAGGATCCATGGGGTGTGCCACAGTGGGGGCAGCAGGATCCATGGGGTGTGCCACAGTGGGGGCAGCAGGATCCATGGGGTGTGCCCCAGTGGGGGCAGCAGGATCCATGGGTGTGCCACACTGGGGGCAGCAAGGCTGCAGGATCCATGGGGTGTGCCCCAGTGGGGCCAGCAGGATCCATGGGTGTGTGCCCCAGTGGGGCCAACAGAGGATCCATGGGGTGTGCCACACTGGGGGCAGCAAGGCTGCAGGATCCATGGGGTGTGCCACACTGGGGGCAGCAAGGCTGCAGGATCCATGGGTGTGCCACACTGGGGGCAGCAAGGCTGCAGGATCCATGGGTATGCCACAATCCCTGCAGCCCTGCTTGTCTCAGAAGCCAGCGTGTGACATTTTGCCCACCGTGTGCTGCTCACAGGACTCTGACATTTGCAGCCTCTGGCCAGCCCAAAACCTGAATAGTGTCTGTATAGAAGTTTTCCGACCCTTTTCTCTTAACAAAAGCTTTCATTAGTGGAAATTGGAGGTTCCAGGTATTTATCTTTGCTTCCACGCAGCAAAGTGCCTTAAATAGGTCAGATGGGCTCAGCACTGGAGACAATTGGGAATGGCAGCCCTGGGAGGGGGAGTGATTCCGGAAATCTTCACTGACCTTTGCATGTGCACTGTTGTTTTACAAACTCTTAAGGTCATCAGCCAGTCTGAGAAAACCATTTATAGATTTCAGTCCTGAATGTCAGGCAGCCTTTGACTAACGCAGCTCTGTGAGTAGAGGGTCAGAGAGAAGAGAGGTCTGTAATAAAAGGATATCTTGGTATTTGGCAGCCAAAGGGGGGCATGTACAGAACTGCAAAGAGCATTGGAGGCTGTTATTAAAATATTGGAAATGTCTTTCTGATGTGCAGTTTTGTGTTTCCAAAATAGACTTTAAAGCTTCTCTTTCCTGTTGGTGAAAAGGCTGTGCCTCACAAGCAGCTATTTGTGGTTCATACACGTGTCTGTTGTGTTGGTAATCCTGAGGAAAATGGAACAACCTGACAGATGTTGGATAAGGCTTTAGAATGCAGAGGTCTAATCCTGGCTTCTAATCGATGCAAGTCAAACAAGGAGTTTTACATGTGGTTAATGGCACTGCTCTGGATGGGCTGCACGTCAGTGATCACCCTGTTAATTCTGGGGGAGTTCCCTGGCAATGAGCTCCAGCATTTAACCATGCTCTGTTGGAAATGTTTTTTATCCCCTTGGCATTCCCATAATTTAGTTTTGGTGGCCATGCCATTGTTTCTGTGTTTTCAGGAGTGCAGAGGTTGCTGGTGTACCTTTGTTCAGTCCTTGCTGTCGGTGCTGGTCGTGTTCTGACAGCTCTGAAATGCCACTGCTCTGCCTCTGCTGGACAAGAATGGGGCAATGTTCACTTCTGTACTAAATCCAGGATTGTCTGTAGGACTTCAGTGAAGGTTTGATCTGTGGTAATGTACAAAGGATAAATTCATTAAGGATATACTCTCCAAATGTGAGAGAAGTCTATTTGATAGAATATTATTGCAGTTTTTCATTTAACAATATACTGAATGAATGAAGTTAATATCTCCCCACTGAAATAAAATGGGAAATTTGTTCACAATAACTGATTATAATGTCTCCCAAAAATCTTTGCAATGTGGTTTCATTGAACTCTGATCTAGGCTAAATAAGGCTGTGTCTATATCTGGGCTTAAAATATGTCTGGTAACCAACCAGACTCTGTACTCCCATGGATGTGAATAGGAATATCCCATCCCAGGTCAGTCTGCAAAACCCTGCAGGTGCAAACCTATCCTTGGGCTTCAGCTTTCAGTTTAGGGAACTCTGGATTCAAAAAAGACCTGCTGAAATAGTTTTGTTAGCATTAATTTTGTTTGATGAAATTGCCCTCACCAGGTGCTCACAGAACATTTGATAATAGGCTGCAATTTCCCTCAGATGTTTGCTCTGTGGATTTCTTGGCCACGTTGGTTTGCAGAGCTTATTTTTAGCTTCACAAATTGGTCGTCATAAGCATCTGACACTTGACATTGCCTGTGTGCAATTAGTCCCAGAGCCCCTGTGATCCCTCAGAGGATGGGGAGGCAGCTCTGATGGGCACACGTGGGGAGCTGGGGCTCCTGCAGGTCCCCTGCCCCCAGCTGGTGTGGAATGCTCACAGAGCTGCAGCTTTTAGGCCAGAAGGGAGTGAGAGTCTGACTCGTGCCTGTCAGGGGGGAATCAGTCTGGGTGGGAAGACATGGGTGAGCCACTGCTCCCTTTGTTGCTGTATTTTATCAACCTCACAGTCCAAAATTGTTCCATATCCTCAATCTGAGCTTGTTTGGTTTAAGGTTCCACTCAGCCTTTCCATCAGCAAAATCTCCTATTTCTAGAAGGTAAGAGAAGGGAGCTTGGAGGGGATGAGAGTACAGCTGAGGTCATCCTGAGCTCTAAGTGAATGTATTTGCTGAGCTCTAGTTCTGAGCAAAACATTGCTACAAAGATTTCATACACTGTGAAGTCACTAAATGTGTCTGAGTGTGGTGCTGGCAGAGAAAATTAGGGGAAAATGAACCAGCAAACAGAGCTGTTGACATTTTGGGTGAAGGAAACATTTGTGCTGATTGAAGTGAATCTTCCCTGCTTTCATTCTGCTCTGCAGTTCCTGAGCTGGAATATGTGATTTGCTCTGCAGGAGCAGGACAGGTTTGTAGGGGAGATGGAGTCAGAAGAGGATCCAAGGATGGGGATTTGGTGAGGACATGGTTTGTGTCAGGTGCTCATCTGGGTGCAGGGGCAGGTGGCAATGGGTGTCCATGGAAGGAGCAGGGATGATAATTTACTGCATTTGCAGGATTTTAGATGATGGTGCTGCTGTGAATAACATTAGGTGGGATTTGTTTCTTAAAACTCTGGTGGCATGGAATTGGAACAAAAATTAAAATGAATATGGTGCTGCATTCAATTATAGCTGGGTTCAGGAATAGAGGAAAGGTAGTTAGGAAAAGGAGGGAGAAGATCCTGCCTTAAAAGTTACAGAATTCTTGGTGGGAGCTCCAGCTGTGCTGCTGTGCTGGGGTTCCAGGAGGACACACAGGCACTGGAATCTCTTCAGCTCTTTTCCTCTGGCTTGTCTCCTGCAAGGACAATTATAAATGTGCCTCTGAGGGCCAGACAAGGTGCAGGAAGGCTTCTCCCATCCCTCCTCCTTTGCGTGGGCAGATGTCTTCTGCTCCTCACTGACTTCCCTGGCCCAGAACTCCTGGCTGAGGGGACAGGCAGATGGTTGCCTTGAAGGCTCAGTGGCTCATCCAGCATCAGGCACTGAAGATCCGTGGCCATTGGCCAGTAATCTCCCACCCACGAGCTAAACCCTTCATTCCCTGCCCAAAAGAAAGTCACTTCAAACCAAGCTCACAAAAGAACAACTCCAAGATATTAAGCTTTTATGACTGTTCCAGTGAATCCAGCTCCATGTGAAATACCCCCAAAGAAAATTCCTCTTATGCTGGAATCCAAGAACTAATAATAATAATAATAATACAGATCAGAAGTCACTGTTTCCCATCCAATGAGCTCCCTGGGTTGCAGGAATTTGAGCTGCTCTGTCACACTGGAGCCAGTGATGTGCTTAGCAGATGCCTGCTTGGGTTCAGATGAAGTGCTGCAGAGGCATATGATGCCAGAAGAAGGATTAAAAAGTCACCAGGCTGTTACAAAGAAGAAATAATTACTTGTAAGCCTTCACTTTTGTTCTTGGCTAATACTGGCTCTGTTTGATGGTTGTTAACCTCTTCCATGCAGGACTTCATCTCTGGGCAGCTGTGATTCCTGTTGGGTGATGGAAAGGGGTAAAGCATTTTAAAATGCAAAAATCTGTTCCAGAGCACCTGAAAGCAATGACAGGCAGAGCTGCTTTTTAAAAATTATTTTTTCAGGTAGAAAAAGTAAACACCGCTTAATGGTTATTTAAAATAATAACTTGTGCTGTGAAACTCAGGAAAACCCATGGCATCTTGTTTAAATAGATTCTCTGATAAATTAAAGAACTTTGAAACTGAGCTGATTAAGCATACAAAAGTGTTCTCTGGAAATGCAGGTAATTAATTATCCCAGGATGTGAAAGTTATTGGGTAGAGATGAAGAGAATAGAACAAATCCCTTAAGTGATGGCCTGCAGTTGCTGATGCATGGTGTTGGTATTCTAAAAATAAAATGGACAATTTTAACTACCAATTTTATCAGTAAAAGGCTTAGAGTGCTTAAATAAATTGTATAAAGTACAGCCTTCAGTATAGAAATATAGGAATCCATTATTTATGGTATGAAAGTGGGTGGAAATCTTTTGACTACAATAAAAAAAAAAGTGAAGCTTTTTTTCTTTCTGCTGTCAGTCTGGCCACATGGGTTTTGCTGTTTGTGTTCAGCTTCTTAAGGCAGAAGTTGCATGACTGTTTTTCTTAATATTGGGCCAAGTCCTGCATTCCTCATGCATGTGATTAACCCAGGATTAATGAAGTGCCTGCAAAAATGAGCCCACTGTCTGTCTGAGGATAATGTGCTGCAGCAAAAGTCCTGGGAATTGCACAAAAACAGCTGCTAAGCCTCAAGCTTAGATCCTGACCAGCAACCCTTTGG
This sequence comes from Loriotus luctuosus, assembly GCA_035582745.1. NCBI lineage: Eukaryota > Metazoa > Chordata > Aves > Passeriformes > Thraupidae > Loriotus > Loriotus luctuosus. The sequence continues at coordinate 12,783,705 of JAWWEY010000045.1, forward strand.
AATCACAGGACTTCACTTGTCTCTGCAGCCTGCTGAGTTTATTTCTGATTTGTGTGGCTCTGTGGAAGGCAGGGATTCCCTCAGGAGCAGTGGGGCTGTGTCTGGAGAATCCCTGGTCATGGAAAAACCCTTCAGAAAACTTGTGAGCTTAAACCAGTTCATGCTTTCCTTCACCAAGAGTTCCTGTGCTTCCCCTGAGCACAGCCCTGCCCTCTGGTACCACAGCTGAGCAGCAGGACAGCTCAGAAAGGAATCCTCACCAGTCACCGGGTCAACCTCAGCAGCCAAACTGGCCTCCAAGGAATTCCTGTTCAGCAAACCAGGTGTTTTAATGGAAAACCATGTTGGTATCTGGCACAGAGGGTGTCAGTGGTTGCTTTTTGCAGAGGGCTGCAGGGAGGTGAGCAGATCCCAGCAGGCTCATCCAGGGTGGGTGAAGGGGCTTACAGAGGAAATTCCTGCAGCTGTGATCCAGATTCTTGTTCTGCTGCTGGATCAAAGACGTCTGTAGGTTTTCCTCTTCCCTTGGAAGATCCATGGTCCAAAGTGGATCTTCTTGCATTCCTTTTAGAAGTGTTAGAGCACTTAGGGATGGAATCCTGACAGACTCGGGTAAAGGGAAATCAATCAGCTCGGGAGGTGGCATTTGTAACATTTTCAGCAGAATCAAACTGTGACTGGAGCCTTGCAGGGCTGTAACAGTGGGCTAAACCGATGTTTTATGTTTTAAATGTGATTCTGCCTGACAGAGAGGGTGTTGTGCTGCTAATTCACTGTTTCTTTTCCTTTTTTTTACCTTTTCATTTTGTTTTGTTTCAATTTCTGTCCAGTCACGGCAGTTTGCTCAGTTAGGAGAACAGTTCGATGGCGGTTCATGAATTAAACATGAGTGAACACATCTTAATTCCTTATTTCAAATTTATGGCTGCCGTCCTTTGAGAGTTCTGATTTCCCCCTCCTCTACATTTGTCTCCTTCTTTTCTTAATTACCTCACACCTGCCTCCCAAAGCTCTTCACTCCCTGCACTCTGGCATTGCACACTCCACAGGACTGCAGTGGGGCTGTCTGTCAGCAGCCATTTGGTGTCATGACAGGTATCGATTGTTTATTCCTTACTTGAAAACATTTAATTAAATTTGACTGCATAATTAGCACGTTAGCAGGCAGACATGCCAGGGCAGCAAATGTGACTTGCAGAAGTCCCCAGGCTGCAGCCCTTTGTGAGGAAGGTGGTAAGGCAGTGTCTCTGTGGGTGTTTTGGGATCCTCAAGTGTTCTGGGTTCCAGATGAATCTCTGCCTTCTGTGTTGTCCTTGTGGTTACCTTTATTCTTTAAAGAACTGAACCTACACAGAACGTTAACTCCTGATTCTGATGGGATTCCCTGAGAGCCCTCAGCTGAGCACAAGCTCTGTTTTCAACACTCAAGAAGTCCAGCACTAGTTGCATTTACCTTTTGTACCTATGGCCAATCCCTTCAGCAGGGGTTAAGGAGAGGGGTTGTAAGCTGTATGACACAATCAACGTGTATTTGAACTCTTCTCCACTGTTATCTATCCTAATTTAGACAATACATTTTGCATTTCAGCAATGTGTTGTTAATCTTAACAGGAAAACATTTAGGTCGAAAGGGATCTGATGTTCAGCTGAAACTTGAAATTGACCAGCACATGCTGGTTCTCTCTGTGTGCATCTTACATATTAGTACTTGTTGAAATACTTCTGGGTTGTGATGCCCATCTGCATTTAAAGAATGTAGGAAATTGTCAGTATTTTACCACAGAGATATGGACTCTAGTGCCAGGAACAATAATACAAGAGCAAGGTTACTTGACAGAGAGAGTGAAATGGTTGTCTGTGTTAGAGTCCTTAGAAAAGCAGTTTCTTTGCACCTAGAAGAGAAGCTGCCTTTGATCCTGCAGGGCTGGTGACTAGCAGCCCTGGGGCTGTTGGTCATTGGGCTCTCCTGACATGCTACATTATATTTTCTTTTGCAAATATAATGCAGAAAAGAATTATTTTGTATCTAAACATGTAGCTACCCTGTAAATGTTCTTTGCATGGAACAATGCTTGTCCCTAACTTAGCACTGAAGTTGTGCTAAGTGTCCCTTTGAGTCCATGAGCAGGCTTGGTCTAACTCACCTTTTCTTTTATTAGTGACAGAGTGCCGAGGGGTCTTGGACAATAATCAGCGATTTTCTTCATTGCCAACGTACCTACCTGTGAGCTACCGGCTCTTCAACGCCGAGACATCTTTCTTCCTCAAAGAAGCCAACCAGGACTTCATGAGAAATTCCAGTTTGCAGTCCAGGGTGGAGTCCTTCTTCCCCTACAAAGCCAAGAGGCCGCCCGTGTTAAACGCCAGCTACGGCCCCTTCTCTGTGGAGCAAGCAGTGCCCCAGGACCTCCTGCTGACTTCCAGCTCCTTTGGATCCGCCAACAAGTTCACCTACAACTGGAAGCTGCAGGCCTACATCCTGAGCAGCAAGATCTACCTGAGCAAGCCGCGGGTGCAGGTGCTGTTCTACATCGTGGGCAGGGACTGGGACGAGTACAGCCCCGCGGAGCGGCTGCCCTGCCTGCGCGTGTTCGCCTTCCGCGAGACGCGCGAGGTGCGCGGCAGCTGCCGCCTGCGGGGGGACCTGGGGCTCTGCGTGGCGCAGCTGGAGCTGCTGCCCAGCTGGTTCAACCCCCCCACGGTGCTCACGGGCCGGAAAAAGCCGGCGGAGCAGCTGGAGGGGAGCCCCGTGGAGCTTTACTACACGGTGCAGCCCGGGGACGAGAAGGGCGAGTGCACGGCCGAGGATCTCCGCAAGGGCAACGCCATCCGGCCCGGCAAGGATGGCGTGGATGAGAGCATGTCCCACCTGCAGAGGATTGGCTCTGTGAGCCTCTACCGCGGCCAGGAGGCCTCCCAGCTCACGGAGCTGCGGCTGGACAGCAACGTGGTGGTGTGGCTGCCCTCCAAGCCCGTCAAACAAGGGGAGGTTGTGAATGTTTACGTGACAATTGCCAACAATTCCACGGTGGATCAGTTCATCCTCAGGTAAGGCGGTTGGCCGGGCGTGGTTCTGGCGCACAAAGATGTTGGGGACGTGGGATGGGTCTCAGCTGATTCGAAGCTGATCCCCACTAAGGTTGCTCCTAGTCACTGAAATACCTCATTTCCCTCTTTGTGTGCTGTGAGGAGGATTGAAAGCCCCCGTCACGGGGAGGTTTTCAGCGCGTCTGCAGTGCCGTTTATCACAGGCCCACAGTGTGCAGCAAGGTACAAAAGTGCTGCTTTAGCAGGGCTGTTTCTGTGCTGTGACAGACAGCCAGGCATCAGAAAACTTCTCTGCTTTATGGCGCTTTTAAAATCAGGTTTTTATTGCGCAGGCATGGAGTTTGAATGTAGAAAAACTTCAATTACCTGCTTTTCTGTAAGTGCTCTGGCAGAGCTTGCCTCTCCCACACACAGAGCGGTTTTGTTAGGAGAGCTCTGTAGGGAGGGTTTAACTATCCACTTGCAGTTAAGCAGTGTTTGTCTTTGGCAGCACATTTGTCCTTTAAATAAAGCCCAAGGTGTTTGATATTGCTGCTGCCTGTAAGGGACTGTTAGAAGTGAGTGCCATTATTTTGGACAGGAGTGGGAACACAGGAGCTGCCTTACTGGGTCAGATCACTTCCCTTTTATTTTCATTTTCAGCCGTTTCCCTACCGATCAGATGAAAATCCTTTGAGGATGACAAAGACTGGGAAACTTGTTAATCACTGAAAAATTTGATGTATCTTTTTTTAACTCGTTACCAGGCTTTAAATTCAGTGGAAATTTCCACGGTGATAAGCAACAATTGCTCTCTAAAGCCTCAGGGAATCAGTTTCCCAAAAGATTCTGCACATGAAAGAATTTATTTCTGAGGCTTATATGAATTAGATTAATACATAGTTGACAACCACCGAGGAGAATAGCCTTTAGAACAGGAAGTGTCGCTTGGCAGATAAAAGGCTTTTATTTGAAAAAAGGGGGATTTTAGTCATCCCAGAACCACTGTGGTGTTTGCAGCTTTGGTTAAATTGGCGAGATAATCTCCGAGACACCTGTTTACTGAGTGAAACCTCTGTGCTAGAAGTATTTTCTGATGTTGTTACTTCCCTTCTATTGAAAATCCCTTTACACAAAGTAGTAGAAACAGAATACTTTTGCACATAACAAACATAGCTGTGGTGAAAGAAGAAATCCAGAGGCAGTGAGCTGGGTGTTTGTTGGGTGAATGGGAGTGGGGATCACTCTCTGAAGGTCCTTGTCACTCTCTTTATTTTCCTGAAAAGCGAGTTGAAGAGAAACAAGCTTGTTGAAATCTGGGGCTGTGTTTCTTTGCTCAGCAATGAGTCTGGCTGAGAGGTGCAGGAGACAGGGATGGGAATGTGGGATGTTGTTAGTTGCCTGTGTGACCTGCTGTTATGGACAGAGATGGCTTTGGTTTTGGGAACATTTATCTGGAATGCACAATCTGACACAGCTTGGTTCTGGGGCTGGAAAAGGATTGTTCTGTCTGACTGAACTGTGAGAAGAACTTGCCAACACTTTATATGGAGTTCAGAGTCACACAGTAAGGCTGTCCAGAATGTAAAAATTATGAAAGCTCAAGCTGAAGGCATCAGCAGAGGGCTGGTGAAAGGCTGGCAAGGAATGGAGCTTCCCATTCTGTGGTGGGACTCTGATGTCTTCAGTGCAACTTTGAGGTGTGGAAGGGGTGGGGTGTGAGCCAGGAACCCGTGGAGTGTCTGTGTCTGGTGAGAGAGCCCAGAGAGCAGAGCAGCCAGGGAATAGCAGTGCATATGCTGGGCCTGCCTGGGGGCCCCCTTAACCTTCTCCGTGGCCATTTGCCTGCCTGGAGAGAGCTGTGTGCTCTCATCCTCCTGGGCTCCCAGCAGAGCAAGCCCTACATGCTATGACATGCACTCACATTTAATCATCCTAAAGAAAAACACACCACACATTTTCCCCGGGCACAGTGGGCTTGTTTATTTTCTGCTCCTTGTATATTATTCATTGAGGTATTGCAACATGCAGAGCTGAAGCAAACAGCATGTGATCATTGCTTGGGGGGTGGGAAATAATAGCTACAAATCTTCTCTGGCAAAAGGGAAGCAGACTGGTCTCAATGACCTCATAGCCACAAATCATGGCAAGTGAAAGCGTGGTCTTAAATTGTGTCTTCATTCAGAATCCTGGTACTGTATCTGTTAATTTATCAGTGTCCTTAAATTGTCTTAATTCAGCATCCTGGTACTGTATTTGTGAATTTATCCATGTCCTAAAATTGTGTCTTCATTCAGCATCCTGGTACTGTATTTGTGAATTTATCTGTATTCTTAAATGATCTTAATTCAGCATCCTGGTGCTGTATCTGTGCATTTATCAGCCCAGGAGCAGCAGTAAAGTCAGGAGGATGGCTGGTGTGGCAGGGGGTGAGGTGGGTTGTGAGGGCAGTGCATCAATGCCATAGGAGCACCATGTGGATATACACAGCTCCTCCTTTCCTGCACCCAGTGAGCACTGGATTGTGGTGGGAACAGCCCAAACCATCCTGAGAGGATGTAGGTCCTGTTCCTGTCCTGCTGTGTCACCTCTTTACAGGCATTTTCCATCTGCAAACCCAGAAAATGCAAACAGTTGGTCAGCATCACCCTTGGGAGTGTTCAGCCCTTTTACTGCAGGACTTTGATGTCCTCTCATGGAAAGGGTTTCAGGTTTGCCTTATGTTATCAACAACATTATGAAGGGGAAAATCTTGATGAAAGAGCTGAAGGAATAGAGAAGGGGAAGGAAAATATTGCCCTGCTTTCCTACCACTGGATTTCTGGGCTCCCAAAAGAGAGATGAATTGCTGCTGATGGTACAGTAGGAAAAATTACTGTTACCTCTAGCAGTTGGTAAAGTATGAACGGAAAGAAAGAAGCATCAGTAGAGGAAAGGAAATAAAAAACCCCAGCAATTTTTAAATGAAGATTATTGAGGCCTTGTGTCCTTCCCAGAGCTGCCACAAATTGTTACCACTGGCTTTGGCAGAGCTACCAGGACTGACTGTCACCTCTAAGTGCTGTTACACTCTTCTCTAATGTGAGGCATCATTCTGGGTGTGTTGTCTGTGAGTGTTCTGTTCTTGACTGCTTTCCTGAACCCTCCCACCCAGCAGGCTGCAAGAGAGGGAAGGAATCATAACCAAACTGAAAAGAAGGTGTTCTTGTGGGGATGGCTTCCAGAAGTTACTCATAACTGGGTGTGATTGCTGGAGCGCTTGAAGGTGAGGGGGTGAGCTGAAGGCACCAGGCAGCTCTGAAAAGGTTCTCCTGTGTGCACTGCTGTTTGCTCTGGAGCTGCAAGTGCTTCTCCAGGTGCTCACCACGACAGGATCCTGCCAGCTGTTTCTCGTGCCAGGTTGTGCCCCGTTTGGCTGGGCAGAGCTCTGCACAGCACAGGGCCGAGCAGAAGGGTGGGAGTGCTGAGTGCTGTCTGTCCCTGGGCACCAGATCAGCTCTGAGTCCCTCTGCAAGGTGCTGAACCAGCAGATAACCTGATTTACAGGAGCTATTGAGCGGGAGAAGTGAAGAGAAAGGGGATGAAGTTGTTACATCCTGATTAGAGAAGAGAGGTGTAACACAGGAGTGGCTTTTCCTTCCCTTCAGGCTTCTTAGTAGAGATTTTGCAGTGCAGCTCGCTGCACCTGGAGGGATGTGGGTTGTAATCAGTGTCCAGCAAACAAATCAACCCAACACAATGGATAATTAGGAGTAATAATAAATCTACAAATTGGATAAGGATAAATGCAGTGAGGAAAGCTATTAAACCCATGAGCTAGGACAGCTCTTACTGCCTAATGAGTATTGACAGCAGGGCTGTGTTGGTGGTGCTGGCAGCAGCTGAAGGACCTGGAGGAGGATGCATGTGAAGAACAGCAGCAGAGGTAGGAAAGGTTGTTATGTTCATGACATCTGTGTAAGTGCTTGGGAATCTCAATATAAAAAGCCAGTTTGGAGGAACTGGGTATGAAAAAGGGGCATCTTCAACACTAACTCTGCCTGTTCTGCATGAAAGACCTGTTTGAGGCTCCCCAGGGAATAAACCTCTCCCAGGAGCTTGGCACTACCCTCAGCTGCATCTAAAATAACCAAAAATAGTAACATTTTCAAGCAGTTACCCTTTGCTTTTAGATAGTGACATTTTCATCTTACCCTGTGATGAAATAACATTTACTACCCTGAATTCTGTGCTTAATCGTTGGTTCATTAGTTCTTGACAGTGCTGTGTGGTGGCATCATGGCAAACACAAGTGACATCCTGAAGTCAAAGGTATCAAAACATGCAAACCTAAACCAGAGCTGGAATCACTCTAAGTTTTGTGTTAACCCAGATTTTGGGATGCATTATCCCAAGGATCTATTTTCCATAGTAAATGGAATGCAGTTTTTCAGCTCTGAGGTGAAGGGTGCTTTTTTTTTACACTGATTCATATTTAAAACCAGCAGAGCTTGGAGTGAAATGAAGAGAGACAGAAGAGTTTGGTGGGATGCTCTTCTGGGTGTACATGTCCATCTCCAAACGGCAGGAATTGCAACAAAGCATTTTACATGTCCTGTGCAGCTTTGCATTGCTTAAATATTTAAGAGTCATTTCACTGCACAAAAGCATTTCAGGTGACATCTGAAGGGAGAGGAGTTTGAATCTCATTATTTCAGAGTGTATTTTAATTGGAAAATTGAGTTGTTTTGGCATTGATAGGGTCCCTAAAGCCAGGTGCTAGTCCAGAGTTGCTCTGTAAAAATGCCCAGAGATCTGAATTATGACTTGAAGAGGTTTTATATTGACACAGGGATTTATATACTTCACTGTGTGGTGTTCAGCTTTGTGGAACTTTAAATCTTAACAGTTTTTTGTTTATTTGTTTTATTTTGCCTTCTATAGAATGATTAGTAACAATTCAGCTACAAATCCACAGTGGAGCAGGTTATTGAAAGAGAAGTACACTGAGGGATTATGGTTTTACCAAGGGCTGAGGTACAGCAGCACCTTGCTTTGTTGAGATTTTCCCAAGTAGATTCATAGCAGTGGTGCCATCAGCTTGGATGTTCTGCTCCAGTAAGCAATGGGGGCAGTCTGCTGGAGCACTCCTAATTACCATTTACTAGAGAAGTGACACACTAAAGGGGGAATATTTCCCAGTGTAGCTTTAAAAAGCATTTGTGATGTAAAAAATACTTCTTCAAAGAAGGGAACGTGTTAATGCTATTTTGAGAGAGTGGCATGCGCTCCAGTTTAATTTCATTAGCCCTTAGCAGGCACTTTTCAGGGACATTGGTGTCACACCACAGGCAGCTGGGTCCTCCAAACTAATGACTCGTTCTCAGAACTGCTAAGCTGGGGAGGAGGATGTCCTTTAAACATCTGAGAAGGTGCTTCTCACCAGAGCAAGGGAAGCAGGAAAGGGTTCACTGGGGCAGCAGCAGTCTGGTTTAATAAAGTTTTTAAAAGAACTAATTATTAACTTGAAATTGAAGCTACCTAGAAAAGAGGAAACAGGCACTCTCCCCCTGACTCTCTAAACGCCTCTGAAAAACTGGTGCCTGAGAAACCCTTTGAACAATTCTCCAACGAAATGTACTCATTACCTCTGAGAATAACCTATGGATTTATTGTTGGAAGGCTGATTCTGTGTTCCATGCTTTGGAAATCATTTGCTGATTGACCAGGGTAGTGAAGCACAGCTTTGCAGCCAGGAGGAGACCCCAGACCCTGCTGAGAGCAGGAGCTGGGCAGGGAAGCTCAGTGCTGCTGAGATCCATGTAGAGCTCAGGTTAGAGCCTCCCTTCTGAGACCATCACCTGAACACCTTGGTCGGCTCCTGTGTGGTGAATTCTGTCACACAGAGTGTGCAGGAATGAACCCAGCTGGCGGGGCAGCACTTGCAGAATGTGCAAGCAGGTGTCCCCAAAGTGTGGGGCTGTGGGCTCTCGGAGCTGGCTCCAGGGCTGTGTCCATGGAACTGTAAACGAACCTGAACTACAGATCAATATTTATGTATAAATGTATATATACACTACTATGTGTAAATACATATACACTATATATTACTATGTATAAATACATACAACTATATATAAATACATACATATATAAACGTTCTGTATATATATATACACTATATATAAATATATATAGTGAATATATAGATATTTATAAATATATTCTCTGAGCCGGGTCTCAGCCTATCTCCATGGAACTGTAAACAAACCTGAACTATATATAGACATTCATATAAAAATATATCTTTATATATAAATATAAATTGTTATGTATAGTTATAGTATATATATAGTTAGTATATATAATAGTGGATATATATATAGTTATGTATATATAACTGTACATATATATACATAAAGATATATAACTGTACATAAATGTACATAACTATATATGAATAAATACAAATATAAGCATTGTTTATATGTAAATATATATATACATATACCTATATTGTATATATATACCTGCGCATACATATATTGCATGTGTGTATACATATGCACACACACACCCACAATATAAAATGGATTTGGACTTTTGCACTTCAGGCTAGTGTGTTGGAAAACTTTTCCTAATGTGTTGATTGGAGAAGTGGAGGAAATGGATGGGGGCTGCTGTGGGGATTGGCCGTGAATGGGAGAGCAGGAATCAGAGTTCTCCTGGGGCTCCGGGTGCTGCCCCGCTCCTGGTGCTGCAGCCAGGGCTGCCTTCCCTGCTGGCAGAAGGCGTTGGGGCGCAGGAATTCACACTGAGGTGTGCTGATAAATCCCCTGGTGTGCCATACTGCCCTTGCCATCCCTCCAGCTGTGCCACCGCTGGCTGCCCCCGGCGCTGCTGTCCTGTGCAGAGCCTGCAGCCCTCTGCCCAGCTCTGGGAGCCCTGCAGGGCTGCCTGCAGTGGCACACGGCACCGCTGCTAATTCCTGGTTAGACTGTTAGCCACTTGTGTGACTCGAGTTACAAGCGTTAATTAAATGCTTGCTTCCCTGCCTAATTAGTGACAATGGTGGCTCGTTAGGAGATCACACGGCGTAAACCCCAATCCTCCCGAGCCAGCAGAGAGGAGGGAAATCCCACTCTGCTGGGAGTTCCATCGACTCTAGAGGATGTTTTGTGGCTGTCTGGAGCAAGGCTGTGATCTGCTGCATTAGGGGACCCCCCGGGAATGCTCACTGTGATTATCTGACAAGCTGTTGGGTTCCAGGGCCGCTGGAAGCAGGGAACTGTGTGAGCCTCTGGGTCTGAATGGAAATGAGCATCCCTGAGAAAAACCGAGGCTTTGAAACCTCAGTGCATCTGCTCAGGCTGCCCAAGCAGGAGTTACTTGTTGGTGTCATACTGGGGGGACACCAGCAGCCCCAGCTCAGAGCTTGCAGGGAGGAGGATTTGGGGTGCAAGGATGAATGGGGAGTAATCCAAGAGTGCCAGCAGAACTGTAAAATCTGATGGGTTTGTTGTTTTATTGGTGCTTGTGGGACTTATTATTTAAGACAGAAAGTGTCAGATTGATTGAAGCTTCTGTTCTGGCAGAATGCTCACTCATGACAGCACAGGCACAAAGAAATCACATTGTTGATATGTTCTTGTGGCACTTCACAGTTAAAACTCCCACAAAAGGCACCAGGATCTTGGGAAGAGCTGCTCTGCACTTGAGTTACTTTCTACAGAATGCTGAGTTTTCCTATAAATTATGGAATGTTTGACTCCAAGTTTTGCCACCATTTCCTGTGGGACCCCCTTGGGTGTGTTTCCTGGAAATCCCACCCTGCCCAGGTGTGCTGTCTCTTGAGGGAGGCATGTGTTGTTGTGTTTAGTATTCTCCTGAAAAGCAAATTGCATTTCTGCAGCCTTTGAGCACCCAGAAGAGCTGATTAATTCATAGTAGAGATGAGACTGGGTTAAAAGGAAATTCAGCAATTTTTTTTGTTTGTTTGCCTGGTTCCTGGTGTGTTACAAAGTGTGTGTATTAGCAAAGCTGCCAGGGGGTTAATTTACACTAACAGCCTAATCATCTCCAGTGACACCATGTTAGGTTTTCATATTGCTGCTGAGATCAGCAAGGCTGGAGAGAGGAGGGCTTGAGAAACAGCCTGGATGTTGGGAGCAAAGAAAAATGGGGGGAAGCACTTCAGACATAGCCCTCTGCATTTTCAACTGTCAGGCTGCTTAAAAGAATCTCTTTTTCATCCAAGCTCTGGCTCTCAGATGTAACCCTTCATTTCCAAAGTGCCACCAGAGCGAGCTCTTTGTACAAGACAGACAGGCTCATTAAGGGGAATATGTGGCACCTTCCAAAATGCAGAGCTTGCTTCCTCAACCTCCCTGATTAGTTGTTCACCAGGACACATAAATAGTTGTGGGCCATGAATCACAGCTTGGTTTTGCAGATAAGAGAGTGTCTGACAGAGCAGACCATAAAGCCAGGCTTCATCTTTCCTTCACCCCAGGGGTGCTGAGGAAGAGGGTGAGCCCTACAGGTGATCACTGAGACAAAAATGTTACTGACCAGCCCCAGGGGCTCCTTATTTGGCATACTGGACATCTGTGGATCCTATTTTGAGGAAACTGAATTTTCCTATGGGCTGCATGGCTGCTTACTCAGGGCTGTGAGCTTGACTGTAGCTTTTAAGAAATGAGGTGCTGTGATGGTAATTGCTGGAGTCACTGAGTCACTGGCTGTGCCTGCTCTCTGCAGGTTCTATGGATACCACCAGTAGCAACAAAAATATTTTTCTGCTTGAGGTTATGTCTAGCTTAGAAAAAGCTCTGATTGCATTGAGAATTCTTCCTGTGGAAAGGAAGCAGCAGCCCTCAGCAGGAGCCTGTCACTTAGGAATGGGCCCAAATTTAGTCCTGTGGAAAGTAATGAGGATATTCACAGGCTTTGGGCTACTTTTTATTCCTCTGGATTCCAGACATCCATGACAGGCCACATTAGCAGCAGCCTCTGATTTTCCCTTCTATAGCAGCCTGATTACAGTTTGCCAGTAAAAAGGAAAGACAAAACCATTTTTTTGGTATGTACTTGGTCGCTGTTGGTTGTGTGATGATGGCTGTGGGCAATGTACCCTTGTAATACTGGTTTTTGAGACAGAAGATGATAAAAGGCTGGTTGAAAAGCTGTGGTTCATTTGTGAATAGAACAGAGCTGGCCTGAGCAGAGGCTCAGGGCAAACACAGGAAAGAGCAGGCAGTGTGTCACAAGCCAGCCTTGGGGACAGGAGAGTCACAGCCATGCAGGTGACATCCCAGTGGTGTTCAGGGAGGTGGCTTTGGGTCCTTGGGATGGGACTTTGGTTTGTGGGAGGGTCCTGCTGTCCTCAGGATCCACGAGAGGGGTGATTCCAGGTGGAAGGAGCCTCTGGAGGGAAGCCCCAGCACCTTGGGGCTTGGGTCCCTCTGGGCTGACCTGAGTGACACTGCCCTCCCAAGAATTCCCCAGAGCCTTTCCTGGTGCCTGTCAGTGCCCTAAAGCACAGGAACCCCCAGGAACCTCCCCAGAGCCTTTCCTGGTGCCTGGCAGTGCCCTAAAGCACAGGAACCCCCAGGAGCTCCCCAGAGCCTTTCCTGGTACCCATCATTATCCCCAACCCCCCTGTTCAGAGCCCTGTTCAGCCAGGATGCTGCAGCTGCCAACCCAGCCTGGGCACAGCACGTGAGGATGATGTGTAACCTCCCTTCTCCAGACTCAAGGGTACTGCTGAAGAATTTTTCTCTTATCTCTCTGAGACAATGCTACTGTAATTTGTACTGGGCAGAAATATTGAGAGAGCTGAATAAAGATTTTATCAGCTGGTTGTAGATAGTGACAGCTGGTTAATGTTAATATCTTCTGAAAGATCTTGAAAGAAATCTTGAATAGTTGTGCAGAAATTAATATGCCTCATCCCTCTTTGTGTTACTGAAGTGGGGCTGTGCTGTCATCTCCAGCCTGCATTCTTTAATTTTCATAGCAAGGGCTGATGGGCTCTCTGTCCATTGCTATGGTAACTGCTGCTTTATTTCTTACTCAAAGAAAACATTGACATAAACCCCACCACAACGTGTCCTTTTTATTCACTGTGCACACCTAATGGATGCCAGGGCTGTGCAAATATGTCATGATTGTGCTGGATGGAGAGCAGTAACCTGCAGGGCTCCTGCTCTGGTGTGTGACTGGTGTCACCTCTCAGCACACACAGGATTTTATGTCAGCTACTTCAGCTCTGCTTTTATTCCTGCCCATGTTTAATTAGATTTCAGACACTTCAGGGTGGAAACAGTCCCTGGCTGGGTGTTGGGACGTGCTGTGGGGGAATGGGCTCTAGCAGCAGATGAGGCATGTGAACTTCAGTTTTGCTCTTAAACAGCTCCATTTTGAAGTGGAATTGATCCCATGAACTTCTGGCAGTCGTTCAAAATCCCTCCCAACCTTTCTGTGAGCACTAATGAAGGGAGTAGAGGTTCTTTCTCTGTGTTAGTACTTCTGTTTTGTTGCCTTAAAACCCCCAAATGTCTCATGAAAAGCTCTCCAAAACTGCAGTAGCCTAAGTCCCCTCCATGAGGTTCTGCTACCCAGTTTGCTCCAGATTGCTGTTCCTCACATCCTCTGGGAGTGATGCAGAATAAAGTGTTCCCAGTTCCTCCCAGCATGGGCAGCTTGCTTTGAGTCCCCACATCCCTCTGACACCCCTGCCAGGGACAGCTCTGAGGTCTGGCTCTTCTTGAAGGGAAAAATTCTCCTGGAAAAGTCTTCCTGCAAGTGTTTTCTAGGGTTTTCCCTGCTCCCTATCACAATTATCTGATAAGTGCGGCAATTATCTTTTCATCTTAGAGTAAAAAACAAATTAAAAAGAAATAATTAAAATATCTGATCATTATCTACAAGAAGAGGCTGCATGTTCTGTGTTCCATTCTGCATGATTTTAGATGGAACCTCATTAAACATCTTTACACCCTCTCAGGTTCATCTCTATTAACTCTTGAGGGGTTTCCCAGGAGGAAATGACTCTGTACCACCTTGCACTGAAACCCAGCAGAGTTTATTCTGGCAGAGCATTTTGCTGGGGTGCTGGCATTTAAGATGCTGTGCATGGAGAGCAGTGTGTGCAGGGCTGAGCCCCAGCTCTGCACGGGGCTCTCCTGCAGAGCTCTGTGCCCTGTGTGCAGCACTCCCCAAATCAGGACTGTGCTTGCTGAGCTGCCTCAGCCTGCCGTGGGAATGTGCAGTGAGGATTGCTGCAAGGGGTCTGAGTGCTCCCCTGGCTCATAGGTGATGCTTTTGTGCCTCTGCAGGGTTATTTTGGCCCCACAGTTTGCTGTGGTTTAAACAGAACTGATTCTGCTTTGGGGGCACTCCTGTGCCATGCCAGTGAAGCAGGGCAGGGGGTGTCGTTTTGGGGGTGTCGTTTTGGGGGTGTCGTTTTGGGGTGTCCTGCACTGTGCAGGACCTGTGTTAGGTAAGAACCACTCTCTTTTCTCATCTCATAACTGCTCTGTTCTCATCTCCGTAAATGAGGGTGAGTCATGGCCAGATCTCAGCTGGATGCAGGAGCAATTCCTGAGATGGGAAATGGTTGAGAACTCCTTGTTCTGGGGAGCTGTGCTTGTTCAGAGGCAGTGATTGTCCTGTTGTGTGTGTAATTATATCTGCCTCCCTGTACCCGCTGCTGCTCATTCCTGCTTGTGTTCTTATCTAAGTCCTGCTTGTTCAGAGAGGAAATTTAACAGTCTCATGGCAAAAGCAGGTGAAACGTCCACGTGTCCTCCTGTGCTCAAAAAACATCTAAAAGGATAAGGAATGTTACTTTGATAATTATTTAAATGCTGCCTGATGGGCTTCCTGGACTGGTTAGATTTGATTGTGATTTGCCTTTTCACCAAATTCTCAACTGATTCAGCAACGTGAAAGAAAAGGGGAAAAGGACACAAGGATTGTGGTAATTGAGTCTTTCCAAATGTAAGAAAATCAGCCAGTTCTATTGAAATTCACAATTGCCAGTCTGAAGCGTACTTAAGTGTTTGTTTAGTGGATAACTGGTTTTACCTTTTATTTGTCTTTTCCAGAAACATAAAAAGGATAGAAAAATAAGAAAAACAAAATGAGTTTAACTCAATCTGAGCATGTTCTTAGTGGCTGAAAAATAAAAAAAAAAAGAAGGAAGATCAGCTATTCTCTGTGTTATATTAGAGCTTCGTGATTCAGAGCAGAAAGAGCCATGAGTGGGAATTCATTTCAGATGGGTATTTTGGAGAAAATTGGAATCTGGATTGATTTTCATAGGAAAGTCTTAAAATCTGGCCATTTCTGCTTTTTAACATCTTCCTAGTGTGTTTGTAAGGCTTAAAGCACCCTTAGAGAAAAGTTTTATGTAAGATTCCAAATGAGTGGTGCTGACCTGGTGGGTAAAGCTGGCTGTGCTTAATAGTCAGAATTTTTCTTTTTTTCCCAATTTTCATTTCAATTAAGTTTTTTATTCTGATACAGGTACATTTATGTCAGTGAGTAAGTTGGTTGTACTAGGACTTGAGATTTATACCTTTCCCTAAGTGTGTGGTTTAGTGTCCAAAATCCAGTGCATCCCTTTGCAGAGCCCAGTGGACTGTTGTTTTCTTGTTTGAGTTGGCTCTTCTTGCTTAATCTGGAGCCGTGCCAAAAACATGAATATTCATGACACTGTTAAACAAGATTTTTATTGAAAACAAAAAATGGATCTGAAGCTTTCATTTGTCATTCTGAACTCAGCTAGTGAAAGCCCTGTGAACAGGCACATTTATCAGGGAGTTTTTCCTGGTGTTTTCTGGGGGTTTTTGCTTATTGAGTGAAAATTTGTTAAGAGACCAAGAGTATCTCACTGGGCAGTGAGCCTGCTGTTAAGGTATTTCTGTGTACAATATGAATATAATAGAGATGAAATATATAAATTATATTATTTTATATGTTGTATCAAGTAGGAAATGCTTTGACAAGTGCTGAGCCTCGGGGAAGGTGCTACAAGCAGAGGGCAGATCTAGCAGAGCTAACAAGAGGCAGTGCTCCCCTTTTCCAGGGCTGCTGGTGCTGTTCCCATCCTGGCTGCCCTGCATGGACAGGTCTGGGCATTCCCCAGCCTTTCCTTGGGATTGCATTCCCCGAGCTCAGAGCTGATTCTGAGTCCCTGTGCAGTGGCTGAATGAGAGAGACATCCATTTCCCATGGATGGATGGGATGGGATGGATGGATGGATGGATGAAGTGAGAAGATGAGCAATCATACAGGTTTCTCTGGCAGCCTCTGGCCTGTACAAGAAATTAAATAGGTTTAGCTTTTAGATGAATGTAGAACTGATTTGAGAGGTCCTCCCTCATTTATTTTTGCAAGGTGAGATTCTCATGAGAGCTGTCTGTCTGTTTCACCCTGCAGAGCAGACTGGCCAGGATTGTTTCCTTCCATGTGTGTTATCCAGAAGAACAGTATCCAGAGATTAGTTGGAGTTATTTATATTCTCTTACCTTTATATTCAGTCCTACTTGACCAGTCCAGTGGGGTGCTTTGACAGCCTGTTGCCCAGCGTGTTAGGTTGGGTGGTGTTCATTTCTAGACTGACAGGAATGTTGTAAAGGTTGTGTAGGCTGCAGTGAAACAAGGTTTTTTCCAGCTATCCTAAACCATTCTCCTCTGAGCTAGAGGAGGAAGACAACAGCTAATCCCACGCGAATTGCTTGGGGGTAAAAAGGGCATCAATGAGTGCAAGGATGGAGAACATAAAAGGGCAGGAGATCACAGCAGCTCCCCAGTGAATCCTGATTTCCTCTACCCTGAGCTATCTGGCCATGGGTTGTTTTTCCCAGCTGCAGTGATGGCAGGGCAGGAGCCACAGTTTGCTGCAGGAGCATTGCACAGGTTGGGGCATCCCTGGAGAAGCTGTGCCCAAGCAAGGAGCACTCTCAAGGTTTGGAAACCAGGGGGCTCTCAGAGTAGAGCTGTGGGAAAGAATTGCTGTAACAACAAACTGTTTGCTCTTAAAGAGGGGAAGGTATGTGACACCATCAAAGGGGGACAGGGATTCAAAGGGAAACACATGTCTGAGACGTACGGGTCAAGTTTATTTGAAAGGAAAATTTGTTTGCTTTTGATTCTTCATAACATTTCCCATAGAGACTAGCAAATATAGCTGCCACATTTTTGGCAAAGGGTGTCTTATCCTAAACCTGAAACACTTAAATACACATACTTACATAAATATGGTCTCTATTAGTTTCAGCTGTGGGACTTCTAATCCCTGCCTTTTGTAGTTATTTTTTTTTGTTTCCCTCTGTTGGCTGTATTTGAAGCTTTAAAGGGGTTTGGTAATAAAAAAAAATGTTGTTACTGCTTTTTTAGAAAGAGAAGGAGAAGGGGATGAAGGGAAATCTTTGTCAGGGGTTCTGGTGTCTGAGCAAAGGTGAGCAGGAGTGGGACACTGGTGATGGCCTGTACTGTAAAACCTTCCTGTGGGGTGCCTGAAACCACCCAAGGTTTGTAGTTATTGAAAGTGGTTATGAAAACTGGCTGGCTCTTACAGAAAACATGTGGGTAGCCATAACTCAGGAATCCTCTCTGGCTATGCTTTCTAAAAAATATCCATTAGCAGAGCTGAAATTTGAAGCAGGAATAGGGTGAAGTCAAATCAGCCCCTAATCACTGAACCCTTCTGGTCCCAGAGCCTTCCCTGGGCTGGAATAAAGCAGTTTTTCCTTTCCTTTTTTCCCCAAATGATGCTTCCAATCCCCCACCTCTCTCTTTGATTCAGTTCACTTTGTTTATTTTTAAATAAACATATGGCACACTCATCTCTCAGCCAGGCAGAGAGCTCTCATTGATGTCAGTGGGAGCTCCACCACCTTCAGGATGGGAGTGGGGATCAGTGGAGGAGCTCCTGAGAGCTGGCCAGGCTTGTGTTCCACTGACACAGGGGGGCTGCAAAGCAAACAATGCAGCGAGACCCAGTCAAGTTTAGTGCATTTAAAGCACCCATGGGGACTGTCCCCAAGGGCTGGCAGCCAGCAGGATTGATGGAAACCTTTGAGAGCCTTGGAGCAGGAGGTGAGCACGCTCAGGCACAGCCTCCCAGCTGCAGGGTCCTGGTCTGTTACCCTGTGCTTGCTGAAAGGAGTGTTTGTGTGCAGACACACAGATGGGTGTGTCAGGGGGTTTGGCAGTGCCACACTCCTGGTGTGTGTGCTCAGGTCTGCTACCTGTTCTTCAGACAGGTCCTTTGGGTCACAGAGCCACAGACTGGGCTGGAAGGGACTTGAGAGCTCAGCCAGCTCCAGCCCCCGGGGCAGGGACACCTTGCACTGTCCCACTGTCCTGCTGCTGTCAGCGTGCTGCCCAGCCCCTGGGACTGGGATTAGGGCAGGGACACCTTGCACTGTCCCTGCTGCTGTCAGCGTGCTGCCCAGCCCCTGGGACTGGGATTAGGGCAGGGATTAGGGCAGGGACACCTTGCACTGTCCCTGCTGCTGTCAGCGTGCTGCTGAGCACCTGGGACTGGGATTAGGGCAGGGACACCTTGCACTGTCCCTGCTGCTGTCAGCATGCTGCCCAGCCCCTGGGACTGGGATTAGGGCAGGGACACCTTGCACTGTCCCTGCTGCTCTCAGCATGCTGCTGAGTACCTGGGACTAGCTCTAGATTTATGGGTCAAGGCTTTTGCCTTCCCCTCCATGCAGGTGCTGCTCTTGCCTTTTCCTGCACATTGCAACACTTCTAACAGCTGAAACAAGAGACAGCAGTGACAAACACGGGGACAGTTGGCAGGCTTTGTTTGGCTTTGTTTCCTTTCTCCTGCAGCCCAAAAACCAGGGAGGGAGAGGAGGAGCAGGGGGTTTGGCTGTGGGCCAGTTTGCTGAGGGGTTTGCAGAGATCAGGCATCTGCCCTGAGGATGGATGGCTGCAGAATTCTGAGCAGGAGGTGCCAGGGCAGCTCTCAGGACACTGACTGCCCTGCCCAGCCCAGCTCTGCCCTGCCCCAGGTGTTGGGCTGCCTGAATCCCCCTTCTGACTCCTCACAGTGCCTGGGAGTCACTTATCAAATAACTCTTAATCAAGGTAAACCAGGTGTGGGGCTGTGCTGTGTCTCCTGAAGTCTAATTCTGTTACTTTTACAGGGCTAGATCTGTGGTTTTGGGTGACTGATAAGGCAGTAAATATGCACAGATTGTGTTTTACACACATTGAGATAAAAATCTCCTCCACTGCTGGGCTTCTTTACCCAGAAGGAATATGTTCTTTAAATATTTCTTCACAGCTAAACTCAAGCTGAAAGATTCATCTGCCACAGAGGCAATCTTTGTGTGCAGACCTGGTTTTCTGTTTGCAACTTGGTGGGTGCTGGACTTTGGTTCTAAAACCTTGGAGTCTCCTGAGCTCTGAGTCCCAAAAGGCCCAGGTATTTCTGTGCTAGAGATTTTTATTACACTGAATAATAGAATCAGTTTTCCTCTTAGGAGTGAATCCACTCTTTGGGTTGCTTACAGTTGGGTCTCATCTTCATTCTCTTCAGATGCATCTTGATGTCAGAGCAATCATAAAATTTCGTGTTGTCAGTGTTGGGTTTTGGCTTTAGAGCTGAGGATGGATTTAAGAATATTCATTCCTGCTAACACAGGGATATTAAGAGGTTCTGAGCTACCTCTAGGAGTGATGATAAAGAGGGTGAAACATTCTAATGAGCCTTTTCTAGCAGTCTGACTTCTCTCCAGATATACCTGGATTTTGCTTGGGAAATACAATCTCCATAATAATTTAAAATCTGTCAGACTCCCTTCCCAGTCTTGTTCTGAGTGTGCTACACAGTAAACCTGAAGGATGATCTTTTTTAAGGACAGCCCAGGATAAAAATAGTATCTTTCTCACAGAAATGGGTGAAAGAGTTTTCACAGACCCTGCCAACAGTGTTCCTGGCTCATAGCATTTCTATTTATCCTGCTCTTCTGAAAGCACTGAATTCACTTTCAAGTTTGAAAGCATTTTTAAAAAATGAATAAATTGGAGATCCAGATTTGATGGTGCACTTGAAAGATCCAGCAGGCATTAAAGTTCCATCTCATATTTGAGTTTTTCTCAGCATCAAGCACCGAGATGCCAAATTCTGGGATGCTGGCAGTGCTCCCGTGTGCCTAGCAAAGCAATCCCATCATAATTAATGTGGGGAGCCTGTTTGGGTAGGAAAATATGTATGGGATCTGCAGAGCCCACTAAATGAACCGGAGTAACAGAGCTCTGCCAAGTCGGGCTGTGCAGATTAAGGACATATGGCTGCTGTGGCTGCTGCTGGCACCGTCCTTTGGAGGCTGGTTCTGCCTGGTGTCCCTGCCATCCCTCCTGCTCCCAGGTGCCACTCCCAGGTCCCAGGTGCCACTCCCAGGTGCCAGGAGGGACCAGCAGGAGCTGCTGCAGCCCCTCCCCGTTATCACCTGTCTCTGTACAGATCACAAACAGGACAGGACTGCTGGGAACGTGCCTTGAGCTGTTGTGTTTTCCAGCATCAGTCTCATTGCATGGTGATGACAATGGGAAGATGCCATCAGCTCACATCCCAGGCAGCAGACCAAGAATTAAGAATTAAATTAACAATTAATGTTAATTAAGAATTAACATTAAGAATTTATTGTTACAACTCACTTTATAAGTTTTTTGCCCAATCACACAAAGCAAAAGCACATTGACAGTAGTTCTATCCACCACTATAAGCACAGGTACCTTTGGTTAAACAATGCTTGCTTATTTTTAATACAATACCTGCCTGTAAGCCTTAAAACACAATGCACAGAGCTCCATTATTAAGCTTAAAACTTCCTAATATCTTGCTAGATAAGCTTTTCTGCAGCTTAGGGAGTTATTCTAGACAAGCATTAATGCACAGACCATTGTTCTTTTTGTCCTTACTTTTCTACTTCTTACATAATTTTCCTGCTGACCAATCCCGTGGCTGCTGCTTAGCTCTAATCCCAGTTCTGCTGTCTCTGAGGCCTGCCTTTTGCAGCTTTCCCAGAACCCTCTGAATTTATGGGTTCCCACACCCATGAGCTCAGGGTGTGCTCTGAGCTCAGGTGAGCAGCTGCAGCTCAAATAAAAGGTGACACTGAGCTGTGTCAGTACCTCCCTGTCTCCTCTCTCTCAGTTATATAAGCTCCTCACACAAATAGTTTGGAGTTTCTCATTATCCCGATTTCTTGTAGAAGTTCTGCAGCCAAACCCATGTACAAATCTGCTCTAAATGTGGAATAATCCTGCTAAAATCACCAGGAAAGAGAACGGAATTTAACCCAGTAGATCCAGATTAAATAAATCCTGCTGGAAAGACAATTAAAACTTCAATTTTTGTGTTGATTACTTTAATGTTTTACTTTTAAAAATCTGTCTTTAGGGGAAATAATACTCTAGAGTGCCTGCATTATTTATTTTTGTTCTCATGCAGAAAAGCTGGGTTAAAGGCTGCCCAAAATTACAAATGATTGTTTATTTTTAAAAACGGTGTTTACCTCACTGGAAAGACATTGGCATTTGGGAATGGGAAATGATGGGAGATGTAAACAGAAACATCCTTCATTGTCAGGGCAGCCTCAGCACAGAGGCACGTTCAATCAGCACTGGCTCCTTCTCATTAAGTGGTGTCACTTAATTACAGCTCCAGGTGAAACAAAATGATTTGCAATAACCATGTCAATTTAATTAGCATGATACAAATATAAACCTTTTGTTTTTTTCTCATTGCATAATGCATGGCCGTGACCTCTTTAAGTGTATTTACTTTTATTGACATCTTAATTGGCCGCCCACGCTCGGTTCCTCTGTGCAGTGGTTTTCATAGGAACAAAAGACAAATGGCTCTGTCACTCACAGGGGGAGCCACATCAAATCCCGTTGTTGGCCCCTTCCTGCTTCTCTTCCCAAGGGCTAAAAGCATCCTTAAAAATCCACGGTGTGAGCAGCGCAGTAAGGGAGGACATGTGTGGATTTTAGCGTGACCTCGCAGGGCCAGAGGTACCAGGGCTGTCCCTGAGCCCTGAGGTGGGAGAAACTGCAAAGCACACCCAGAGCAGTCTCAGGGGATGCTTCAGGCCCATTTATCTGCTTTGTAAATCAGAAGTGCTAAAGGGAATCCAGAACCAGAGCAGCTTTCCCTCATCTCTGACTTTTCCCCATGTTGCAGTTTGTAGATACTTTTGCAAAGTCTTTTAGGGTCATTATTTCACTATATATATATGTGTGTGTGTGTGTGTATGTATAACATTTATTTTTCCATTATTTAAGCCATTTTTTTCTGTTCTTACCTTGGACAGTGCAATTAATTCCATCTGTCATTCTCTGGAGGGTTGATAGGTGCAGGTTCTTTTAATTGACTGACCATGGATCAGTTTTTCAGCAGATCACTTCTGAGGTGCCTGAAGAGAGCTTATAAGGTATCCAAACAGAGTGAGTGCCCATGTCTTCTTAGAACTGGATCTTTGTTCAATATCATTATTGGGTGTTTAACTGTTGCAATACCTTTAAAAATCTGGGTAGTTCTTGGTGTGATTTGTGAGCTCAACAAAAGGTGCTCTAAGGGAAGGAGTTGTACATCTTGCAGAATTGCTACTGAAACAGTAAAATCTTTGTAAGGTCAGAACTCAAACCTGCTTCTGCATCTTTACCAGGATGATGCAAGTAGAAAAGTCAGGCATTTTTCTCACTCATTGAATAAATTGCTTTCCCTCTGTGAGCAATAGGATTTTGTACCATGCCCCAAATGGTCAGTGCTGCTCCTCTGCCTAGAACTAATTCTCACTTTGCCCAGAAATCATTTGAAAAGCTCTTAAAATTTTTTTAAAGTAGGAATATGCTCTGAAATGTCATTGCAAAACCCCACAATACAGGAGCAAGTGGAAATTCCCATCAGAAATGACAGATGTGGCAGAGACCAACCTGCAAGTTACCACCAGTGCTTCTAATTATAGGCCAGCAAAAGAAAATTTTGAGCTGAATTTTGCCAACATTCAGCCTACAACAGTCAGTCTGTGATTAGTCAAGTCATCAAAATATAAACAAAAATAATTCAATCATCAAAGCAGAAATCCCATCTGCAAGGGGTGTGAACACTAAGATGAAAGAGATGCTGCCTTTTAGAAGGACAGAGCAGGATCATGTGTAACTTCTGAAAGCAGCAGAAAAGCTTCATAAACTGTATAATGCATATGCACAATTTCTAACCTGGCTGAAAACACAATCAGAACTTCATTTCATGGCAACATCCTGGCAACCAAAGCATTTGGCCTGAGAATCTGATGTTTTCAGAGTGGCAAAGTCTCAGCTAGAAATTAATGTGTCTAAAGACCTGTTTTGTTTCATAGAGCACAGATAATATGAAAATTTGATTAGTTCATACTCCATCAACATAAAAGATATGAGGTATGAATATTCTATTAACATCTTCAAACTGAACAAATGGCTGTGCCTGCTTGCTTGCAAGCCCTGGATTGCTCAGTCACAGAGAACTCCTGTGTTTGTAACAAAGGCTGATACATAATGCCAGCTTCAAGTATTTATCATTTTGCAATAGCACTGCTTGGACAGTTCATGGTCTACTACAGAAGCAAAAATAAAAAAAAAAAGGGAGGCTGGAGTTATAAATGAGAACAGAAAATGTAAAAAAAGTCTGAACTCTCTCTGCTTTATGATTTTCATGAATATAATGAGAGATGGGTGGGCCATTTGAATAGATCAATGATGTATGATGGAAGTACAGAGAGCATCAGGAGAGAGGTTTTTCCTCTGAGCATTTTAAAATGTCCCATTCTTGTGATAGAGGCTGATTTTTAGGTGAAGTGCAATCTAAACCCTCAGTGTCTACAGTGGATTAAAAACTCTTTCTTGCTCCTTTTCAGGGGCAATGTTTTAGTGTCATTCTTTTATCTCCTCAAAATCCTTTCTGTAGCAGCAGTTCTAGACACAGTTCTGCTCTTGCCTCCAATCCTATTTCCATGAAATGCTGTATGGCTCCCTCTTTCCACTAATGGAAAAAACTCCATTGTTGTGGTGTTTATAGCTCTGGATTATTAGGAGCTGTGTTTGGCTGAAATTCTTGGCAAAATGATGTGTTCAGTGAAGAGTACAACTTTGAGGCAGCCAAAGAAATTAATATGTCAAATTTTAATTTAAGAAAGAGCTGAACAACCTCAAAATGAAACAGAGCCTTTCAATTTATGAAAAAAAAAATCATTTCATCCAGTAACATTTTTTCCTGCCTTCTGGTAAATAGCAACCTCCAAAACCATTTTATGTTGACAGTAATAATTTTACCTCTGTTAGTGGTTTAGTCTGACCAGCGACCTCCAAACCAATTACTCACAAAGTTCTATTTCTGAGCTTTTCCTTTTTAATATCCTTTAGAAATGCGGGGAGTTCTTTTCATGGTTTGAAGGATCCTCCTGGGGAAGCAGCATTTCTGCAGTTGTGTTCCTGCTGATCCCACACTGTAGGATTCTCCTGTGCTGAGGCTTTTTCCAGATCACTTCTTGCTGCAAAGAGCTTCCTGGTGTGGGGGAAACCAACTGTCCTTGGGTGAGAGAGACAAAGTTTCCAAAATCTTGATGAGAGCCAGCCAAGTCTGCTCATTTTGTGTTTCATGTTGGACTGGAGTGAGGGTGAGGATGTGCAGATGGAATTTGGCCCTGAGGTCACTCACAGCAGTGTGTGTTTTGTGTATTTTTGTAAAGGTGCTACCATGCAAGCGCTCTGTGAGAGAATTTTCTTGCTCCTTATGCATGAAAGAAATGCAGGTGTTGTTATTTCAACACAATTATGCTGGCAAAATCTCCTCAAAGTTTCTCTTTGAGTCTTCAGGTCAATGTCATCTTATTTATGTGTTTTACATATGGATTTTCTTCTTTTGGAAGGCAGGACAAGTCTCTGCTGTTTTGTGTTGTGGCCACACTTGAGCCAGTGAGAGCATCCCTTAATCACATTACCAAACTGGCACAAAGGAGGAGGAAAAACGTAATGCAGGCTTTTGGATGAGAGTCCTGAGATGGAGATAGAGCATTTCCTGGCTCCCTGATGGCTTTATTCCTTTTCAGGGAGTGCTTTTATCAGCTTTGAAGGTCAGGTAGTAAAATCAGAGGTTAAGCAGTTTGGCTTTAGTTTTGTATGCAGCTTTAGAAATTCCTATTCAGGGGCTGGATTGAGCAGCACACAGTCACTTCTGCCTGTTCATGGATCTCAGCTCTGGAGCACAACTCCAGAGATTAAATCACAGAATCACAGCATGGTTTGGGTTTGGAAGGGACCTCAGCTCCTCTCAGCTGGGACCTCTCCTTTGAAAGCCAGAAGTTCAAATTCTAAACCCACTGATAAGCAAGCAAAGCCCTAAAAATACAGCAGGGTTGTTGCTTTCCACCTTGGATTTCTGTCCACTTAGAACTGATCAAAAACTACAAACAGCTGTAGTTGGATTAAATCTGTGAAATTTGAAATGCAGCTGCCTCCTGTGGGAATCACCCAGCAGCAGAGCTGGGGTGCCATCCCTCTGTCCTCTCCTCTGGAATGCCAGGGAAATGCCCAGCCTTGGGGTTTGCAGAGCTCCCTGTGCCATCCCTCTGTCCTCTCCTCTGGAATCCCAGGGAAATGCCCAGCCTTGGGGTTTGCAGAGCTCCCTGTGCCATCCCTCTGTCCTCTCCTGTGCACTCACAGAGGAGGGGAGGGAGTCACCTGCACCTGCCTGAAATCCAGGAGCTCATTTTATGTTTCTGTTTTGCTGCTGAATTCCATATGCTGATGAACAAATCTCCAGCCTGTTTATTCACCGTGGGTTTCTCTGTGGGTGTGGCAGCACTAAACTGTTTGGGGGGACTGAATCTGTTGGTGAGTGTGGTGATAAGGGCCATGTGATAAGGGCCATATAAAGTCACTGTTGTGGCAAATCTGATGTTGCTGCTTTGGAATTGGGCCAAGGATTAGAGATTGCAGTTGCTCTTCCTGGCTTTGACACTGTGGCAGGAAAAGAGCCTTTCTCAAATTCATGGTGGCTTTCCTGCTGCTCTCCTGCTTGGCTCACTGGCCATTCTGTTTGCTGAACCATTTCCCACTAAGCTTTCTGTCTGCTCCTCACCTCCTGAGTGGACAGTGGTGTGTAAGGACACCTGGTCAAAGGGCACAGTGTTTCTGAAGGGATTTCTCTGCTCCTTTTTGAGCAGCCTGTGATTCCCTGCGAGCTTTGATTTCCCAACAAGCAGACTTAGGCAGGCTGCTGTTGTAATACATGGCTTATCTTGCTGAGGGGGTGACCCACAGGTTGCTTTGATTATCTTCCCTTTTTTTGGAGGTGTCTGAGTGTTGGCTCTGTCTGGTTCAAGACTGTTGTACAAGTAACCAGCTCATCTTCACTCAAGCAATTCTTGTGCTGCAGGGAAGAGTCCACTCCTTTTATGCCTGACACATGTCTGTGCTTCTGGATCAGTATAAAACAAAAACGATGGGAAAAAAATTAAGGAGAGTTGAATAAAGAGAGCATTTTGGAATAAACCAATCATGTGACGTCTCCTGTTGCAATACATTTTGAAAATTTAGCTTATGTAGCAAAGTGTATTATTTATTTATATAATAGCAGTTTATTTGGAAGCTGAGAATCATCCTGGTTTTTTGGAAGCTGAGAATTACCCTGGTTTTGTGCAGTAAAGAGTCTGCAGTGATTCTGCTGTGCCAGAGAGTAGAGAAATGGGTGCAATTTGTAAGAGAGCCAGGTGTGCTGGGTGATGGGCAGGAGCAGAACTGAAGACTGGGAGAAGTAGGAGAAGCTTAGAAAGTGAAGTAGTTTTGACATTAAAAGTGAGTCATGTTCCTGCCTTTGAGGTAGGGTCGTTGAAAGTTTCTTCTTTTTTTTTTTTTTTTTTGGTCCTGCTTCATCTACATTTGTCCCTGCCCTCTGTGGAGAGAATCTTTAGCTGGAAACAGAATGGATTTTCTTTTCTGAAATTCCATAGATTTCTGTATCAGCCTCTAGTGTTTCCACCAAGATAATTCTGTATTAATGAGGTTAACTGAAAGTGCAGTTGTGCAAATCCAGATCGTCTGCATTGCTCCCCGAGGACTCTTTTGAAGCTGGGCTTTGGATCTCTCTGGCTATAAAACCATTTTGTAAAAACTCAGGGCAGGTTTCTGGGTTGGTTTCCTCCCTTCGCTTCCAGCATTCAGCTGTTTGTGATGGTAGAGCAGGGAGGGAAGGAAGAGGCAGCCCTTGGTGACTGAGCAGGAGAATAAATACATTATATTACAAAAATTCAAGAGCATTTGAATCTCATTAAGGCTGTGTGGTTCTGAATCTTTGGGTTTCCTCAGTAGGAGGGAACCTTAGCAATTCTGTTGACATTTGAAAGAGCAAATTCTCCTCCCAGGGCAGTGTGTAGTTTTTATTTCACCTCTGCAGTTCTGCTTTACCTGCATCTGATTCCCTTTCAGGCTGAGCCCTCAGCGAGGGCAGGGAGCTCAGTGCAGGAGCTGTGAGCAGCACCAGCACTGGGGGATTGATTATTGATTATGCTGCAATACCCTGGAGGTACTGAGTGTGAATGAAGAATCCCAAACTGAATTTCTGCTTGTCTCAGATGCATCCATGGGCTCTGTAAAACACCTCTGTTCCTCCAAAGGCTCCCCCAGTCCATTGGATGGCCACTGATGGCAGCCAGTTCCCATTTCAGCTCTCCCATCCAGGCAAAGGGGATGTGAAATGTGCTGTGACTGGGAGAATAGCATTATCTATCAACCCAAGCAGCTTCCAACAGGGACAAATGACTACTTTGTAGTGCAGGATCAGGCTTTGGGATTTCATTTTTAAGTAGCAGAATGATACAGCAATCAGGTGGGGGGAAATCCTCCTCCCACCTCCTTCTCATTTTGAGTTTCAGACACTTTCCCCCTCTTTTATAGCAGCTCTATATCATATTTACAACATCCAGCATTTCAAGGTTAGATGGCCAAGTGTTGAGTCAAGAAAAAAATTGCCTTCCCGGGGATACTCAAATATTTCAGTTCATGTCTGGGAGACAGCCCTGATGTGCTACTGGTTGATTTCATTTCAGAAATGGACACCACAATGATTCATCTACAGAGTCAAAAAGCTGATCTCAACCTTAGCCCTCACTTTTCAAACACAATCCACAATCACATGCCTTGTGTGCAGGCAAGGAATTTATTTATCCACAGTGCTGCTTTGGAGGTTTTCAGGTTTTTGAAGCCAGCGTGTTTCAAATACAAATACAAAGTGTTCAGGATGTGCCAGGGGGCTGAGAGTCCCCATCAGGATTCCCTGAGTTTGGTGTCACTGGTTTTTCCTGATTCACCTGCATGGCTGTGTCTCCATGCTCACTGTAGGAATTAAAGCAAACACTGGCAGAGGTAAGAAAGTGTGGCTGTTGCTGCACAGTTCTGGAAGTTCTTTTCCTGTGCAATAGCCCCTGTGAGGGAAAAAAAAACATGGGGAAAATTATTTTCCTGTGCAATGGTCTGTGAGGGGAAAACCATGGGGAAAGTTCTTTTCCTGTGCAATGGTCTCTGTGTGGCCTGGAGAATAGGAGGAATGGAACAGGGAGCTCAGACAGGCTGTAGAATTGATATTTTTTGATGTAGAATTGTAGAATTGAAGGATTTCAAAGTGCAGCAGCCCTGAGCAGCCTGCTCTGAGCTCAGTGGTGACCCTCTGAGAGGAGGGGACAGGAGGGGGTCCCTGACCTTGGGTTGTTCTGTGCTGCTGGGGAAAGAATGGGAATTAATTAAAAAGGGACCTGGAGAAGGTTGAAGGGGAATGTGAGTATGGATGTACAAAATCAATTAGAGAGCATAAAGCTAACTGGAATAAAATATGGATCACTTAAGGACTATCTATCTTAATGCATCATCTTTTCTTTTGCCAATTAATGTAGAAAGTGGATCAGCAAGTTAGGTCAGACCAGGAGTGACCAGGGACTTTTGCAGATAATTCTGACCCTTTCCTGCTTTCCCTCTCTGATACAATGGCTGCCACATTTCCATCCCTCCTTTTAATCTCTATCACTTCTTGTCAATAGGATTTAAAGTGCCCATAAAGATTTAATGAGCTCAGTGTCTTCTCCCTGGCATTCTGTGTTCCTAACTTTAAGGAGTTCTGTCTAAAACCCAACGTTTCCAGCACATAAAAATCTCCCTTTGCAGCAGGAAAATGAAAGGCTTTTCCCTGCAAAGCCCTGGCTGTTCTGCAGACAGGAATTCTTTTTATTCCCCATCATTTGTGGTTGGCCAACGAGGAAAATTGGAGTTTTGGCCACTCTTGGTGGCTGGAGCTTGGGTTAAGCTCTGTAATTTACAGGTGTGCTCCATTTCTTGGAGTCACTGATGCTGAGCTCGGGTGATTGGAATGACCTTTGTGGCTTTAACCTTTTCCAGCAGTGATTTCAGGAAATTCAAAGGAGGCACAAACAAATAAATGTGACAATTACATGATTGTAAATAAACATGCTGGAAAAAAACCCTTGCATGTTTTATGCCTTCAGCATTAGTGTTCCTTCCCAGGGAGGGATGTTTTAGCCCATGATATTTACTCCTTCTTTTTCAATATAAATAGTTGTTATGTTGGTTCCTGTAATATTTATATATTCTCATTGGGAGCAAGACATTTATCAAATAAAGGCATAGACATCTGGCCTGATTCTGTTGTGATTAAAGTAAAAATTAGGCTAAATGATCTATTTTTAACAACAGAGCAAAATTTGGAAACACTTGAATAGACTAAGAAATTATGCAGAAGAAAATTAATGCTTTCAAGGGAAAAATAATATCTTAAATTTAAATCTCCAGAAGCTAGGAATTATTTTATATCTAACCTATAAAATAGACCCATAAAACTGCTTTTCAGGTGAGAATACATTTTCCAAGAATATAGCAGAATTCAGAATGGGCTGGACTCTGCAAAAAGTTAATATTTTCAAATTTTTTTAAGCATCATCACAGTAATTTCTGATTAAAAATTGAATATATTCTTTTAAGCTTTAGCAGCACAGCTTGTTCCCAGTCCTTGGCTCCAGCTCTCAGTGTGCCTTCCCTCACCTGTGTGATCAAAGATGAGTGTTCTTGAGCTGTACAGGTGCCAAGCCCTGCTTTCATTGCAGCTCTTGGATCAGTGCAGATGCTGAACCTTTCTTGCATAAAGCTCTGAAAAAGCCATTGGCGGGGGCAGTTGGTGCCTCCCTGCACTCAAAGCTGGCAGTGTGGGACCTGCAAATTTACTTTTTGGTGTTTAACTATTGAGTTTTAAAGGCATTGAATGGTTTTTCAGATTGAAAATGCTTTGTGCAAAAATAAATATCATAACATCTCATTAGCAATGATGGTTTCTTTCCATTGGGAGGTCAGCAAACACACGCTCATCCCTGCCCTGTTTTCCTGCACAGCTGTGCTGAATTGTGCTTTAAATTATCCCATCCTGAGAATGCTGCTCCTTTTTTATCAGTTGAGAAACCTTTACAAGCATCCTAAGAGTCCTTGAAGCAGTTACCTTTGAACAATTACTCTGGATTGGTATAAATTTCCCATACTGTTTTTATTGCCTCTCTGAGGCGATCTGGGATTTTATATCCCTGCTTTTTCATAGGGTCTGCTTCTCCTGACAGATGCTTGCTTACATCTCCCAGGTACTCTAATGAGAGGCAGGCATATGTCTGCTTCCCAGCCTAGCCCTCCTTCTGCTCCTTTTGCATTTATTCTGTTTTCTCCTGCAGCCTGCCGTGCAGTCAGAGCGGAGCTGGGGCGGCTCCATCCCGAGCTGTGCCTTCCCTGCCCTGCCCTGCTCCTCTTCAGGGAGCTGCAAATTAATGACACCGGCTTGCACTTGCATTTCATTCCTGAATGAGTGGTTCTGAACGTTCTGAAAACGTGGAATAGTGGCAGTAAGCTGGGATTGCACTCGGGGATTGGTGTAGGATCCATCTCTGGCAGTCAGCAGCGGAGAGCTGCTGCTCTCACAGGTTCCCGTGTGCCTGCTGCTTTCTGCTTGCTTTGCCTTGATGTTCTCATCCCAGCACTCAGCAGCCCCGGGGAGGAGATTTAATTGTGTGAATGGTGGGAGCTCAGATAAACTCCCAGAATGTCCTGAGCTGGAAGGGACACCCAGGGATCCTCCTGGCCCTGCACAGACACCCCAGCAGTCCCCCCACAGCCTGGGGGCTGTGCCCATGGCCTGGGAGCTCTCCCTGCACCCCAAAACAGCAGTCCCTGTGTCTGTGCAGGATTTGCAGCTGGGTCAGGAGGTGCTTCAGGGGTGATCTGTGTGTGTGTGGCAGGTCCAAGGCTTTGTGGAGCTTTTGGTGCCCACGGGTGAGGACACAGGGGTTCCCTCTGCCTGTCTCCTGCACAGCTGGGCAGCTGAGACAAAGCAGTTTATCTCTGGGCAGGCTGCAGCACCGATCTTTTGGACTCGTCTCCTTGACGGGCAGGTAGAAATTTCCCCTCCTGCTGTTTTCTCTGGTTTGGTTGTGCCTGGAGCCCCTGGGCAGGCAATAGCACAGAACATGAACCCTGTGTGTGAGAGCTGGAGGAGATGCAGTGCTGGAGCTGATGCAGGAGGACAGGAGCTCCGTGGCTGTGCAGGCAGCCTGTGCTGAGCTCACTGCGTGTCTCATGAGACCTGGCTCTGTGGTTTAATCCTGCCTTTATCTCTCTTCTAAGTGCTTCTGATACGATAGGAGTTGCAAGAGATCTAATTAGCTAATGCTGCCACACGGTGCTCAGATCTCAGATAAAAGCCTGCCCAGCCTGCACAAGGTGCCAAGAAAGAGTTGGGGAACTTTTGTGATGCAGGGAGTCTGAGATTCAGATGGCTTGGGATGATGGGGTGACTTCCAGTCTTCATTCTTACGTGTTTGCTTATTAAAAGGAGTAAATAGCTGCTAATTAATGTGGTCTGTTCATTTTGCTGTCTTAAAAACCTTTTCCTGGGTTGTTGAGAATGTCAAGAACTGCTTCGAAGTCAGACTGTTTAAAGAGTAGTGTGTACTGAGGCATTCAAGACAGGCTTTGAGTATCAACTCAAAAACATCACGCTAAAAAATCCTTTATAATAAAGAAAAGGTAGGAAAAAAAAATCATTGCTTATTTTTCACTTCTGCACGTCTGAGCTCAAACCCTGTCTCAGCACTAAAGCAAACAATATGCTGCTGCTCAGCTCTGGGGAGGTTGTTCATCCTCTGTGGTTGGAGCTGTCTTCTCCAAAGCCTTGACACAGCCTTGTTGAGAAATTTGACTGCTTGGCTGCAGTGCTCGCTCCCATTAATGCAGAAAAATCATTAAGAAAGTGGATGGAAAATGCAAAGCTTCTGTGCTTCTTAAATCCCCTAATCCTATTTTGGGGACTTAAATGGTGAATAGGCTTCAGCCTGGGGGTGTGCAAGGCAGTGAATTTCACTGTAGGTGAGTTAAAGTCACATCAGGAACAAAACAGGCTGGGTTATTCTGCTGCAGATCTGTGCCATTCACTGGGCTTATCCCATCCTGGAGTGGACAGGGCAATGCCTGATTTCTAAATGTTTTGGAAATGCTGCATCATCCAACCATATTCACAGAATATTTGATGTTGACCCACTAAAAATGTTCTTATAAAGGGTGCCACAGGTGTCATGAAGGACTGACAGCTTTGTAAATTGAACAACTTGCAAAATAAGAGTGGAAATTACTGTGTCAGTATCAGTTGTAACCAAAACCAACAGGTGAATATTGTGGACAGATAAAGCTGTCAGGAGGCTCAGCTTTCACTGTTTGTGTTTGGGATTGCACAGTGGGTCTGGGAGGTGCCTCTGCCCTGGAATTCTTTATCTGCTTACGTGGCTGTGGAGTGTGATGAAGGAAAATTTGAAGTTTAATCAGTAATATCTCACACAGGCATTTCATGGCTGAACTGGTGTTGCTTCAGCTCTGTCATTGACTTGTTCTGTGATCTTTGCTCGGGGAGTTCCATAACAGGAGACCCTTCCTGCTGTCAGTGGGGAGATCTCAGCTCAAATGTACAGAGCAGCCACCTGGTAACCCTGGATTTCATGGGGAGAGGAAATCAGGTGTGCTGATCCTTTATTTGCCGTTCAGGCACTGTGACCTTGGGTGAGCCAACCCTTGTGAGCCCCCTGCCCTCTCCAGAGCAGTGTCAGCACACCCTGGATCATTAACAGCAGTGCTTCTCCTGCCTGCAAGGGCTGCACCTTTGATAATCAGCTAGAAATAGTATTCATGTGGATCACATTTGGATTAGAACCTTAGCCATGAAAAGGCAGCATCAGCACCAGGAACTGCCTGTACTCCAAGCCCTCTCCTTTTTATTTATATGCATTGGATTTATCAAGCACCTTCAGGTAAGACAGGAATGCTGAAATGCACAAATGCCTCCAGCTCTGCTTGCATTGCTGCTTCCTGCTGAATAGAAAAAAATGAGGTGTCTGTGGAGGTTTTCTGTGTGCTGTGTGCTCCTGATTTCCCCTTGTTCCATGCTATTTATACAATCACAAAGCATTTGATGAGAATATGCCAATCTTAGGCCAGGGTAATGGGCATTCCATTACTTTGTCTCTGCAGACATTGTTGGAAACTGGAGGTGTAAAATCTGATTCATTACCCAGATCCTGGAAGGGAGCAGGACATTAATCGTAGCCTGGCTTGTTAAATTTTGTTGCTCATTGCCCTCTCCATTTATTTAATTCTATTTCTGCTTCTCATTCAGAGGATCTGCATGGGCCTTTCAGACACTGATATGTACCTGTGGAATTTGGAGCTGATGTAAAACAGTTTCTGCTGTCAGAACTCTCACAGGGTAGAGTTTTTTCATGCTTTGCAGCTCATGTTTGCTGGTTCCAGTGGTTCTGCAGAAGGTGCCCCCTTTCCCACGTACACCAATGGCACAAACACAAGCTCCTGGTGGGAACCAGCAGATGGGTTCCATGTTAGATGTTTCCTGAGGAATCTGATACTACCTGTAGAAAAGGGGGAGGATATCACTTTTCTGTATTTTATTACAGCCAGTGGAGGAAAAAGGAGGCAAAAAGTGGTAAGAGAAGAGCTAATTGAAGAGACAGTGCTGTGCTCTGCAGTTCTGGGTGGTTCGATGTTGTATCAGGCTGTTTGGTGCAGACATTCCTGTTCCAGAGCATTTCAGAGCCTCCCAGTTCTCCCCCTGGTGCCTGTGTTTTCCATCAGCCACCCTGTAAGTGTAAAACCAGGGGGTTTTACCTTTGGAGCTGCTGACGTGTGAGTCTGGAACCAAACAGGCTGGATGGAAACGAAGCCGTTTGTTTGGGCAGTACTTTAACCAGGCAGACCCACTCCCTGAGTGTTTGCAGCAGGAGAAAACCCTCCTGCATGCCACGACCTTTTCCTGCAGTTATGTTTTTCCAGCTTGTTCTAAGTTTTAGACTTAGCTTGATGCTGGGATGAGCGTGGGAGGGAACATCAATTTTTACTGAGCATATGTCAAGTGCATTTCTTGTCCAGGACCTGGCATCAAAGACGTTCCAGTGTAAAGGTAATCTCAGTGCCTGAGGCTGCTCTGTGCTTTTTGTACTCGGAGTGCTTATCACTGCTCTGCCCTAAAGCTCCTGCCTAACACCGCTGAGACAGCCCCGAGGCAGGGAGGGGAATGCCTGGGGAACAGAAATTCAGACAGAAAACTGCCTGAAGCACAGGAGAGCCTGAGCGAAGGTTCAAAGGCTGGAGAGGTACCAGCTTTAAATCGATCCGGGCTCTGCTCCTCTGCTGTGCACTGGGGCAGCCAAAACCCAGCCTGACCCCGCTCAGTTCTCTGTCCTGCCTGCAAACAAGCTCAGTGCAAGCTGTAGGATTTTAAGGCAGCTCCTGCCTTGCTTTTTACCATCAGTGGTGCTCTGAACACTCACCATTTCCTTGGGAATTTCAGTCTCATTTATTATTTTAATAGGAGCATCCTCTGCTGCAGTTGAGGGATGGCAGGAGGACTGTGACTGTGACTTCACATTATAAAATGATCTTTTGAGCCCTTATTTTATATTTACAGAGGGAATTGCCCCAAGAATTTGAAGGATAAACTCAAAAGAGGAGAACTTACGAGTTCTTTTTTATTTCCTTCCATCCCATGAGATTAGGGATCTCAGATCACTGTGTTTTCAACTGTTGAAATTAGCAATTTTATAAAAAAAAAAAGTCTGTTGTTTTTGGGTGCATCTATTTTAGACCACCCCCTGTGAAACACTTTACAAGAACATGTGCACTCGTGCCATGATTTCAATTTTATTAGAAAAATAGCAATACCAGAAGAAAGTCTCTTGCCTAAGGCATATTCCATATGTTACTGCTCAGTGCTTTATTTTTCAGGCCTGCAAGAGACAAATGCACTTATTCCATTAATAAAGCCAGTGACTTAAAGTGCAGCCCTACCCTGGGAAAAAAAGGAGAAATGTGAGGTTCTAAGTTGGTTTTCCATCAATAGCTCCTGCATTGAATTTGCTGAGATTCCAGATGAAAAGGTGCTGTTATTTTTCAGCTGTGAGCCCCTGGGCTGTGCCTGTGTGTTTCACTGCAGTATGGAAATCCCAGCACAGCAGCACAGATCAGCCCCACTCTGCCTGGGCAAGGTGACTCCAGCATTTCAGAAGGTTCATGTTATTTACTGCAGCCCCTTTTTGCATCTATATAGAGGGCAAATCCTCCTCATTGAAACACACTCAGTGCTCAGCCAGGGGACTGCAAACACAATCTCTGCTTTTCTTCCCTCGCAGAAGTTTTAATCCAAACGCAGAAATGCAATTTTGTTCCTTTAAACCCTCTGTGATGCAGTAATGATTTCATAACCCCCAGTTCTCAGCCCTCTACCTGATCACTAGAAGGGAAATCTCCCCTCTCCCCAGTGCTGAGATGGATTTATTGCCTCTGAGCCCCCTTTGGCTCAGCTCAGCTCCTGATTTCCAGCAGGAGCTCAGGACAAACCCGAGAGGATCTGACGTGCACTGGGGGGATGGATTCATCCCAGGGCCTTCAGCTGTGGGAACAGCAGAGGTGGAAATTAAAATAAAAAATAAAAAATGGATCATTGCTCCTCTGAACACCACCCTTGCAAACAGAGGCTGGGAGATTTCAGAGGAGGGCTCTGCTAAAAAGCCCAAATAAGCAAATTTCACATTTTCAAATGCATTCCAAAGCATTAAAGAGTTGTTAGGGGCTAATGTGCAAAGTTACCAATTTGAGGAGGGAAGAAGGAGTAAAAGCACGTGGTAGAGGCAGTGTTTGTTTTCTGCATCACTTGCAGTAAAATCTTTTTTTTAGAATCACTGATCTAATGGGATTAGGAGGGCAAAGGTTCTTAAAAGTTAGTAAAATTGGATTGAGAGAGCGGGTTGGTAGTGAAAGACTAAATTAGATGACAACTAAAAGCATGCTTCAGTAGCAGGATTTGGGCTGGCTGAGGGAGGCAGTCCTTCAGTCCAGCCCTGGATCTCAGGTACCTCTGGTCAGACACCCCAAAATTGTCACACCCAGCTCAAGTTCTTACTCCAAAGAACTCCAAGGAAAACACTCCAAGTGTTCACTTTGATTTTTTCAGATAAGTTCCACTGCTACTTTTCCATAACAGCAATTACACATTTTGTTATTTTTTATATGCTGAAAGGGTGGCCTTAAAATTTCCTAATAAGGTGTAAAATGTCCTTGTGGCCTATGACATAAAATGAAGTCAGGGATGATGCTGAGCACTGGGACACTGCTGTGGGTGGCTCAGGATGACACCATGGTGATGTGGGCTCATTGCAAGGCTGGCACACATTCTGCATATTAACTCATGGCAGCTCTGCTCTTGATATTTATTCCATTTACTGCTGCTTTGTGTTGGAAATCAGCGCTGACTCTCCCTGTCAGGGACAGAAACAACAGGTCTCTGGGACTGGGGTGAATTTTCAGCTCCATGTGTAAATAGATAATACCTGGAGCTTGAGTAGTCTGATCCAACCAGATCAGGGCTCTTCTGGCAATTTATGATGTGAATTTTCCCCTTTCTCCTCCCTTTAACAAACCCTTCTGGGGTGTAAACTCTGTAATGAGGCATTGGTGTGACAGCACAGCAGAGCTCCCAGCTTTCCTCTGGAGGCTGCTGTTCCTGCTGACAATAATGGCATGGTCCAAGCTGTGACCTGCTGTGGGTTGTCTTGTCACCTCTGTGTGAAGTTCCAGTGCCTCTGGGTGATGTTCCAGTGCCTCTGGGTGAAGTTTCAGTGCCTCTGGGTGATGTTCATGTTCCAGTGCCACTGTGTGAAGTTTCAGTGCCACTGTGTGAAGTTTCAGTGTCACTGTGTGATGTTCCAGTGTCACTGGGTGATGTTCCAGTGTCACTGTGTGATGTTCCAGTGCCTCTGGGTGATGTTCCAGTGCCCGTGTGTGATGTTCCAGTGTAACTGTGTGATGTTCCAGTGCCTCTGGGTGATGTTCCA
>JAWWEY010000045.1:12821312-12846588 GCA_035582745.1 Loriotus luctuosus
CCAGTGCCTGTGTGATGTTCCAGTGCCTCTGTGTGATGTTCCAGTGCCCGTGTGTGATGTTCCAGTGCCTGTGTGATGTTCCAGTGCCTCTGTGTGATGTTCCAGTGCCCGTGTGTGATGTTCCAGTGTCACTGGGTGATGTTCCAGTGCCTGTGTGATGTTCCAGTGCCCGTGGGTGATGTTCCAGTGCCTCTGGGTGATGTTCCAGTGCCTGTGTGATGTTCCAGTGTCACTGGGTGATGTTCCAGTGCCTCTGGGTGATGTCCCTGGCACTGCAGCTCCTGCTGAGAGCTCCTCAGCATCCCAGGGATGCAGCCCTGCACATCCACAGGGATAAGGAGCTGGAATTCTCAGGCAGCTCCAGGTGCTGGAGGCCTGACCTGGTTTTCAAGCACAGCAAAGCAGACTCAGAGCTGGCCCTGAATTATGTCTGTGTGGCACTTGTGTCACTGGGAGAAGACTTAGTACCTGATGGCCAGTCCTGCCCCCTTAATGTCAGTGCCATGAGCTGTGTCAGCCCTAAAGGACACCAGATTGAGAGCATCAGTGTCTAGCTTGAGGGAAACGTGTGTGGAATTCTGTAGAAAGATCTGTGAGACTCAGTAATTTGTTTCTCCTCCTGGTGTGCTCTGAGTGTGGAAGTGTCTGCTGCTCACAGGAAAAATAAATGTGTAATTGCACCATCAGCTGATGAAATCAAAGTGAAATTGCTGGCAGCCTTCTTCCTGCCCTCCCTGTGTTTTTCTAGCATTAACATTCCAGCTTTGTCACCTTTGATCAGGGGAAGATAAATCCTTCCTTTTGTAAGGAGCAGAAACACTTTCCCTGGGTACATAGAATAATGGCCTCTTCTGTATATTATTCATATCCCTCTCTTTGTACTTGTCATTTCTCTCCATCCTTGGTTGTTGTGTACCCCATAACTCTTGGCCATTTTATCTAAGACCTTTCAGATGAGGAAGTGGGTGGCTTAGGAGGCAGGGGGAGCTTTGCTGAGGCATTAAATGGGCTGGCACATTGAATGTGCAGGTCCTGTACCCCCACCCTCGTGGTGCTGAGCATCCCTCACAGCCACAGCCTGGGGAGCACAGCCAGAGGGAGAGAGGAACCAGCTGTTTCTCACCTGTGTCTGCAGGTGCTGGGCAGAGCAGCACAGACATGGAGCTTGTCTTGGGCCAGCCCTGAGCACCTCTGAGCGACTGGCAGGAGGATGTATATATATATATATATTTATATATATTTTATATATGGAGTGGAAGGCTCCTCCCTGCCTCACTGCTTTAAGGATGTTTGCCCCCTCTTCTCTCCAGCAGCTGATCTCAGCAAAACAATTTCCCCAAGGGAAGAAGGAAACACAGCCCTTGTAGCCCCGTGGCTGATGGCAAAGCTGCATTCATGGCAGCTGCTGAAGGGGAACGGGGATGGGATTAAACCACAAAGGGACTGCATGGGAAGATTACTTCAGAAAGTCACTTGGGGTCTAAGTAATAATCCTAATAACCACTGCAAGCAGTAAGTATTTTCCTCAGCACTGCTGTTGCTCTGCCAGCTGGGGGAATGTCACAAATATGCAGCTTAGAGATTTTTCTGGTAATAATAGAAACTGGATGTAGTAGGGAAATATAATCTCAAAGCATTTACTTATCTAAAAAGTGTCCCTGGTCCTATAAAATAGATCCATGAGCTTGTGTTTAGCATGTGCAGCTGATTCTGTGCTCTGGATTCGCCCTGGTGGGATTTTTATTTACTCAACACCCATCTCTGTCTCTTCTGCCTCCCTCAGCAGGCATGTGTTGGTGTGAGGAGGATTATTCCAGCTGCCTTTGTGACAGCAAGGCAGGCAGCAGGTCTCCAGTGTCTCCCCATGTGATGAATTCATAAATGAGTGTTCACCCAGATACTGATCCCCCAGCAAAGGCTGCCCAGGGATTTTACCTGTGTGTGATTATGCTTCAGCTTCTTTCATTCCTTGCAGAGTGCCTGAGATGGATCTGTCACTCAGCCATTAGTTTGTTTGAGTTTCAAATCAGAACAGAGCTTTGCTGCTCATTGACCCCTGAAGGGAAGGGAGAACTGCAAACCCAGCTGTCCCCATGTCAGCTGAGGCCAGGCATCCCCAGTGCTGGGGATGAGGGGAGCAGAGGCTTTAAAGCACTCTGCAAACCCCCTCAGGCTCTGCAGGACTTTGGTCTTCTCTGCAATTCCCCTGCATTTCTTGTGAACCCAGATTTTTTGCTGATTCCATGAGTGAAAGGTGAAGGGCAGTGAAAAGAGGGCAAAACACCCTGCCCTTGTCCCCTGTCCCAAATTAATGTGCTAATTTAATCAGCAAACGTGCTGGTTATCAGCATGTGCAGTGTGAATTCTGGGCAGGAGCCCTGGCTGTGCCACCCTGGGCAGTGTTTGTCAGGAGGGCATCTCCATCCTTCCAGCCCAGCGGTGGGCTTTCTGTCCTGAGCTGCCAGGCTCAGGTGC
Source organism: Loriotus luctuosus (assembly GCA_035582745.1). Classification (NCBI taxonomy): domain Eukaryota; kingdom Metazoa; phylum Chordata; class Aves; order Passeriformes; family Thraupidae; genus Loriotus; species Loriotus luctuosus. The sequence continues at coordinate 12,823,788 of JAWWEY010000045.1, forward strand.
TGCCAAAAGGAAAAAGAAAGGATTCTTGGTGGAAATTATTAATTATCCTGCCAGGCAGTGATGCAGTTAGGATTCAGAGCTGATCTGTTCTAATGAAAGGAATGAGAGAGAGGTGTCTTTAGAACAAACTGTGGGCCTGCAGGTAGATGAACCCAGGTAATGATATTTGAAAAAAGCAATAGGACTGTGTTCTTGAAAACACTTCTCTTCTGCTTTCAGTTTTCCCTCTTCCTCATTTCTTATTACCTGGGAGAATTGATTGCCAATGGAAACCCTGCTGTAGTTCACGTGAAATGAAGGGATTTGGCACCAGCTGCTCCATGCAGGAATTCCTGGGGCTGCGGACTGGGGACAGAAGAAGGGAAGGTGTGTGTTGGGCTGGAGCTGTTTGGTGCAGGGTTTTGCTTGCTGCAGGCAGGATGTTAGCAGGTTGTAAATTCACATTGGCTTTCCTCAAAGCTTGGATGACAAATCCAGATTCTCTGTGTTGTGTACTTCCATCCTGCTTTTATTTATAGATTTTTTTAGGATCTCCCCACCTCCTCACACCCCTTTCCTAACCCTTTAACTAGTACTATTAAAATGCAGGGCTGGAGAAAGCAGCTTTGGCATAGATCTGAGGTTCAGTGACTGTTTGTGCCTTGAGTAGGGTTATCCAAACTTCACAGAAATCCCCTCTATTTGCTTTTCTTTTAAAACTCAGTAATGGGATATCTGACTCCTCAAGAGGGCTAGTAATGTTAGCAAAGAGTTAACCACAGATATCATCCCAAAACCCTAAAAGCTCTGTCCCTGGAACATCCCAAAATACACTGGATTTCTTTTTTGGAGAGAAAAAAAAAGTCTAAAATGCAGCTGACAGCATCCACCTCGTGCCTTGCAGCTGAGCTCTTCAAAGCTTCCTAAGGGATGTGAAGCACCTATTCCATTGAAACAGAAGCCAGCTGATTTGCCAAGGGTCTCAGGGAATTTCAGTTATGTAAGAAACACTGCAGAAGATCAGCCCTTGAGCTATTTTAGATCCCAGGACTCCTCACTGGCAATGGGAGAATTTGGATAATTTTGATGGACATCAAAGTCACCAGAATATGCAGTTTGGGGCTGAATTTAGTCCAATTTGCCAGACTGAGGAGGTTTCAGAAATACTGAAGTGTGCCTCAGCTGCTCCCTATATTCAAGAAGCTTAAGCATTCTGCTTTGGAGATTCTTAAAGGATTTTATTACTGCATTTTCAAAGTGAAATATTTGTTTTGTTTTGATGTGTTCTCTTTTCCAAAGTCATTTCAAATAGACCAACCTTGTGGTCTATTGGAAGTGAAGGGAAAATTGTAAGGAGTGAAGAGCAGGAGCTGTGTGCCTAGTTTAGCTGTTTTGACATTTTAAAGGCTGTTTTCTCTTTTTCTACAAAAGTGATTTCCTGAAGGCCTTTTCTGGATACACTGTGAGAGAGAAATGCCTGAAGCAGAGAGGATGCTCTGAGCAGCAAGGTCTTTGCTTTTACTGATGATTCCTGCATGGATGGCCCTTTGCAGTGGCTCCTGAAGTGGAGACCAAATCTGAAATGCTGCTTTTAGCAGTAATTTATTACCTCATCCATTTAGTACCTAAATTCTCCAGTTGAGAGAGGAGGTCTCTCTTTTCCTGCTGACGTGGGCCTGTGGCTTGTAAATGAAAATTTCAGTAGGAAAGAGGTGGCCATGGGGAGCTCTGTGTGCTGGGGTGGGATGATCAGACAGGGATCCTGTGTGGAGCCCCACAGGAGGCTGGAGCTGACGCCTGAGCCCCAAATTCCCTGAGCTGAGCCAAGCCCCTCAATCACACTCACCCTGCCTGTGTGCTCTGCAAATAAAGGATCATGTTTGGAAGGCTGACCCAGCTAACCTGGTCATCTTCTGTTCCACCTCTGGCTTCTCAGCTTTTCATGAGGAACGTTGTGCAGGCAGATGTTTGTCCTGTTCCTTCAGAGCTGCAGTGAGAGCTGGCAACTCATTGCATACAGAAAGATGAAAGGAAAAATATTTACTTCATGAAACAAATCTTACTTAATTGCTGTGGTCAGTCTCTTGCCTGGCTTTTATGGGTTCCTGCAGCTGGCTTTAATCTCCTGATTTACTCTGGGAACAAAGGAGGAGAGGAGTGAATCATGGCAGGAAGGAGCTGAAATTTTTCTGGCAGAACTCGTGAAGTTTTGAGTTTTAATTGTAACGTGCAGCCCAGCAACGAGCCAGCAGGAGAGCTGCCCTGGGCTTCAGGAGGCACTGCAGGAATTTCTTACAGCCTGACCTTTACAGCCACAAAAGTCAGGGGCTTCTAAGGAGAGTTAGCAAAGAGCAGGAGCAGCAGCGAGGCTCGGAGGAGGCTGACCAAAAGGGGTCAGCATTTGTTCAGCTGCAGCTCCAGGCTGAGGGATGCCGGAGCTGGGATCGCTGTGGAGTTTGGGATCCTTGGAACATCCTCGGGGACAGCCCGGACAGGAGCTGCTGCTGCCCCTCAATTGGGGTTTGGGACCCTCGGGGACAGCCCGGACAGGAGCTGCTGCTGCCCCCGAGTTGGGGTTTGGGGTCCTTGCTTGGGCAGCAGGTGGGAGCTGCACAGACCCAGGGCCCTGCAGCCAGGCTGCCCCACAGCAGGGACATGTGGCATTTACAGGGATGGCAATAACCACAGAAAGCAAACAGCCTGGCACGAAACACAAGGCTTAGAGGCTGGACAGCTCTCCAGACACTGAAACTCACTGGTTATAGGAATTGAGTGTTGATTTAGCTGTGTGTTCTCTAGAGCAGCCCTGCTGTGTAAGCTTTGGTTGGAGTGCAGGGTGAGCCCAGGTGAGAGGTACCAGGTGCCTGCTGCTGCCAGGGCATGGCCCTGTTCCCCCTCCAGCCCCACTTCTGCACTTCCAGGCACTGGCACTGCTGCAGGTAGCACAGCCCTTCCATGGCACAGCAGTTCTGCAAGATTAACTTTTAAATTTAAATAGGAAGCAATAATTTGAGCTGCTTAAATCATAAGTCACATCTCCAGCTCTGGCTGTTGCTGATTCAATTGCCTTTTGGTTGCTGTCTTTAATAGCTGTACAGTATTATATCTAAATACTGCTGACATTTCTTGTAATTTGAGGATAGTGAAATGCAAGAATTAGATTTTCATCTGCAATTGATCAGAATGCATTAATTAGAAGCATCATTTCTGGGTTTGACATGTTAGGAAGGTGAGGTGCTAAATGGAAATCTTTGTATATAACTGAAAGCTTCAAGTTGAAAGTGAAATATTTGCTTGGAAATTGCACATTTGCTGTGTGATTGTGTGAGTAAATAAATGCTTTTACTTGATCTCGACACAAATGAAGTAATGATTCCTAGGTAAGCTGCTGGAGACTCTCTGTAATATCTTTGAGATGCTGCTTGCTCTGCTTGCCAGCAGAATCTCTTAATTCTCCATTGGAGAGATTTAAAGACAGACAGTTATTTTGAGACAAAGCTGAGGCAGAGATTTCCTGTGCTATGAGTTAATAACCTCAGAAGTTCAAGCAAGAAAATCCCCCCTTGTTCTGGGTGCCATGTGTTCAGAGGGCTTGGAGCCCCGCTCAGGGAGGGAATCCCTTCCCCAGGGAGGGCTGGAGCTGAGCTCTGCTGGGCTGCTCCCAGCGCTGGGCTGGCCTCCAGCTCCCATTCAGGCTTGGCTTTGTCACGAGATCAAAGCTGGGCTTAACTTCCGACTCACAGACATCACCCTCAAATGAATGAGCTGCTGCCCTTGGGTTTTGCGCATTTTTAGTTTCGCGCGTTTTTAGTTTTGCGTGTTTTTAGTTCTGCGCAATTTTAGTTCTGCGCAATTTCAGTTCTGCGCGTTTTCAGTTCTGTGCGTTTTCAGTTCTGTGCGTTTTTAGTTCTGTGCATTTTTAGTTCTGTGCATTTTTAGTTTTGCGTGTTTTTAGTTCTGCACAATTTTAGTTCTGCGCAATTTTAGTTCTGTGCATTTTCAGTTCTGTGCGTTTTCAGTTCTGTGCGTTTTTAGTTCTGTGCATTTTTAGTTCTGTGCATTTTCAGTTCTGTGCATTTTCAGTTCTGTGCATTTTCAGTTCTGTGCATTTTTAGTTCTGTGCATTTTTAGTTCTGCACATTTTCAGTTCTGCACAATTTCTGTTCTGCGCATTTTCAGTTCTGTGCATTTTCAGTTCTGCGCATTTTCAGTTCTGTGCATTTTCAGTTTTTGCTTTAGTGACACCCCCAGGAGGTTGTTTAGAATAACGTTGGAGGGGAAGATGTTGGCTCCACTTTGGGTGGAAGTCCAGGCTGACAAGTGATTGCTGGTGGAAGCTTGCAGGCCGTGGAGCTGTGCAGAAAAGCCTCTGTGTGAGGACAACCAGCTACCTATGGATAAGCAGGAAGAGCAAAGAACTTCCCAGCTGCAGTGGGGAACCCCATCAGCTGTTTGTCCTCTCCATTTATTGTCACCCTTAAGTAAATACAGTGCATTTATAAATACTGTGAGGTTTAACTGGGTAAATACAGGAGACTGTCAAGTCATTTGGCCTCCAGGTCCTCGGTCTTGGGGTTTATTGAGGTAGTGTAACTTACAGATTTTTAATGTACAAAGTTGGCAGTATTGATTTTAAAAAATGAATATTTAATCACAAGCATCAAACAAGGTCAACAAATCTTTGGTAAGTAATTAAATAGACTTTTCCTTGCTAGCACTCAAACACCAAGTAAATAAAAATTGGAGTGAAAACATTTGTAGCATATGTACAGATTGCATTTGGAAATGTGTGGGGCTCAGTTCTGTCTGACTTAATTCTGATTCATCCATTGACCTTGTTATGTAAAATTCAATGCCCTTTTTAGAGGGAGAGTTGCAAATTGTGCTTCTGCATATTTATTTCGGAAGTTCAATCTTTTGGGTGTTCATACCCTCATTCCAGTCCTAAGTGCAATCACAACATTGATTTTTCTCACTAAACATAACCTACTTTACCCTGGGATGGAATTTTTTTTTTAATGGGCTTTATATAATGGCATATGTGCAAACCACTCAACTTAATGCCCCATCCTGTAGTTAATTAACAAAATAGCATTGCAGCCATGCTCTGGTCCTCTGGCAGTGTATCTGACCACTAACCTTGGCCATCCATCCTCAATGTCCATCCTAATTAACAGGAGCCCAGGTATTGACTGTGTCAAGCTCCATGGTGGAAAGAGCAATTTGCAGCTGCTGACAGAGTTGTGATTCTGTTGGAAATCCAAGCACAGGAGCCTCATTTTGAGTGGTGTTCTGTCTTTTCAGAGCCTGTCTCAAGGAGCAGCTGAACAAAGTATAAACAATGAGGTTTTACTTCTCTCCAGTTGCTAAATTGCAGTGTCCTAAAATACATCCAAAGATCTCCTGAAATGCAGATTGCCATAGAAATACTGATGGATTTACACAGCTTCAAGATTGGCAGGAGTGTTTTATAAATACTGAAACATTTATTTAGGTTCATTTATTTGAACTGTAATATACTGGAAAACCTAATGGGACTTAAAGCTTTAATGAACCTTCAGGAATGAATTTGATCCTTCCTTTGCCTTTCTGTTTTTGCTTCTGAGCAATTCAGCTGAAGGCACAAGAGATTCATCAGGCTACTTTTACAGGAGTAAGACAGCATTCTCTAAAGCTCCATGGTGTTTCATGTTACAAATGAGAGAATTAATCTTTTGTGCTTTTATACTGGGAAGAAAAAACCACCAACTTTTTCAATACCTTAAATTAATTGTGTTTTGTTGAAAAACTGCAAGAAGACAGGTACTCTCAGTCATTCCTCGACAGCTTTTGAGTGTTTTATTGGCTGAAGATGCAGAAAGACTAGTTTTTTAAAGAAACTTAGGTGCCAAGTCCTCATAAATGTCAAGAAGATACCAGCGTCTTGCTAGATGATGATTTCTGCCCAGTAACTAACATTTTGTGTAGCATAAATATTTTAAAAAACTGTGATTTTACGTTCAGCCTCTGTGCTGTGGTGACCTGTGATGTTTCCCTTCTTCCTCTGAGGGTGAGGCCACACTGCTCCCAGGGCTGGGGACTCCTCAGTGGCCTCCTCCTCCTCCTCACATCCTCATCATCCTCTGGCCCTCACTGTCTTCAGAAGAGCAGGGCTGCATAACTCTTCATCTTCCCCGTTCCTGGTGCTTTGTGGTAGAGCTGAGCATCAGCAGCTCAGCATTCTGCACCCAAACAACACCATTGCTGAGAATCCTTTGTACAAATGCTCTTTAATTAGCAAGTGTTCTGTAATTACCCTTCCATGCAGTCGTTGCTGATGTTATTAGCATCACTAGATAAATACAGTTAACTTCTCCACAGGGCATGACAACTGAGCATGGCAGAAAGCTGCATCCTGGGTTACAAGGTCTTGTCTCAACCAACAGCTGCATTCTCTCCAGGGTGGAGATTTCAAACAGAAATTTCCTTGGGAATGTGCAGGAAAGAGGAAGTTGTCAGGCAGAGGAGCAACAACCTGTCCACTGATACCTAGAAGGATTTCATCTGGAATAAATATGGGTTATTAATACTTCTCCAGTGGGGTATTCCTCTGTGCAGTGGTGAGCCACAATTTTGTCTTGATGCAGACAAACATGCCGGAGTCCTCTGTGTTGGGACAAGCTTCTCTTTGGGAAAAAAATATTGGCTGAATAGAGAAAAGAACCTTGAGTGCAGGTTTTTGTACAGGTTCAGTTTGACCTCTAACTCCAGCAGAACATATAAAAGGCCCTGTCCAAAAAATGTGATGTTGCCACATTCACGATGTCACTCTCCTGTTTACTGCTGGATTTGGAGCACACCTGACACCTTAAAACTGCTCTGCTGAGATCCCCGTGCCTGAGCTGCATTCAGACACCCCTGAATGAGGCTTGTAACCCTTTCCCATTGCTGTTCCCACAGGGCAAAGGTGAAGAAAGGTGTGAACATCCTGGGCGCGAGGACGAGCGACCCGCGGCAGTGGGACGTGAAGCAGGAGGTGGGCAATGGGGGCAAGCACTCCACCACCACAGTGCTGTGCCAGAGGATAGCCCCGAGCTCAAGGAACAGGTATGGAACCTCCTCTTCTCAGCACATTAAACTCATTTATGTACATGATACCATTCAGGGCTTGAAGGGCTTAAGGCTCGTATCAGCACTGCTCACAGCTGTTAAAGCTGCAGCCTGGAAATGTGGAGGCACTCAGGGTAGCTGTGGTACCATCTGCTGACCTACAACGGGCTATAAAACTCATCAGTTCAAAGGAAAAAATTAATAGAATGGGCCTACACTGGGGCTGGGGGGTGGAGTCATTTTGGCAGCAATATGAATATTCTGAATTCAAAGGGTTTTACTGAACCTTGACTCTTTCTGGCTTGGTAGTTTTGACCTTGTTTCTCTGAACGTAGCACGGCCTCTGGGGCTGGCTCATGGAGCAAGCAGTGAGTTCTGCCAGGGAGCCACTGTGCAGGGCAATTCAAACCTCCCAGTGGGTAACACAGAATAATCCTCTGTGCCAAACACTGGGTTCTGCCACAGGAGCTTCCTTTGGCCTGCTGGGTGACTGCCTGAGGCAGAGCCTGTGGGGATGAGCTGGGCTGCACTGCCTGCCTCCCTGGGTGCTGGGTTTGTAGGGGCTTGCTCTGGCTGTCCCACAGCACAGAAGCAGGGCTGGCTCCATCAGCAGGGCTGGCACAAGTAAAGTTGTGTATTTTCAGTGGAAATCCTATTGCTCTTCCCAGGAATCATAGTGAATTCTCACAATGCTGCTGTACTTTAGCCCAGGCAGGGAATTTCCCGCTGTGCAGATCCAAACAATGGTTGGGTCACAGCCCCAGCTGTGTGATTGTTTTTATCACAAACCTGGGCTCACAGAGGAGCACCATGGAATCCTTGCTGGGCTGGTTGCTGCTTTGTACCAAACCTTCAGGCACAGGGAACCTGAGCTGATTTTAACTTCTCTATTCTGTGCCCAAATACTGGTCATGTGTAAAGTAGAAACTCCTCTTGCCATGAGCAGCTCCCGATGAGCTGATGGTCTGAGTCAGTCTATTTCCTCTTGCTGACTGATCTCTCTCTGTCTTTATCTCAATTCTCAGCTTTCATTCTATTTTTTCCTCCCTGTCCAGCTGAGGAGGGGAGAGATGGAGCTGCTTTAGTGGGCACCTGGCATCCAACCAGGGCCAACCTACCATAGGACTGGTAAAGGGAAAGGAAAAACATAATTTGAGGCTGCCAGGAGTAAAAACTAAACCAGTTTGAAAGGGAGGACATAGCTGTAGAACAGCCTGTAGCTCTGAGCAGATTTGCTGCTGCAGAACTATAATAGTCAGGTTATCAAACCCCAAATTAAATCTCCTCAATCCAATTTGCATGAAGTCTAATTAACCCATAAAAATATTTTTGGCACAAATTATGCAAATAAAGCTCAATGTTTTAATTAATGCCTCTCTCACTTGTGCATGTAAATAGTTGCTGTCTTCTGAAAGCATGATGAGCCTTGGTTTGAGTAAAATGTTTGTGTACAGGGAGGAGCTGGGTAGGGAAACCTGAGGGGAAGCACTTGGTGAAATGGGCATTGCTGAGTCCCTGGGTGTCACTTGGAGCCCTCTGCACAGAGCACAGATACTCCATTAGGCTGATTTAATTTGGTGGAGGATTGTGAGTCCCTAATGGGAGCTTTCTGTGCTGCCCCAGCTCTTCCAGGGTGGGTCACAGAGGGGATGTGCATCTCTGTACCGAGGTCAGGGCGGTGTAAGGAGCAGCTCTGATGTATAGAAGGAGTTTTCCACTGTGTTTGCTCAGAAATCTCCCTGCTGCACATGGAGAGCCACTGCACTCTCTCCCCTTCACACCCCTAGAGACAAGTGCCCAGACTCAATGAAAACACTGATTTTTGCTTCCAGCTTTTCCTGTCTTGCACATTTCTCTGTCATTAGTGTGTGGATACAATTACACTATAAGCACTTTGAAAGAAGTTTGAGTCTGAATGCAGCAGCAGCTAATACACCTTTCACATTATATAAATAATAGAACACAAGAGATATTTTAGATACATCACATCAGTAAATGTTTACCATTACCTTTTGAGAATTTAAGTGGGTCATGCTTCTTTACTTTTTCAAGAAATACTTTGTGGTGCTCAAGCCAGGAGCCAGAGTTTACTTTAAAATTATTCAAAAAGGCTTTGCAACTATGGCAAGTAACTGCAAACAGCTTGAAATCAGCAATGTTTGTGTGCCTCATAATGCAGTTTCTGCTGAGACTCAAGTAGCTATTGATGAGGATAACAACAGTGCTGATTAGTGAAAACAAGGCTTAGACAACTGCTTGGTTGCTTGTTTTCCTTTGTTGCTTCTGCTTCTGGAGGTTTGCTGTGTGTGCTTGGGGTAGACAAAAAATGGATATTTTTGGTCAGTCCTGGAACCAGCTCCATCTCTCAGTATTGCCTGGTTTGGTCCCAGCCTAAGGCTGGTGTGATTTGTGAGGTACCACACTCAGCTGAGAGCAGCCCCTGGGGAAGGGCTCCTGCTTTCTGGGTACCTCATTCTGGCTGCCCCACAGGGCAGGAGAGCTGTTCCAAGGCAGAGCAAGGGGTATTTCTGGTGTTTGTTTTTTACTATATCAAACTTCAGTGCAGCAGACCTCTGGCTGCTGGCTTGCTGTGCGGATGAGGAGCAGGGTGGGAGCACGGAGGGCTCAGAAATTTCTTAGGCTGGCCTCTGTGCCAAAGCCAAAGCTCCAGAGCATCCTGTGGTGAGTCTGCTCCAGGCCTGACTCCTCTTGCTGCTGCAGACCTGGGCTGTCCTGGAACAAGCTGCTCTCAGGTTGGCATTTGTGCCCCTGGATGGGGGGACTGGAGTCGCCCAGCACTGTGCATTTCTGTCAGCCAGGCACAGAAACAGAGCTGGGGAGAGCAGAGAGATTTAGAAACACTGACAGAATGGAAAACTGCTGTGATGGAGCACTTTATCCTCTTGGCCTTGAACCTCTGGAGAGGCCTGTGGCTTACAGCTCTGCAGCCATCTGTCTGATAGAGAGGCAGGCTGGGGAAGAGAGCTTCCAGATGTTGTGCTGATGTTTCAGGCCATGGCACAGCCACTTGCCCCCTCTCATGTGCCACATGTGCACGTCCTGTTGGGCTGGGGTTGTTGTGGCTGGTTTGCAGCCCTGTCTGGGTGTCTCTGCATGCCCATGCAAACAGTAATTACGTTCCCAGGCTGTGTTTGGTATCATTAGCACGTGGAGGAAAGCAACAAAGCCGCTGCAATTCTGTGCAGATCCCTGCTCTGTCTGCTAGCACCATATGCTGCCAAGGGATGTCAGTGAAATCAATTCCCTTGTGATTGAAAAACAAAAGTAAAGTGTGTAAGTACAGCATGAGTCAGGCTTGGAGCAGTGTGAGCCATGTGGAGTGTGTCTGCCTGCAGCAGAGCACAGCCAGCCCGTGCCCACGATGGGAACAGACAGCAGCAGTCACACATGATGAGCAGGGAAGATGTTATTAATTATTTCAGAATCTGGGTCACCCTGCCCTGGCAGTTTTGGGTCACAGTGGTGTGCAGAGCTCAGCAGAGTGGCAGTGGTGCCTGCTGACCTCAAAACCTTGCAGCCTGAGCAGAGAGCATGGTTCTCACAAGGATTCAGTTTAGTGCTTGTGGGTCAGGATTTTTTCCTGCTAGTTGTTTATCCTTTTGACTGGTAATTGAGGCAGGAGCAGAGCTGAGGTGGCACATGGCACTGCTGTAGGTGCTTGGGAAGCTGTGCATGTCTGCAGGAGGTCACAGCTGTGTCTGCAGGGACTGAGCTGTACAAACTGCACAGACACTCTGGGAGGAGGGCACCAGCAATGGATGTCTTACACCATTAAACCCCGAAACAGAAACAATTTCCATTCATTTACAAGAAATTCACGTATGAGCAGGCGTTGTGTATAGATATATGAGCAAAAGGAGAGCTCAGGAGAATCTCCATTCTTCACTGGATGTGGGGGAAACACCATGACAAAGGACGAGGAAGAGGCTGAGGTGCTAAATGCCCTCAGCTGAGCAGAATGAAGCTCCATAATTCAAGGGAAAACTGGGAGAAGAGTGTGGAGGTGTTGGCTGGCAGCTGGCTGAACATGAGCCAGGTGTGTGCTCAGGTAGGGCACGAGGAGAAGCCTCAGATTGCACCATGGCAGGTTTAGATTGGATATGAGGAGAAGTTCACCTCTGCAAGGGCTGTGAGGCACTGGGACAGGCTGCCCAGGGAAGGAGTCCCTGGAGTATCTGAGAAACAAGTGTGGTGCTGGGGGATGTGCTGTGGTCATGGACTTGGCAGGGCTGGAGGATGGCAGGACTCAACGACCTTAATGAAAATCTTCCACCCTCAGTCATTCTGGCCCCTTGTTTGAAGCACCGTGCACATTTCAGTGCTGCCTTTTAGGCTGCTGGCAAGTGATGGAGCAGCCCTGGGAGCTTCCAGAGTGAGTCATTCCTGTGCTGAGCATCTGTGAGCTTCCAGTGCCACTGGGAACGTGTGTGTGGCTGTCCAGGGCTGCTCCAGCTGAGCCTTCACCTGCTGCTTCAGCCCCAGCATCTGTGAGCTTCCAGTGCCACTGGGAACGTGTGTGTGGCTGTGCAGGGCTGCTCCAGCTGAGCCTTCACCTGCTGCTTCAGCCCCCTTCTCCTCCCTGCTTATCTCATCTTTCAGACAGCCTCTCTGCCTGCTGGCCTTGCACTGGCAGGGTTCTCCTTGGCAGGATGCCTGCTGCAGGTCACACAGGGCACAGATTCTCCAGTGGGCAGGGGAGGTGCCAGGACACATGTGCACACACCCACGGGGAGCAGGCAGCTGTGCCTGGAACTGTGTGTGCTCCAGGGCACACGAGGCTGGGGTCAGCAGGGGCCTTCCCAAAGGAGCCTTTCAGATGGCTCCTCTTCTGTGCTTTGGATGTCTGCAGGGCTCAGCAAAGCCCTGAGCCAGGAGGAGGAGGGAGGAGAGAGGATGAAGACTGAAGGATGGAAGATGAAGGGTGGAGGATGGAGGATGAAGGATTGAGGATGAAGGATTGAGGATGGAGGATGAAGAGGAGCCTCATGGCTCACCTGAGCTTTTTGAAGGCCAGCTGTTGGGTGCTGGTAAAAGGAATTTTCTTGTTGGATTTCAACAGAACCACTGTTAGACTTAGTCCTGACCATTCAAAAAATGCTATCATAATCTTCATACATAACTTAAAATAGTATTAGCCAAGGAGTAAGGCATGCCCATGAGATTTTTTATCTAAGAGAAGAAATTAATTAGTAGAGATGAGATAAGAAAATGCATTAGAGATCTATCCATGATCTCTACAGAACTTTTGGTTGCAATAATTGCAATAATTGTTCTTTTTTTTTTCAATCTACTTTGGAGTTCCTGGGTCTGTTGAGAAGCAGCAGGGCTGAAGCTCCAAGAGAAAGGCATTCTTCACATATTTCTTGCCCAAATGAAAGCATCAAATCTGTTTGCACAGCAAATTTGTATCGTTTAGAAAAGCTTTTTACATGCTTATCAAACCAGATGCTGGAGGCTCAGTCAATGCCTGCAGTAACCCAGCCTTGCTGAGAGCTGCAGCCAGTGCCTGCCCTGCTTTCCAGGCAGGTTGGATGTATTGTTTTATTCCATTATAATGTAAATAGAGCAGAGCCCACACAAACAGAATGGATGTGCAATCATGCAATAATGGGACAGCAGCTCTCCATCCATCCAGACTGATGGGCAGGTTCAATAATAACTGTAACTCCTGATGTCCAGGGTCAGAGGATTGTCTGCCTCTCTGACAAGGTAATCATTTCTCCAGAGCGACCTGCAAACACTCAGTTTGCTTTTCAGCTTTAGCTTGGGCTCGGGAAGGTGTTCTGAGCACTCCTGGAACGTGCAGGAGGAAAAGCTGCCAGTCCCACTGGCATCCTCTGCCCCACGCTGCTGCCTCCTGGCCCCTTGCACACAGCAATCCCCATTTCAATGACCTGTAACTCACAGTGAAATTGTTCCTGAGAATCCTCTGATCAGCCCATTCCTGGTGTGACCTGCTGCTCATTCCCTCCTTACACTCCCAATCTGCTCTGGGGCAGGGTCAGCCCTTATTTCTGGGTGCCACTCTTTGGATGGCTTAGCTGCTGTTGTGATGGAGCCTTCCTTGAGATCTGGAGGCAGTGGAAGATAACAGACAAAAGATGCAGGGCTGGGGAGGAGGAATTTGTGCTCTGTGTTTTTTTCTCCCCCTGCCTTTGAAGCAGAAACATCTGCTGAGAGCCACAAACAGCTGAGTTCAGCAATACCACATCACGCTGCCAAGCAACTCTGCTTTCCCCTGGAACTTTCACAGCGCAGGAAATAAATCAGTCAGGCACTAAAGAATGGAGAAAATTTAGGAAAAAGTGCCAAAAGCCAAACCTTTCAAGAATAAAGTGAATAAGAACTTTGTAAGTGTTCGGTGAAGCGAATTGAAATATGTTTCTTACACATGTAAGCCCTCTGTGCTTGAGGAATTTTGTAATAACAAAACTCCTCTGAGCTCAAGACACTTTAAACTGGTGAGGAGAGACCTCTGGAAAACTGGCTACAATATCACAAAAGACAATTCAATTATTTTAAATATTTTTTCCATCTCTTGTCTCTGTCAGATCAGTCACAGCTGACCAGCTAACAATGGTGAAGCATCACCATTTATCTGAAACCTTTCCATTCCTTACACAAAATACAATATATTACACAGCTGAACCATTTGTTCCTGCACTGGCTTACTGAGATTTACTCTTCCAATCAAAGTTACTTTGGTTTGATGTGTTACTGCCTATTTAAAGTACTCATAAAAATCTCTATTTAATTTGTTATGTAATAACAGGGACTGCTGCATGGAACAGGTGGAAAACGATTACATAAATGCTGAGTCCTTGTTGTAAATGGTACAGGTTTAAGCAGGGATGGTTGGAATATCAGTTGGTGCTGGCTGGGGGGATTTTGGGATGTGCTGCTGGTGCTGGGGGCTCCTGCTCCCCCCTGGCAGCAGAGCTGTCCCTGCAGCCCCATTCCTGCTGTTTCACATCATTGACGTCAATTCCCAGCTGCCCTGGAAGTCCCAGTTTCCAGGGAAGTTTCCAGGAAAGAAGCCTTGTCTTCATTGAAACAAATGACAAAATTTCCTTTGCACACTGAATTTGAGCCCAAGTTTAGAAGAAATTTTGACTTTTCTCTCCTTTCTCCTCTCTGGTGTCCAGCTCAGAAAACCAGGTGATCTCTTTGCCATCCAGGGCTGTGACAGCAGCTTCCACACTCCCCTCCCACGTGTACACCCTCATACATGATGGTAATTATTACAAAAAGGAGTTTGAAGTAGCACCCCATTGATTTTTGGTTTGCATGCTGCAGATTAATGGACTGAGCACGCACTCTTTGTAATCACACTGGTAGAAATTCAATAATGACTCTGCCAGTGTACCCAAGTGACCTCAGACACTGAATTCATCCCTATTTCAACTGTTTTTAATGAGACTGGCATATTTAGCAATGCCATCAGATGGCTTGGAAAGCAAAGTGTCCTGTCCACCACAGCAATACCGATGGGCCAACATTGAATTTCAGTGTTTACATCTGTTCTTAGCCAGAATTCACAGTGTCTGTGTGGCATGGAATTCATTCACTGGAATGTACTGAGCAAAAGGAATCTGTGATGTGTGTGATGTGCAGCCTGCACTCCACTAGAACGAGATTTCAGCCAAATCAGAGCTCAGCAAGCACCACTGACAATCCCCAAAGGAGCAGGATCTCTCTGCTTAGTTTAGCAATTGTTCACTTGGGTTTGGAGGCTTTAATTGCTTGTGATTATCATTTCCTGTGGCATTTTTTGTCATGTCTGAGAAAGTGCAGGAGCGTGGCAAGGCTCTCCACTTGGAGATGCTATTTGTCAATTTTTATCTTGAGAAATGCCCAGAGATTCAATGAGCCTGGTAAGGAATATTTAAAAGCTGGATCTGTTCATTGCTGGGGATGTTTGGCTGGCTGCATGTGTGCAGTCCCACAGTTTGGTTATGCCTGCTGTGATTTCCTCACCAGCTGTACAACTCCTGTACATTACAGATAAATATTGTTTAAATGCAGCGTAAATTCCCAACAGAACTCCAGGAAAAGTTAACCTGGAAATGTCGTGGTAAGGGCAGGGGACTTGATCACTCAGAACTGGCCAGAAACTCAGCTTTTGTTAACATTACTCCCAGAACCACCCAAGAAGGGGATTGTTGCCATGTTCTGTTAATTAAAGCTGTGTTAATTATTTTGACAGGCAGCCTCTCCTGTTCTCTCCAGTATTTCTGGGGCTGGTGGAGTTGCTGAGGTGAGATGAAACACAAAGTCATCAAACATGATATAATTGCCACATCCCTCAGTGATGCAAATCAGTAGAGATTTGTTGTAGTTCACACATTAATTCGTTGTGTGGGTTTATTAAACAAAAAAATCCCACAAGATCCCCAGAGTTGTAGAGCAGAGTGCATTTAGAGCAAAGCCAGGACAGGGAGGGCAAGTGGCTTTTACGTGTTGTGCATAAATAGGCTCTGACTTCTTAAAAGTTGGGGAAGTATGAGCTCCTCACCACCATCTGCTCCCAGGGGATTCCTCATTTGCCTGGCTTTGCTCTGACCTCAGCAACTGATTTTGAAGAGTTGTGTCTGTAATTGGCAGCAGGAGTTCAGACCCAGCTATGAGGACAGAAAGAAGTAACCACGTTTGTAATTTGGAGCCTGATTCAGTGTTCAGTGAAGGATGTGCATGAGCTTTAACATCTCTGTGTTTGTGGGAACATAAATCTTTAATCTGGGTCACACACTGACCCTGGAGCGAGGGCACACCATGGATGTGCATGAGCAGGAGGATCCTTCCTTGGGCACCAGCCACACCTCAGATGCTGAGATGCTTTAAGCACAGTAAATCATTTCCATTCTTCATTATTTGCCATCTTTTCTGTGTGTTTCCAGTTTTCAGTTCCCTGTGCACATGTGAGACACAGAGCAGAGTTTTAGTTTCAGTGACACTCTCAAGACAAACCCCAGCCCGTGTGGAGTGAGCAGCTGGCTGAAGTGTTTATCAGGCTCTATTGTAGCTGTTCCTGCCTTCTGGAAAATTATTCACAAATACACAAGCATGACTTCATTTTGCCAGGAAGCAAGACCATTAATCCTGCCTACTTTGAAGCCACATCTTTTGTGGACTGTGGTGGGTAACTTATCTGTTCAGATTACTCAGATTGTTGGAGACTTCATCCCTTTGTAATGGTAATGACTGCTGAGTAGCTCAGCCCTGCATGAGAATTTTTTCTTACGTTTAAGACTATTTTTCTTTTCCATCTTACATTTTTTCTTATATTTTCCTGTATTTGACTGTGCTTAGTTCTAAATTCTTGCATTACTTATTTTATTATGTATTCAGTATTTTTTATATAATAAATCCTCTTAAAGGGGGATTTGGTTTCTAAGGAGTTAATTGCTGTGTGCTCTTTTACTCATGAGCCAATTGAATCAGATAATTTGCTGTTTCCTGAGTAATGTCAGAGAGTGTACAGAAAGATCTTTTGTTCCGCTGAAGATGTTAAAGAGGGTTTGAGGATTCCTTTCTCTGCAAATCCTTTACATGAAAGATTTACAGTATGTACGCTCCAAGATTTGGAAATGCTGCTATTTAAGCATCTACACATGTAATTAGTCACTAATTGTTAACAGCTCCTACTCTCTTTAGCTTCTTTATTCTACCTATTCCAGATATTGCTGAAATCACATTCAGGGCAGTGTGTAAACCTTTCAGTTTTGTAACTGCTGCTGGTTCTTCACCTTAAGCAGGGAGAGATGGAATTTTCCAAGGCATTGGAGTGCCTTGTTGCTCCTGGCATTCAAGAGCTTTTAGGTGATTGTAGCCCCCAACCCCTTTTTGTGGGACCCCAGCCTGGTCTGTGCTGCCCTGGAGCAGCTCTGGAGCGCTGCTTATGGAGAGGTTATGGGATCAGGGACATGGAGCAGCTCTGGAGCACTGGTGATGGAATGGTTATGGGATCAGGGACATGGAGCAGCTTTGGAGCACTGGTTATGGAGTGGTTATGGGATCAGGGACATGGAGCAGCTCTGGAGCACTGGTTATGGAGAGGTTATAGGATCAGGGACATGGAGCAGCTCTGGAGCAGTGGTTATGGGATGAGGGACATGGAGCAGCTCTGGAGCACTGGATATGGAGAGGTTATAGGATCAGGGACATGGAGCAGCTCTGGAGCACTGGTTATGGAGTGGTTATGGGATCAGGAACATGGAGCAGCTCTGGAGCACTGGTAATGGGATCAGGGACATGGAGCAGCAGCACTGGTTATGGAGTGGTTATGGGATCAGGGACATGGAGCAGCAGCACTGGTTATGGAGTGGTTATGGGATCAGGGACAAGGAGCAGCTCTGGAGCGCTGCTTATGGAGTGGTTATGGGATCAGGGACATGGAGTAGCTCTGGAGCACTGGTTATGGAGTGGTTATGGGATCAGGGACATGGAGCAGCAGCACTGGTTATGGAGTGGTTGTGGGATCAGGGATATTGAGCAGCTCTGGAGCACTGGTTATGGAGCTCAAGGAGCCCTGGCTGCAGCCTGTTCCCATTCCCCATGGTCCAAACCTGCTCTGAGCACTGAGTGCAGAGCTGGGGCTTCACATCCCGCGGCTTTTCCTCAGCTCAGAGCTCAGGGGCTGTGAGCTCAGCGCTGAGCTGTGCATGGCTCAGCAGAGCCTGTGTCCCCTGTCCCAGCAGGCAGGATCTGCAGGAAAACAAGGAGCAGGGGTTAATCAGCTGGGGCACCAGGTGCTCAGGCTTGCAGGGAGTGCTGCGAGGGGAAGGGCTCTGAGCAGGATGGAAGGGAAGAGACCAAACCTCTCCTGAGCCTTTAAAAGTTTTCTGTCTCTCATTGTAATCAAGTGTAGATGATTTGGGCATTTCAATTTTGTTCTTCCATGTCTCTGTATTGCTCTTTTTAAAATCTTAATGCTTCTGACTCCAATAGCCAAAACATCTCAATTATTGTCAGACTCCAAGGAGCTCAATGATAATAATCCTCTACAGGGAAAAAGATAGCTTAAGTGAAAGGAAGAGATTATTAGATGCAGGAAAGATATGTCAACAGTCATTCTTTCTTTGCTAAGTACTTGTAACTTATATTTTAAAAGAAAGTATTGAAATTACTGCTCTTCAAAGAGAATACAAAAGGATAATGGTTGTTCTTTTTCTAAGGAAAGTCACATTTCTCCTGGGGCTAATGCCATAAGGTTCTTTCTTTGTACTGAAAACAGCAGAGTGCTAAACAAAGACTAGAGATTGAAGTTATTAGAGGGAGATATATGCACTTATCATTTTATAGTTTGCAGTGTGCCTTTCCTGGTGTTGGCTTCCTTCTGTGCATTCCTACTCACCAGGCCATAGAAGCAATTTCCATATTGCCTATTGCCCTCAGCCAGTGACAGCATTTTGACATTTGTCCAAGGTGTGTAGGTACCTAACCCCCAGGTTGTTTCTGCTGATACCTGAAAACTCTGGATTTGCAAGTCCGGAACTTGGAGGCTCTCCCAGAGTTTCCAGGTGTATAAAGTTAACCTTCAAAGTCTTTGTAGGACTGGTGTCCCTCTAGTCTCTTCTCCAAGCCAGTTTCCACATTCATCTGTCATTTTGCTCTGAGACTTACTGATGTGGGCAGAAATCACCTCCCGAACTTCTCCCTCTCCTAAGATACATACTGGAGATAATGGCCCTGATTCACTGCTTGGCATGCCAGGTTAAAAACACCAGAAGCACTCAGCTCACTTCCCCCTCCGGTTCAGTCAAATTCTGGGAAGGACGTTGATCTCATTAATTACCCATTTGCAGCAGAAAAGGGCTGGAAGGTTCTCAGGTGACCTCTGATCATGGGATTGCTGCTGCCTGGGAAGTCCCATCACGAGCAGAGCTTTGGCCTGGGCCAGCTCAGCTCTGTTGTGGCAGAAGGGAAGTGATGATCTCCTGAATGCAGAACATTCACTTTGACCCCCTGCACTCTGTCCTGGGTGCTGCTCCTGTCCAGCCCTGGGTTAATGAATGCCCTGGTGTCACTACAGGCTTGTCTGATGCTGCCCAACCTTACATTTCTGCTGGGCACTGATGAGACCCCAAGGGTCAGAGCTCTGCTGTGGGTGCTTGCAGTCTGTGCACTCCAGTGCCAAAGCTGTGGCCAGCAGGGGAAGGCTGTGCTGCTAATTCTGAGTGGTTTCAGTCTTCAGTTCTCTCCTCCCCACCTTGAGCTTGCTGCCTACAAGTGTCCTTTAGGGGGAAAAAGCCTCAGTGCTGCAGGACTGGCTGATTTGCCTGCACAAACTGCATTACCCAAGTGCTCACTTGTCCTTTGAACACAAAAAGACAGACAGGTGGAGCCTGGGGTATTACTTGGTACAAAGCAAACATTTAAAAAGCACAGAGTTTCAGGTCCTTGCTGGTAATGGAAAGTGCTATTTTCAAAAGTGCCATTTGACATTTGGAAGATTAACTGGTATTGACTTCCTATGTGAGTTGGGCTCCTGAGTATCTGAGTCACTTTTGGAAACCTGAGCTGGCCATCTGTTTCACTTAGGCTTTGCAGTGCCAAGTGAAGCAATGCATAAATACTTGCATGACTCTAGTTTGTAGTACCTAAATTTAAAAAAGCTGTTATTTCAGCAGCCCAACACCTATTGGAATTTTCAGATCTTCTGGGGCCTTGAATTCCCAGTGCCTGGGAGAAAGCAGAGGCATTTGAAAGCAATCAGAGCCTGAAAGGAACTCGTGTTCTTGAAAACCCCAGAGCTGCCCCAGCACTTTGGAATGTGGCAGCAAGGTGCTTCTGGAAATTTCACCTGCATCCCAACGAGAATCCTGCAACAGACTTAAGCGTGAAAGCAAAGTAAATTTCTTAAAATAGAGCCAAAAAGTGAGGTGTAAAATGGTGCCATACATAATGGGGACCTCCTGGTGCAAATCTGTGTACAGATTGAGCTGGAGGAAGAGAGGAAATGCAGGGAGCTGCTCTACATGGGGCTGCAGGGAAAGGCAGGCTTGTGCTGATCAGTGGCTGCTAGTTTTTGGTTAAAGGTAGCACTGCATTTTTTTAAATTCCATTATAAGTAAATGCGTGTTGATTGTTCTAAAGAAATTTAGAATAATGGCTGGTGTTTGAGCTTATTCCTGCAGCTGGATCAGGAGTGTGGAACAGCCTCAGTTTCATGATTTCTTAGCTTTGACATTAATTAAACAGTCGTTGGACTTTCTGGGTGAGATGGATCTGGTTAACACGAGAGAAGATGCGAATAATTTTTAAAATATTTGGTTCCTGCTGAATAACTCACTGATTTCCTTTATTCCAAAGTCAGAGCACTCAAAGCCTCCCTCACACAGCAGGCAGAGCTCTGCAAACTCCTCAGGACTCAGCTGAAACACGGGCATTGTTTGTGTCCTCATTTCTCCCCTGAACTCCTGCCTGACCTTGGGCAAGTCGCTTCATTTCTCTGTCCCCCGTGTCTGATAACACGAAATAGGTTAATAGTTCTGTGCTGTGCATGGGAATCCTGGCTGGAAGCAGCAATGCATTGCAGTTGTTGTTGATGTTATGGATCTGTTTAAGCACCGTGTCCTCATGGACTCTGCATCATGTGAGCAGGGCTGTTTGCACACTGAAAGTGCTTTGCTGGACAGTGGCCAGAAAACAGGGATGACCCCATGACCAGCAGATACTCCCCAGGGCATTTAGCAGCAGGAATGATGGTTCAGAGCCCCTCAGGAGGGTGCTGAGATATATAAATAATTGCCATCGGGATTTAGGCATTCAGGAGGCGCAGTCTGCTTTGCATGTAAACAAAATGTAGGTCTTGAGGGAGTCTGTGTCTCAGCTAAATCTGCTCATGTATAAATCCTCTTTTTTAGGCTTTATATTTTGTAATCATTGTAATTTAAATTCAGCTACAGTCCACAGGATTTGCACATTTTACCACCATTAAGAAGTCAATAGGAGCTGTGCATCCCACTCCCCGTAGCTGCCCTTCAAGAATTGACTCCTTTCCCTCTCCTAAATCTGAAATTAGGGACAGCAGCAGCACTTGAGACAGCCTTTGAGAGATTCAGCCCGAGAATCTGCATGTGAGGGACAGTAAATTCAGCTGCTGTGTGTTTGTCTGTCCTGCCTGCTGCCTCTCCTGGCTCTGCCCTGGGTGAGCCCAACCATCAGCAGGAGGTTGGGCTGCCCTGGTGAGTTCGTGCCAGGGGACCAGGCTGCCAGCAGCCCTTTGGTTTCCTTCTGGTGCTTGTTTGGCACGCTTCCATCACACCCATCCCATGGAATGAACCAGCTCCATGTGCCTGCCAGCTGAACAAACTCCTCACCAACTCAGCACTGAGACAAACTGGGGCTGGGACAGGAACCCCCATTCCCCAGAAAAACCCCATTCTGCTGACATCCCCCTTGTCCTTCCTGTGTTTGCATTTCCTGGGCAGGAAGGTGTGCTCTGGAGCTCTCCAGGGGTGCCAGGTGTTGCTTTGCCCATGGGCACAGGAGGCAGGACTGAGAGGAGAACACCCAGCCTCACCCTCCAGCCGTGGCTGATTTATTTGCCTTGCAGTTTGACATGTAGAATTCAAACCTGCAGGAAAAGGGGTGTTGGACATCACCTCCATCATGCCTGCTAAGTGTTAGAATTGCAAGGAAGGGAGCCTCAATATCTGTGTTACGTGTGGAGCATTTTATAAACTCACAGAGGCTCTTGGGGTTGGCTTTTTTCCCCCTGGAGGCAATAGTAAAATTTGACAGGTGATTTTGTAGATGAAGACAGTAAACAGCTGTTGAAAATGATAATGTCTGAGTGGTTTTGTTGTTTCTATGAAGACTTAGTTACACTCATTTTAGATTAATTTTTCATTGTCTTCTGTAAATGAGAATTGCTTACATGGCTGCTTCAAATGGGACTTTGATTGCTTTCCATCTACTGCCAAAACCCTAAAAGACTAAAAAAAAAAATCAAATGCATAAAACCACTTATGAGCAAAGATACAATAAATTCATGTTACAGTGCATTTTAATTTGATAAAATAAAGTTTTGCTGTGCAGCAGTTTGTACTCATGTGTGAGAGAGGCATATACATTAGCCATTTAAATTCAGCTCTGTGTTAAACAGCCATAAAAGCAATTCTGGCTGCTGTTGGGAGCTTTTGGTGTGGTATTATGGAATTTCCCAAAAGTCTGAGAAGCAGTCTGGGAAAAATAAAATGAAATGTACTCGAGGAAAAGGAAGTGCAAGTGCAGTGTTGCAGCAAAGGCACCAGAGAGGGATGGAGAAGGTGGAGTTCAGCTCAGCCCCAGATTCTGTGCTCCCTTTTTGGGGAGGGGGGGAGGAAGGGGCTGCCCTTGCCATCCAGGCACAGCACTGGGGCTGCCTCCAGGTGCTGGGATCTGGAAAAGCTCAGTTTTCAGTTTATCAGTGAGATAACAGACATTTACATCCTTTCACACTTCTTGTTTGTTCAGTGTGAGTGTGCTCACAGTGTCCTGTTGGGTGAAACCATCACAGTGTAGAACACCACTTAGGACTCTGTTGTGCCAGTACTGAAAAGAAGGAAGGAAAACAGCTGGACAGTGTGACAGTGTTCATAGGGGGTTTTGGGATGAGGGAAGAGACAGAGATCTGACTCTGTGTTACAGAGGGCTTGATTTATTATTTTATGATATATATTACATTAAAACTATACTAAAAGAATAGAAGAAAAGGTTTCATCAGAAG
>JAWWEY010000045.1:12846688-12886525 GCA_035582745.1 Loriotus luctuosus
CACCTGTTGCATTCCACAGCAGCAGATAACCATTGTTTGCATTCTGTTCCTGAGGCCTCTCAGCTTCTCAGGAGGAAGCATCCTAAGGAAAGGATTTTCCATAAAAAGATGTCTGTGACAGGACAGAGTCTGAGCCATGGTTCAGGCCTGCTTTGGAGTGGGTTAGATTTAAAGTGCTGATCCCTGCAGAGGGAGATTTCACCCAGGATGGTGTTTGGGCCTGGGGAAGTGGTCAGGACCTGTTGTTTGTGAGTTCACAGAATGATCAGGCCAGTGTGAGTGAAAGTCACCTGCTCTTTTGTCAGATCACACACTGAATAGCACTTGAGTCCTGTGCTGACCTTTTGCAGCAGTTTCTTTTGGCATAAAGGTCAGGAAATGCTGCTGGAAATGAAAATATTGATAAATATAGTGCAGGATCTAAATTGTAACTTCAGCCTGCTGAGGAGCAGCTATTTGGGCAGCCTTCATTTGTTATTGGAACATTGTGCATCACCCAGTCCTTCATATCAATACCTCTGAAAATGTTTCTGACACACAGCACTTGCCTTCCAAGGCTTCACACCACAAAGAGCATTGTTCAGAGAGGGAAATCACTACCTCTTTAGCAAATTGATACTTCAAAGTTCACAGCAGAGCTGTTTTTTATAACTTCTTCACCAGAGGAAGTTCAGCTCAGATGTGCCAGTCCATTTTTAAGGAGCTCCTGTTTTTCTTGCATTGAGCCAATTCTCCTGACAGGCTTAACAGCAGGCCAGGGAAGACAAATGCCTGGAGTGAGATCATGCAGCCCCTCCATGGCCCCACAAAGGGCTGTGACACAGGCTCTGAACACCACAGGATATAGAAATATATATATTCCAGAAGGCAGCAGCTCATGGGGCTGCCTGCCTGCCCAGTTTGCAGAGCTTGGGAGAGGGGAGAGCAGGAGCAGAGAGCAAGGGACAGAGTTTGTCAGTAAATAGATCTGCTGTGGATCCCCTGTGGCAGTTTGTCAGTAAATAGATCTGCTGTGGATCCCCTGTGGCAGTTTGTCAGTAAATTGATCTGCTGTGGATCCCCTGTGGCAGTTCATCAGTGAATAGATCTGCTGTGGATCCCCTGTGGCAGTTCATCAGTGAATAGATCTGCTGTGGATCCCCTGGGGCAGTTTGTCAGTGAATAGAAACTGTGCTGTGGATCCCCTGGGGCAGTTTGTCAGTGAATAGATCTGCTGTGGATCCCCTGGGGC
This sequence comes from Loriotus luctuosus, assembly GCA_035582745.1. NCBI lineage: Eukaryota > Metazoa > Chordata > Aves > Passeriformes > Thraupidae > Loriotus > Loriotus luctuosus. Next base: position 12,847,920 of record JAWWEY010000045.1, read on the forward strand.
AGTTTGTCAGTAAATAGATCTGCTGTGGATCCCCTGTGGCAGTGTCCCCTGCAGGGAAAGGGCCCAGGCTCTGTGCTCAGTGTCACAGGAGCTTGGCTAGCAGAGGATAATGTGAATCTGATGGAGCATTTGAGGACTGCAGTGGGGAAGGGGAGCAGGTACAACCTCAGCTGGACAAACTCAGCCTGTGCAGCCTGCTTGTGTCTGTGTCACTTCCCCTGCACACACACTGAGCGCTCATTCACAAGGTCCATGTCCTCAGCCTTGTCACAGAAGGTTTTGTGCTTGCCAGTAAATGACATCAGTGGCTCCAGAAGCTCCTCTTTTGTGTCTGCTGGCACAGGTAGAGCATGGGAGTACTCTGTGGTAATTTAATACAGCCACTTTAGACATCCTCTGGTTTTTCTCTTCCCTTTCTCTGTCCTCTGCACCAAGACATTTAGTGTCTTGTTGGTGATCTGTGAACCACATCATCAACAAGAGGAATTGAATAAAAATCTACTGATGTCAGGAAATCATGTCAATTTACACTAGGTGTCATCCACTGAGGATGAAGAGACAATCTCTGATAGCCTAAAGCATTTCTTACTTGCCTTAGGCATAATTTTGTCTTTATGTTTGAATACTTGGAGCTCAGTAATCCTGTAAATCCCTTTTTCTATATTCAAAAAGCTCCATCTGCTTTGGGAAACCCTTTAAATTAGTCCTAAAGGGCAAGTCTCTTTATAGAAATAACTGGATAGCACAGATATCCTCTCTGCAGAAAACCCAGCCAACTTCCTAGTGAAAAGTAATTCTTGGAAGAGTTGGCAATGCTGCTAAAAATTATTTAGAAAATATTTTTCCATTTTCAAAAAGCTTTTTGATTGAATGTCATGTGGATACGAGCATGTTTGGGGTGTGTAACAGACTGTGAAGGTTCTCCCATGGTACAAACTCCATTCTGCAGGCAGGCACAGCAGGGTGTTTGCAGAGATTGTGCCCTGGGTTTGCCAGGCCTGTGTGTGCCCTGCTGGCTCAGCCCAGCTCACCTCCCCAGAGCTGAGCACTCTGCAGGTTCAGCTCCCAGTGTCCCACTGCCCTGCAGGGCTTTTATCTCTGCGTTAGCCACAACCTGGAGTGTCTGGAAGGGGAAGTTTCTGTTTCTCTTGAAACAATCCCCAAGCAGAGAGAGAGTTGTGTATCCTGTGCTGGCCTTTGCCAGGTGACAGGGGGTGCCCCAGCGCAGGCTGCTCCCAGGGGAGGCAGTTGTCACAGATATCTCTTTGTGAAAAATCCTTTCTTTAGGATTTTTCCTTCTGAGAAGCTGCAGCCTCAGAAACAGAATGTAAACTATAATTATCTGCTGCTGTGGAATGCAACAGGTCCGTCTGGATTAGCCCATCTTGGATGTTTATAGTTAATGGCCAATCCAGAACTGAGCTCTCTCAGACAGAGTCCAGGAGAGCTGCTTTGTTATCATTCTTTTCTTGTCTATTGTTAGCTTAGCAGCTTCTGGAAACCTTTCCTTCTTTTTCTTTGTAGTATTGTCTTAATGTAATATATATATCATAAAATAATAAATCAAGCCTTCTGATCATGGAGCCAACGTTCTCGTCTCTTCCCCCAATCCAGAACCCTTGTGACCACTGCCACAGGCAGCAACAAAGGTGTGCAGCAGAGCAGAGCCACTCTGGGAGCCCAGTTCATTGAGGAGAGGGACAGCAAAAGGAGCACCCAGCCCTCCTGCCAAACAGCCAGGGCATCTGTGGGAGCAGAGCACAGAGCTGCTGGAATATTCAATAGCAGCCTGTGAGCAGCTCTCTGCTGGTGGAAAAGGTCATCTCTTGGTTTGCCTTGGGCTTCAGGAAATACTTTCAGATTGTCCTGCCTTCTCTAAGCTGACAGTGCTGCTGGAGAGAGCCCCTGGGGGTGCAGGAGAGGTGACACTGGAGCAGTGCCCCACTGCCATCAACATCAAAAGCAGAACCAGCAGTGACTGCAGCCCAAGTAAGGTCAGGCCCTGAGTGTCACAGGAGTGTGGCTCAGGGCTGTCACCCTGCTGCTGGCTCAGGCACAGGGAATGGGCAGCAGCACTCACTGAGCAGCCCAGGGCTTTGGAGAGACCTGACACAGCTCTTACTGCATGCATTGTTTCTGCACACTCTGGTTTCTGTGTTTAAAGGAAGGATGGATTGTTTCTGCACACTCTGGTTTCTGTGTTTAAAGGAAAGGTGGATGGTTTGCTGCACACTCTGGTTTCTGTGTTTAAAGGAAGGATGGGTTGTTTCTGCACACTGAGGGCAACAACAGCATGTCCCTGATTCACTCCTTTTCTAATGGCTCTGACAGGCTGCTACCCCAGGAAAACCAAACCACTTGGGGGATCTGAGCTGGGAGGAGGCTGGGAGAGGCAAACCCCTCTACATTGTTTAATTTCCAAGACCACCCCCCCTGGCTGGCTGGCATCTCCCTTCCCCCTGTTTACCTTTTTTCCATATTGCAAGGCTGCTGTGTCAGACAGGGGCCCATGAGAGCATTCTGGGTTTGCTGTGCCTCCAGCTGTGCACTGGCAGCTCAGATGGCAGCAGGGCACAGCCTGGGCTGGCAGATTCTGGTGCTTGTCTGTAAGGATTGTCTCACGTGGCATTCACACAGCTGGGCACTCACTGCTGCTGCTGCTCTCCTCAGGAACAATTAACAAGTGTAAGAACATTTCTTACCATGCAGGCAAAGGTGGAAATGCAACTGAAAGGTCCAGGGGAGCTCCTGATTTTGGCTTTGTATTTCCCCAGGGCCATGGGAAGCTGGACTTCCATCAGTGCAGTCCTGCCTGTGATCAAACAGAGTGTTCAAAGTCAGCAAGGAGCAGCAGTGGTGACTAATATTGTTGAAGATTTCAATAACAAAGGGAAAGCTTGTGTTCTTTAGAATCTTTTTTCCTTTTTTTTTTGGACAGTGTCCCCTAAATGTCATTTGTATAATTACATAGAAACCTGTTTTGACTCATCTAGTGCAGAAAGGCATAGAAAGAAGGGCATAAAAAGGCAGCAATGATTGCTTGGAAAAAATCACAGCAGAGTTAGAAGTCTTTGCTCTGGGCGCTGAGGCAAATGTGTAATTCTGTGCTGCATGGAGGGATTCTGTGCTAGGCTCCTGGTTATTACCTTCTGCAATAGAAATCTTGCTGTTGTTTACAGAGAATTCTGGTATCATGGAGCCTGTGGTTCCCCCTAGCACTCCTGCCCCTCCTCCTGGGGTCAGGAGAAGACAAAATTCTTTTCCTGGCAATGGAAAGTCACCTCTGGGAAGCACATCTCTCAGAAGCCCCATCCAAGCCTGTTGTGTTTTCTTGCTTTGCCTGATTTAGCACATTTGGAATTGAGGTTTCCCAACAAATGAGACATGGCAATTTTCTAATGGAGGTGCTGTAGGGGAAAGGCAGGTGTGGACAGAAGCACAGATGTCAGAGGCATCACTTCAGAGCTGCTCTTTGTCTGCCAGTGCTGTGGCAGTGAGGAGGCTCCTGCTTTCCTCCCAGGCCATTCCCCATTAGCATCATGTCCCTCCATCTGTCTGGCTGGGGTGCTGGGGACACGTTCTCTCTGTGGAGTGTCTGCAGCCTGCCTGGGGAGCTGTGGCACTCCCAGCTCTGAGCAGGAGCACAAACACTCACACAGCCAGAGAAATCCCCAGCAGCAGCTGCAATCCCCTGCAAACTTTGATGGACAGTTTGCTTACAGACAGATTTTCTGCTGTTGCAGATACCTTCTGTATTTTCTGCCTTTCCATTCTGTTAAACAGCAGCCTTGGATACAAATGCCAAGGAACAAAGATCCAGGACTTCTCCTCATAAACAGAGTCCAGACCTGGATCCCCATCCTGCTCGTGACAGTGCCTTCATTCACAATACACTGGGACTTCTTTGTTAATCCTCCCTAACACCAAACAGTTTTTGCCCCACAACTTACTTTTCTCTGAAAAACAAAGTATTTTTCATTGTGAAAATTATAACTTATTTGTGGAAAGCAGAAGATTAAAAAAAGGAAAACTTTTTTTGGGTAGAAAGTCTGATTGTGATACAACATTAGTGATGGAGTGGGGGAGAAGGCAGAGAATCCTGGAATGGTTTGGGTTGGAAGTGACCTTAAAGATCATCCAGTTCCAACCCCTTACCTTGGGCAGGGACACCTTCCATCAGACCAGTTCCTCCAGGTCATCCAACCTGGCCTTGAATGATAAATCATAAAATGATAAATGTATAAAACGATAAAATTTTTATAGCACCCTCAATGCAGTAGACATAAGGAGAAAGAAAAATATAAATATCCAGAAGTGAGAGGGTGAAGTTGCTAGTGAGATGCTGAATTAGGCAGAAATCCAAACGTGGATAGTTGGTGTGATCTCAGATCTATCAGCTGTGACAGTATCCGTTTAAATGAATCCTTAAAAATGTTAATTGCACATCATTGGCACTTCAGCAATGACATTTCTGCCACTGAATGTCATGGGGACATTTTCCCTTTTATTATCCTTGAACAGGAGGAGTGAGCTACCACCAGATAACTGTATCATGAAATGTAATGGATCTACCTCCAGTATTTATGCTGGTTCCACTTTCAATAAGCTGCTTTTTAAATTTACAATGAGCAAGAGCTTGGGAGGGCATTAGGAAGGCAGCGTTGTTAAGCTTTGCTTTATGAACTGTAAAATAAAGGTTTGTCCATCAGACTTGCAGAGCTGCAGCTACTGAAAGCCCCAGGGTCTGTGGTTTTTGTAAATTTGAATAAGGGCTGGTTTATAACTGCAGCCTGGAGTTGGGCACATTTTTGTCTGATTTCCCCAGGACATTCACTAGCACCAGCTCATTCTCTTTTGTTTTAAACATTCATAAGAAGGAAAAAAAGACAGGGAAAGCAGACAGGGAGTTGTAGAATCATGGAATGGCCTGGGTTGGAAGGGAGCTAAAAACCCATCTCGTTCTGCTGACCTGGCTCCTCCCAGTTCTCACTGGTGCCATTCCCATTTACAGGGAGTTCCATGAGCTCAGGATTTATCCCACTGCTGCTGCTCAGTGTTTTCCTCAGGCTGGTTTGGGTTTCTGCTTCACTCCCCTTGTGACTTTAGCATGGGAGGGACCATGTGAGCAGCACACAACATTAAAGAGAATTTACAACAAAAGAGTAGGGTTAAAAGGCATCATACAAATAGAAATAAGGGGAATAATGTGGTCTGAGACAGGAGGTACAGCCTGAGATTGGGGGAGAGGAATACCCTCATGCTGCAGATTTCTCCTTAGTGAAGCTTGCAAAAATATATTGACTTTCTAGAAAGAAAACTTGTTCTGCACCTTCCCCAGACTGGTATTCTCCAGCTTTGGGCTGAACACAGTGTTATCCAATTCCCTGCAGCTCCCAGTCCAAGGGACTGCACACAAACTGGGTTTGCTGTGTGATGGAATTGCAGCTGCTGGGTTTATTTCTCAGAGGACACAGCTCATTTCAAGGTCTTTTTCTCTCTATTCAGGCAGCTTCACAAACACCCAGAGAAGCTGTGCAGCTGAGCTGGAGCTCTGTTCAGTCTGCTGCCACCAAGCAGTTGTGATCATTGCTTCTGCTCTGAATCCCTGGCAGAGGGAACTGGAAAGCTGCTGTGGTGTCCCCAGGGGAGCCTGGGGCTGGCACCCACAAATTTGACTTTTCCTTGCCCATGCACTTTGTCCATGGCCAGCAAGGGTGAAAACTACTTCAGTTCACCTGAGTGTTACTTTCTTAGTTGTTTCACCACAATATCTATCACTTCCATGCTGTTATTCTCCTTACTCAGCCATTAAATGTGTGCATTCTTTAAATCCTCTGTGAAATGCAGATATTCTATCAGCTTTACATGCCTGGTGGATGGTTGCCTTGGTAGGTGTTTTTCCAGCAGGCAGGTTCTCTGTTGAGAAGGAATGGGGACCTTTATGCACAAATATTTTTGGAGTTTTAAACACAGCCAAACACCAGTTACAGTGGCAGAGCTGTAAAGAACCCAACCCAGTAAGAACTACAGGAGCTGGAATCTGAATTCACCTGACTTGTAAATGAGGTGTGCATGTCCCACATGTGATCTGCACACACAGTTACATCTAAATGGGATTTTTCTTGCCACCTGGTTCATTTCAGTTTGTTTCAGTGAGTGCCTGGTACTGTGACTTGCACAGGAGGCAGCAGTGGGGCTGTGTCCCTGCCTTTGGTCACTGTGTCACCTGGGGCAGAGCTCTGCCACGGTGCCAGGGCCCAGCTGGGACAGAAACCAGCTGGTCATGGCAACAGCAGCTGCCACATCTTCACTGGGCTGAAGGTAGAGGCTGAGCCTGTCCACAAATGGATTTAGTAACTGGAGTTCTACATCATTTCCAGGGTACTGCTGCTTCTAAGTGGAGTAAAGCACATTTGCAAGATATTTGTGGCCAAAAATGTCTTATCTAGACTGCTTTGTTAAAGGTGTTCTCCTGCCTCTGAAAACGTTTCACTGGCTGCTCCCAAGCTGTTAAAGTCAGCAATTAAATGGGAATGATGAAACCCCTTTGGGGTATTTGATCTCATCTTGCTGCATCTATCAAGCTGCAAGAGCCATGAAATCTAAGGCTGATGATGAGAAGATTCTGCCTTCCCTTCTCCCTTTGAAAGCTCTGGGTTTGGAGTGAGTCTCTCTGACAATGCCTGCTCGGGGTCTCCTTTCCAGTGCTGTCCCTTGGAACCTGTTCAGTGCTTGCACATTTGCTGTCCCCAAAAGAGGAAAATGCTGCTGGAGAGGCTCCAGCCCTGAGTGAATACCAAGTAGAAAATGTCCTTCTCAGAGGCAGGGAGGTGATGAATCACTGTGGAAGTGATTCCTTGACCAATCTGCCTGTGAATTTTGTTCTGTGCAATTGTAATGAAGACACTGGCAGCCTGTGCCTTGAGCAGAGGGGATGGGGAGTGGAGGGATGGTGGGAGATGGTGGCAGCTCAGGAGCTGTGTTTGCCTTTTCCAGTCTGAGGCAGAGCCTTGCACACCTGATTCCTTTGGGAACAGGGAAAATCAATCTCATCTGCCCTGTGCCTCGTGTGATGTGGTATCAGAGAAGACTAATGAGCCTGCTGTCCTCACTGCAGCCTTTATTGGTGATTAGTGACTCTGAAACCTGCTCTGCATGGCAGGAAGGAATTGGGGATTTATTGTGATCCCCAGTCAGGTCTCCCTCCTTCAGGGCCTGTCTTGTTCAGCGTTCTGCCTGTCCAGGAGAGAAGCATTTCTGGTTTTTGTACTCTAGTTAGCAACATGACTTTTGCTGTTTGTTCTCAGTGCAACATCACTGACATTAGCATCTGTAGGCAAGGCTTGGACAGGGAATTCAGGCACTGGGTTGTTTGGTTTTGTTTTTTTTTGTGAGACTGGCAGAATAAATTATTCTTCACCTTGTTCCCCTGGGAAATAAAGGCACAGAAATATCCACCCCTGGCTCTCTCTGTGCAGGCAGTGCACATTTGTTAGCTGAGAATGACCCTCCCACATGGCAGCTCTCAGCAGCTGGACCAGGAGTGCTCTTCAGGCCTTTGCCAGCCCTGCTGGGGCTGAAGGCAGCTGGATCCTGGGCTCATGGCAGCCTGGCAGAGGTGCCACGTTCAGGTGAGGCAGGCACCAGAGGTTTCTAGAGCTCCCCCATGCCTAATGCCTATTGATTTTACTGTAGCTGTAAGGATCTGTATCTTCATGTCTTGCCTGAGGTCGTTCAAGGATGCTGTGGAAGAGCTGGGAAGTGAAATGAGATTTCCTGTCCTGGTCCAAACACCTTAATCAAAAAGCAATGTTTTATATCACACTTTATGACAAGAAAGCCAAGAAACCTTATTAAGTAATCTAACTCTGATCTGGGCTGTACAGAGAAATCAAGTGCAGCATTATATCATCCTCCTGAGGATACACACGGATATTGTGTTATGGTGATCAAGAGTTTGCTCAGTTATACCTTAAAGGATATCTTCCTTTGGAGAACTTCATAACACTTTTAATGTCTTAGACTTCCATGAAATTATGTCCTCCCTATCTGTTAATGTCAAAATAGATCATCCTTTTCTTTATCCTCTGCTGGTTTTTATGGTTTAAGGGTAAAAGCTAGGTTAATACTGCAAAATCAGATATTTAAGCTGCATTTTGTCTCCAGTAGTTAGCATTACTCTGTAATTACCACATCCTTTCTCCAGTTTGTTGAGGGGGTTTGCTTTGTGACAGCTTTTATTAAGGACCTGCTGAAAGAAACTTATCTTTAAGCATTTGTGCTCCATGTGAAGTAGTGTTTCAGGTGGGCAGTGGTGCAGCAGCCAGGTCTGGTGGAAGGGGGATGGAACTCAGTGATTTTTAAGATCCTTTCCCCCCAAACCATTCCATGATCTTTAAAGTCACCTTCACTCACACTCTGCCAGATCAAGTTCTAATTCTGTGCTGTTAATTTCCCTTCAATTGCTGTGACTCAGCCTGGTCCCAGGGTGTGTTCCTCACAGAAACCCCCATTAGCAGCCATGGTCGGGAAAAGGTGCAGGAGAGCAGGAGATGCAGAATGGCAGGAGAACAAGCCCTGAGCCCTTTCCAAGGTGGGCAGAGCAGGAGCACAACCCTGAGCCCTTTCCAGGGTGGGCAGAGCAGGAACACAAGCCCTGAGCCCTTTCCAGGGTGGGCAGAGCAGGAACACAAGCCCTGAGCCCTTTCCAGGGTGGGCAGAGGAGGAACACAAGCCCTGAGCCCTTTCCAGGGTGGGCAGAGCCCTGCTGTGTCCCAGCTGCAGCACAGAGTGCTCTGGGCTCCAGTTTGACCAGCAGCAGCCTCTGATGGCTTTGTCCCTGCACATGGTACCACCATGCTTCAATACATCCCTTTAGCACAGATGTGCACTGTAACAGGGGGTGCTGGGGTTTATGCTCTTCTCCATTTTTGATGTCATTTGCTAAGTGCTGGCCTTGCATTAAGATGTCACTGTCAGAACTGGAGAGCATTAGAGAAGAAAGGAGTTGCTGAATTTCCAGCAGGTCGAAGTATTCTCGGATCCCTGGGCACTTTCAGTAAAAAATCTGTTGGAATAAAGGATGGCTAAAAAATGTTTTTAATCTAGGCTTTTTAAAATTTCTCTTTTGAGAGTCACTGTAATAAATCGAAATTATTGATTTAGCCCGTAGCAGTGCTCACATTCACTCATTTAAGAGTGGAAACTGCTCTATTACTTGGAGCAATAACCCAGCTCTGTGAAATCTCTCATCAGAGACTGCTGGGCCACACCTGCAGATGGGCATGCAGCAAAGATTGCTGTCTGCTGATGGCCCTGGCAGCAGCTGAGCTCTCTCTGCTTTCCTTGGTCATCCTCTGCCCCAGGAAACCTTTGCAGAACAGGACTGGTCACTGATCCTGGCCTCAGTGGTCACTAATGCTGGCCAGGTTTCACGTTGCTCCCCCTTTTCCAGACCCCTGAAGGAAGCAGAATCTATTTGGAGAGTGATTTTGGGCAATAATTGAATCTATTTTGTGTTCAGTGTCTGTGGCATTACCCCCAGTGTGAGCCTAGCTGGGCTGTACACCCACAGTACCAGGTTTTAAATCCCTGCATTAAATTAAGTACAGCTTTGGATAGAGCCAGTCCTGCATGTGAATAGAAGGAAAATCTTCTGCCAAGGGTAAATGTTTCTTAGGGAGAAATATTTCTTTTTTCACTGAAGGTTTGAATGATCAATAAGTACTTGCAAAGGAATGCTTAATATCATACTCAGATATCTGCTAAAATCAAGGGTGCTGGTGCAGTTAGCACTGCTGATCTCCCAAGGGTGTGTGCTGCCCACACAGCTGGCAGCAGCTGGCGAGTTTCATGGCATTTTCTCCTGAAGTCACTTCTGTTTTGCCTTTTATGCATCTTTTTTTATCTTTCCATTAACAGAACATTTCCATTCCACCTTCTTTTCCCAAACTGTGCTGCTCAGAGGCATCCAGGGGCTCTCTGCCCATTCTCCTGGGGCAGCCCTTTGCTGCCAGCCCCTGCCAGGAGTGAATGCCCCATCCCTGACCTGCAGGCTCAGCTGTGAGCATCAGCCTCTCCTCATCCTGCCCCTGCTCCAGCAGGGAGGAGCTGTGCCTCATGCCCACACCCAGCCTGCCAGGGCTGCTCAGCACATCCCAAGCAGCCCCCAGTCCCCTGTGCCAGCACGTGCTCCAGGCTGGCCCTGAATGATTAGCATTCCTAGAAATTCAAATTCAATCCAAGGAGCGACCTGGCCCGGGGGAACTCTCAATCCAATCAAATTAGACTCATCTCCCCACCCTGGAGCAATTGCTTGGAAGCTCTTCCTTGAGGAAGCTTCATTTGTAATCACTGCGTGCTGTGTACTTTAGAAAAGTTTTATAATTACTTGCTGTTCCGGCTGCTGAGCACTCCTGAATGTGGGATATTAGGGAACTGCTGTTTCAGTCAGTGAACAAGCTCTGAACATTCAATGTGCTTCAGGAGAAGCATTTCTTCCTCAGCCATTACACATCTCTGAAGGCAGATTTTTTTTCAAGTGGATGCTTTCCCAGCTGTTGCTGTCTCTGTGTTTCCTCTGTGAGGAGAGGGAAGGAGGGAAGTGATGGTGGTGTGACATTGCAGCAAGGCTGCTGTGCTGTGCAGGGTGCATCACTCACTGGTGCAGGCACTGGGATGTTGGTGCAGGTCAGCCCGGCAGAGCACCAAGAAAAGCTTTGTCTTGCACCTTGCACTTTTTTCACATTTTTGTATCGCATGCTTTACAGAAAAAAATACTTTAGCATTAATCACAGAACTGCAGATGAATTTTGGTGCCATTTTTATGGCCCTCCACCACTACAGCAGCTTGTCTTTGTCATGGGCCAGGGGACCCCTGGCCAGGAGAGCTCAGTGATGCCAGTGCTGGGGAGAACTGGAATTCCCAGCTGGGCAGGTGTTTTGTAAAGGGTGATAACAGTGATTTCTGTCCCAGAATAGCTCATCAAGCCATGCCTCAGGTGCAGGGTGGTGTTAGGATGCTGGAGGCCATTCCAGAACCCAGTGCTGCGCTTGCCAGTGACACCAGAACCAAAAAGATTTGGCAAAACCCAGATGTGCTCCTTACCTGTGCCAGCCTTCCACGTGGCCTGAGTGTGTCACCAGCCCCTGCTGAGCCCTGGAGCAGGGCTGGGACATCAGGCAAGGGGAGAGGAGGTTTGGGAGGCAGGACTGGCTGGAAATGAGCTCCTCCCCAGCTGCAGGGTCCCACCTGCAGCTCTCTGCAGCTGCCAGCACAGTTGTGGGGCTTCTGTTGGAAAGCTGCACATTTGCAGAGGATCCTTGGGGAAATGCATGCAAACTTCTTCATCTGGAGACCTTTCCTGGAGTTCAGTAGCTCTTGGAGCAGCTCTGATGTGTGCAAAGATTTATTCTCCATTTGGTGGGAGTGAAAGCACTGGGGTGGTTAATCACATGGAAAAACTTTTTCTCTGCCAGTTACTAAGACTCAGAACTAGAAATGGTGCAAATAATGTCATTTCAGGTGTCATTAATCCAGGGCACAATGGTGCCTTTAGCAGCCAAGTGCACACTGCAGCTCAGGTGATTCAGGTGTCTTTGCATGTGCTCATGTGTGCACATAAATGGCCAAGTTCCCTGCAGTGTGTGCTCACCTGGAGCTGCCCCAGAAAAGTGTAACCCCAGTCACTGCAGCTGCCTCCTGTTTACAGGCTGTGAGGTTTATTTAGTAGGAGCTCTTCAAGTGGCAGTAGGCTGGGCTGAGTTATGAATTGCTGAACCCATCCATCCATCACATTGCTGCCCAAAAATCACTCTCTGAATGCAGGCAGGAAATGTGCCACTGTCACAAAAGTGCTCCAGTGTCTCTCTTTTGACACAGCAAGAAAACAGCAAGGAAATAAATTTCAAGCATTAGGTAGTGTTAAGACTTTTCAGAGGGAGCCATCCAAATGAAAACCCATAATCAAAATAATAATTATCAGGGGAACCATTTGCTTTCAAAGTAATCATGCAAAGTGAAGCACAGAATATGTCTTAAGTAGCAAAAAAAACAGTGATTTCAGTTCAGAGGGAGAAAGAACGTCTAGCACTTGAGAATGTAAGTGCTTTGTACATGATCAGTTCTTGATGGATTTTCTCAGAAATGGGCCTTCATGTATTATATGTAAAAAAGAGAGGGAAAATGGAAGCTGTTACGTGATAAATGCAGGCAGAGGTGTGATGAGGCTGGGATTGGGTTACTGAGCTGGGAAGTTACCTGTCATTCCCTTCATTTTCAAATCATTTCAGCTAGGGTTGGGTTGCAGGAATTTTCAGTGGAATATTAACACTGTGGGAAGGCATTTAGAAAGTTCTAGGGAATTTAATGGATAATTTCTAATGAAGGGGATTTCAACTTTTTTTTTTTTTTTTAATTAAGCCAGCAGCTAGTCCAGCAAATGTCTTTCATATATTCTTATTATTTCTGGTGCAGTTAAAGAATTTAATATGAGGGAAACATTTCCAGCGTGTCTTTTCATGTTTGTTTTTCAAATTTGCTTACTGAGTTTGTGGTATATTTTACCTGCCACAGAATTTTTCTTTATTTGGTCTCAGCTGCCTGAGATTTTAATTTCCAGAGAGCACCTCTAAGGTTAGACTAAAATTGTCATTTTTTCATTTAATCCTGTTAATTGTTTAATGGCTTCCCCACACTGAGCTTCATTGCTGACGATTTCTGTGATTTTGGTGGCGGCCATCTACAAGAAACCTTGGTTTTCTTTTTTGGCTGCAGTAATTCTGGGCTCCCCAGCCTGCATGAGCTGCACTGGCCTTAACTTTGGTTGATCAGAGTTCAGATCCAAGTCAGAGCATGAAACATATTTGAAAAATCAAACAGAACTTGGAATGGAATAAGTGTGTTACAATAAGCTGGATTCCATCCCTCCACAGTGCCCTAGCAGAAGCTTGGAGTAATTGTGGATAATTTCAGTTTGTGTGCTCTGAGGCAGTTGTAGGTTGGGAAAAGTCTTGCAGAAGTGTGATATCTGCAGGTAAACATCTGAATTTGCAGTGCTTAAGCTGGCTCCCTGCAGCAGCCCCTGCAGCCCCAGTAATGGCTCTGTTTGCTGTCCCCAGGAGCACCAGCCTGTTCCACGAGGTCGTGCAGCTGGAGTTTGAGATCGCCAGCTTCAGCAGCCTGTCGGGCACGCAGCCCATCAGCTGGCAGGTGGAGTACCCCCAGCACGGCTCCTCCGAGCCCGCCCTGGCCGAGATCTTCATCTGCCAGAAGGACCTGGTGGGCATCGTGCCCCTGGCCATGGTAAGAGCCCCTCCCAGCCCGTGCCCACCCCGTGCCGAGCCAGGCAGGGCCAGCCTCACCTCAGCAGGGAGTGCTCCCTGCCCTGGCACTGCCTCTGGAACCATCCTTGCTGTGCCCGGGCACAGCACCCAGCTGCAGGTGCTACAATGACCCCAAGGGACAGGAACCATCCTCAGCCTGGGCACAGCACCCAGCTGCAGGTGCTGCACTGACCCCAAGGGAGAGGGATGCTCAGGGGAAGGGATGCTGAGAGGGAAAGGATACTGATAGGGAAGGGATGCTGAGAGGGAAGGGATGCTCAGAGGGAGGGATGCTCAGAGGGAAGGGATGCTCAGATGGAAGGGATGCTGCCTCTTCAACCATCTCCCTCAGGTTTAAACCCTGAATTTCTTGGCTTTTCCCACAAAGCCCAGTAGATTTTCCTTCCTGTTTCTCATTGCTCTGAACTTGCAGCTCCAGAGGGCCTCAAGGACCTTCTGCAGAAGGCCAGGTTGCTTGGTCCTTGGTAGGCTGAGGCTGATACTGATTCTTCTGCTTGATGACCTAATAGTGTAAGAACTTCTGCTTTGAGGTCAAAAACAGAAAACAGTAATAGCCTCAATAATATATTTTAGAATCAGGAAGTGCAGACTTTCCCGTGGGTAAATGGTTTGGGTTAAAATCTGCTCTCTCTGCTCGGTGTTTTTGGAAAACAAGGAATTGCACTGGATTCTCCAGCATGTCAGCTGTGCTGTTGTTGGGCAGGCATTTTCTTTTCTGTTGGTCAGGATTTGGAAGAAGTCAGACATTGCTCTATGCTTCTTGTGAATGTTGTCCCTCCAGTGCATCATCTTGATGGCAAAATTCTGGCAGCCTTTTCTTTGAACAGTGTTCAGCAGATAATTAGATGAGTATTATTTCCTGGAAGTCCCAATCTTCAATATATTCTTCCCCTTTGAAGAGTGAAACTGCTGCTCATATCAAATGAGGTCATGGCCAGCAATTTCCTGATCCACAGTCTGTTAAGTCAGCAGAAAGGCTGCACTGCATTCCAGATCTGAGGGGGAAATAATTGTCCTCATTACCTGTCAGCTTGAACAGGGAATATTTATTGGAGCATCTGTCCTCTAAGGACTGGAGAACGTGCACGAAGCAGAATATTTGTGGTCAGATTTTATTTTGAGATAGGTGCCTTCCATTGCCAAACAACAGACATGTGTCTGCTGGCAGACTTTGTGTCTTCTTGCTCTTTTCATGAAGGAATTCATCAGCTTCTCTCTGTATTCCATGTCTGAGGGAATGGAGATTCTGGTATCTCCTGTCAGGGTGTGATGCCTCTGCACTTGCACACAGGGTTCTTGCAGACTTGTGTCTGTCCTGCATTAAAATTCATCTGCCTGCAAGGGTTCCTGTAAGAACTGGAGGTCTAAAAGGATGAGTTTAGTGTTGTATAAATCATGTAAGGCAAGATCCTTTATTCCCAGCAGATTGCCAGTAGGCACTGTGGGTTCAAACAGAGGGTTCAAACAATGAAATCGTTAAACCTTTCTCTTCACAAAGCTTTCTTGTGTTTATCTCATTGCTGTGCCTTGTGATAACACTTAGCCAGAGCCAAAATACACTGTGTTAACAGAATGCAGCTGGATAGAACCAGAGCACAATTGGCTTTACTAGCAGGATGCTGGTAGATAAAGGGAATCTTCACTTCTCTCTCAGCTAACACTGCACATGCAGCCAGGGTGCCCCCTTCGTGCAGGCATTAATCTCCAGCTGAGCTGATGAGCTGGCAGCTCTCCTGCTCAGGAGGAGTCCCTGAGAGCACAGAGGGCACCCTGGCCCTGCTGGGAGGGCAGGTCAGGGTCTGTGTCTGCCCTGCCCAGCACAGCAGCAGCAGAGGCTGTGTCCAGAAATGAGATCTCAGTGTTGAGCAGCAGTGGGCTCTGTAATCCTCTGGGGGAAAGGAGATTTTGTTGATTTCAGCATGGAGCGTTCCAGGGCAGAGCTGCAAACATGCAAAGTCAAAGCTGTCACTGCACATTTTGAAAAGTGAGCAGGAAGAGGAGCTGCCCAAGGACACTGCAGTGTCCCAGCTGTGGGGGCTGCTCAGCTCCCTGCCCTGCTCTGAGGGACACCCTGGAAAGTCTCTGAGCAAACTTTCCCTGCTTTGGGTGGAACAAAGATAAAGGCTGCTCTGACCCATGGGCTAGAGCTCGTCTCATGTGAGCCATTCCAAACTTATGAAGCGAGAAAGATCATGTATCTTTTATTGCCCTGTGCCTGATTACATTACAAAAAGAGTTGTAAGATGAAAACCAAGTGGTCTTCAAGAGATTAGTGCAACTGTTGCTATGGCGTTCTGAAAGAGATTAAAGAATTGACATTGTCAGCAAGAACTGAACCTGAAATTTTCAAATAGCCTTGTAGGGCTTGGGTCAGTGGAGCAAGTGGTAGGGTAAGTCAGCAGATCCATCTGCTGATGGGAACTGATGCACCCTGACAGAAACAGAATCCTCCCCCTGTGGAAGAACACCCTGTGAGCTGCTGCTGGATCCAGTTTGCAGTCTGCACACACAGTAACCTGGCAGTGCCAGCATCACTGTGGAGCTGAGACTCTCAGCTGCTCATCAGGCAGTGCAGTTCCTCGTGTGCTTTTTGCTCATTGTGCTTGGTTTGTGTGTTTCTGTGCATTCTGAGCTCACAGTGTTGGTGCTCCTGCTGCAGGACCCACTGCAGGGCTGTGACTCAGCCAAAACCACTTTTTGACTGTTTTATGTGTGCTTGTTAACTGGCTTTCCATTAAAACAGAGGTGATCAAACCTTAGCTCCCAAAGCACTGTTGTTTTATATACACATTTATGTCTGCTGTTCCCCAAGGTAAGGATTTTTTAAGGTATTTCATTGTAATGAAGTCCCTGCAATACCATTTTAAAATATGGACCTGAATAAATAGAGTTTTCATCCCTGCACAGTGTGTGAGTTCACACCATAAAGCTCTATCTAGTTCAAGGGCACACAAGTGCAGAATTCTCACTCTGGTTCATCTTTCAGTCTTTGGTGAAGTGGAGGCAACAGGCACAGAGGAGCTTTCCAGAAGGAAAAATCCATTTCCTGATTTGCTTATCACAGACAAACAAACGAACAAACAGATCATCCACGTGTCAGACTTTTCAGCTGACAGGTATTGTCTCAGATAATTCAGTTATGACTCACGTGAAATAAATACTGGGAGGTAAGGAAATTTATTTTATGCAAAATGGAGCTATTCTATTAATAGCAGTGACTGGGACAGCTTGGATCAGCTCTGCAGCCCTGAGCAGTGCCTGAAGTCAGGAGATTGCAGAGTTTGTGTGGAAGAGCAGAGTCCCAGTGTCCTGGTGTGAAGGGACACAGAGATGTGCCAGTGCAGGCTGCTCTAGAGGAGGACAGCATTGCTTCCTTCAGGATCAGGGGGATGTGATTGCACTAATTGTGCATAAATTGTTGGTATCAGCTGAGGGCTCTGTACATGTAAAGCACTGTGTCACAGGGACTGGGACCTGCAGTGCTGATTGATTCACCTTGGCTGGGGAGGATTGGCTTTTTGTGCTGCCTGCCCATCAGGAAACAAAAGCAGAACACAAACAAACTGTTGTTCACTGATCTCAAATTGGTCAGAAGGTGCAGACAGCATAAAGAACCCAAAATTACTCAATTTAACGCTGCCTTTTTAAGTCCAGAGATCATTTCTACAGCCTTGCACTTTGCCTCCAGCTCCTGCTTCCCTCCATTTACTACATTCCTGCTTTACACAGTCCCATTCAGTCCTACCTTTGCAGGAAATGAGAATGGATCAATAAGGCTATCCCAGCTGGCTGCAATGAATATTTCCATTGGATCAAGCTGAATGCCATTTTCTATGAGTGTGTGCAATTTCCTCTTGAGCATCCCCCAATCTGACAATGCTGTGGGATGGATTACTTTGGGATTTTTAAGATGCTGAGGAGAGGTGGGGCCAGCTAACTTGCAGGTTTTCAAAGATCTCTGAGAAATGTTAATATGAGGCTTAATAGATGTTTCCTGCAGCACAGAGCTGCTGCTGCCAGGGCTGGGGAGAAGGAAAAGGGGCTGGGGGAACATGGCATGGCTTTGTTTGGGACAGGGAATGGTACTCAGCAGTCTCCATGGCTGCATGATGCCTTCTCCTCTGGGATAATGCACCAGTTCTCCCTCAACTCGAGTTTTCTCATTAGCTGTAGCCAACAGGTGATTGTCTAGACTTAACTGGTGAATACACACCCACTGTCCAAACTAACTCCAGACAGCAAACATTATTTTATTTTATTTTATTTTATTTTATTTTATTTTATTTTATTTTATTTTTTATTTTATTTTATGTTATGTTATATTTTATTTTATTTTATTTTATTTTTTATTTTATTTTATATTTTATTTTTTATTTTATTTTATATTTTATTTTACTTTATTTTATTTTATTTTATTTTATTTTATTTTATTTGTGTTTTTCCCTGGAGGGTAAATGGTCTGGAGCTCCTCAGTGTGTCACTCCCAGGAGGTGGCAGCTGAGCTGCCAGGGCAGGCCAGCTGTGTTTGCAAACAGAGCAGTGTCTCAGCCAGCCTGAGCTGAGGTGGGATAGCTGTGACCCATACACAAAACTCTTCATTGGCAGCTTCCAGTGATGATTTTGATCTGTAAAGAGAGTTCTGGTATTTCTGGGAGAGGCCTCACTCTTCTCCAGCAGGTGAAATGTTTGCTTAGCAGAGCTGTGCGTTGTTCAGGCTGAACTCTAATTGATGAGGTCTGAGGTGTTCCAGCTGGGACAGTGAAACGATGGAGACAACAGAAAATGCCTTACTCTAATGGGATGTAATGAGGGAGCTTGGGGTTAAAGCATCACCAAGACTTTTATAGGCTCAGTGTTTTAATGAACTGCCCCCACACCTTAAAAACCCAGGGACTTTTCACCTTCAATTTGCTCTGGCTGCGTGTTTGCCTTGCCCTGCTCTCAGTTTACAGTTCATTATCCAGACAGGTGCTCATCACTGGGGATGTTTGCCATGGAATTCACTCAGAATCTGCACTTCAAACTCACTGCTTCTGCTCGAGGGAGATAAAGCACAGGAGCCAGGGCAGGGCTCAGCACAGTGCAGAGGACAGAGCTGGCACTGTGCTCCTGGCTCTCCTCTGCTGAAGGGTGCAGCAGTGGGGATGGATTGGATTCATCCATAACCCCAAAACCAGAGGGGTACCAGCACCTCACCAAAGCCTGGACCACCAAAAAAACCCCTTTAAAACAGGCCCCAGCTGTCTGTGTGATCCCATGTGCTGAGGGAATCCCCAGCCCAGCCCTTCTGGCCCCATTACTGTGGGGTGTCCTTAGACCCCAGTTAAACTGCAGAGGGAATCCACACAAACACTGGACTTTCCCCTCAGAAACAAATCATGCCTAATATTCAATGCTCCAGCACCATGGCATGACCACCAGCACGCTGGTGAGAGAGGGAATTTCAGCAGGCAAATGGAAAAAAAGTGCCACTGACATTAATTTTAATCAGCTCCCAATCATCTGATTTGTCCTCTGTATTTTTTTTCCTCTAGCAGAGCTGATGGTCTTTCTGCAAGATTTGTTACCCCACAGAACAATAATACAGGCTGTAATGATGTAATTTATGGCTGTAATTTGCTTTTGGAAATCCTCTATTAGTGAAAAATAGCAACAGTGCAGTTTTATTAATTGCAGGAGGTGACTGTTGAATGCTGAGTGTCAGTGCCAGAGGAGTGGCTGTGCTGTGCTCTGCTCCCCAAGTCCTGTAGGAGCAGAGCTCTGTGTCCTTTGGAGCCTGTGGAGTGAGCGTTTTGCTTAAACTAAATAAGTGTAAAAATAATTCAAGTTCTCTGGGAAGTTTGAGGAAATGACAGAGGGAAGCATTAGCCTGTAAATTCAGCATTGAGAGCACAGCAGAGTGTTAGTGCACCCCGTAATGTGCTCCCATCCTCATGGCTCTGCAGAATTGCACATTTATTTACACCTTCTACCCCCAAACTGCTGCTTGCAGCTCAAGCCTTGAGCTTCATTACAGAGCTCTGCTCTCAGTGTGCCATGCCAGGGAGAGCCACTTCATCTCCTTTCCTTCTTTAATGTGGACATTTTTTATCCTGGCACAACACTTTTATTTCCATTTGCATAAACCAGACTTTACCAGGATGTAGCTTGGGGGAAAAGCGTGCGGGCAGAAATCACCTTTGTGTGATTTAAAGGTGAATTCCCTTCCTTTTGTGCTCTGCAGCAGCACTGGGCTGGCCGAGGGCCAGGCTTGCTGTAACCTCTGTGCTCTTGAGCTGTGGTTTTGGGGAGCTGACAGAAGGCAGGAGCCTCCTGCTGCTCACATGATGTCAGCAGCAGAAAGCAAAGCCATCCGTCTCAGCCCTGGCTCCTCAGCATCACTTTGTCCAGGCTCCTCTGTGCCTTTCTTTGGGAAGTTTTACACAGCTTGCTGCTTGGTGGGGCCAGCAGAGGAGCCCCTCTCTGGAGCTGGGACAAAATGTCAGTTGGAAGTGTGGAAAAGCAGGGCTGGGAGGGAGCTGCCAGCTGGCACAGGTATCCTCAGGCATGTGCTGTAAGGAGCTGCAGGGACCAGCCTGGGCTGGGAATAAATAAACTCCAGACTCAGTCATTCCTCCTCGCTGCCCTTGCCTCATCCCAGTGATGGGCTGCTCGTTAAGCCCTGGGAGCTCTGACAGCAAAAATAGGAATTGTCTGGCGGGGTGGGAGCCACATGTCTGTCTGCACTGGGCTCTGCCTCTCCTGGCTCTGTGGCTCGGGCCCTCTGCAGTTGACTCACCTGTACAATGGACATGGACATGGATTTCCTGAGTTACAGTGCAGGCTTTGGCTGGCAGGATCATTCTGTACTGCTGCTTCTGTGGGAGGAAAACTCCCTGCTTAAACGGGGATGCTGGTCTGCCTGCCCTGCTCCAGCACTGCCAGGGCAGTTCTAGCCCTGAGGAGTAAAAATCAGAGTGATTCCATAAGTGGAGCCAGCTTTGTGGCTAGAGGTGATGTCTTTTATTAGGCCATCCAATAGAGTTGGAAAAAAGGCCAAGCTCTCAAGCACACTGATCTTTTTTCAAGCCTCTTTCAGAGCTGGAAGTTGCTGTGAGATGCTCAGATAAAGTTAATGGTCGCTGGGATTGCTCCAGGTTACACTGACAGAGAAAATGGTGCTTTAAACAAATGGGTTTGGTCCCCTGGTCTGTCATATCCCTGACTTACACAATGATCAGAGCAGCCTCTTTCAAGGATGCTTCTCCAGCCAGGAGCCTCCAGCAGGGTCTGGACAAGCAGCCCCTGAAGGTAAAACATGTTTGTGCTTGAGGAAGGGGGAAATAATTGCATCTGTGGTTATACATACTGTATATATTTAATTTTCCTCCTTCTAGATGTATGCCAGGTTTGGTTTCTATAAGGCCCACCAGTCTATCAGACATGTGTCTGATCAATAATTTAATTTTCCTGTGTCACTCTCTCATCTTTTTAACCACAGTGAGTTTCTGATGTCTGTACAGTATCTGCTCCCATTAATGCAATAATCTTGTTCCTGCCCTCTGTGTGCTTTGCTTATGTAGAGCTGCTTTGAAATCAGTGAAATCAATAAACTATTTGAAAAGGAAAAATAATCTAGGTACAAGGATAGGAAACAATAATGAGTATTTTCTGCATTTTTATGGCCACTTTTTCATAGCGGTTGCAGAAGAGTTTGTGGTGTCTTTGTTACAGATTTTGATTATCAAAAATTAAAACTGTACAGCCAAAATAAGAAAAGAGCAAGTAGAAAATTCCTCTTGCTGATTTCAAACCAGAGTAAATGAAAGTGAAATACTGAAGCAGAAGCTGCCTGCTTCTCTTCCACCGTGGTTTGAACAGAGCTCTGACATCCCCAGACTTCAGCAAGTGCACAGCCAAGAACTGAGGAGCTTCAGGAGCTTGTAGGACATGAGTTCTGTCTATTAGAAGGGGAAAGCAGCTCATTAATAATCCATGGCATGTTAATCTACCCAAATAAAACAAGTTCATAACCTCCAGAGCAGCCATAAAATCCATCCCTGTATCACGCAGTACCCCAGCTCTTTAAAACAAGAAATTGTCCTTGGGACTTCATCCTTGAAGTGCATGAAGCATTTAAAATTCCTTCAGCCCAGTGCCAGAGTTCAGATGACCCTCAGCACCCTCAGGTTAATGCTCTTCACATGTTTCCTCCACTCTGCCTCCCAAGCACTTGTCTGAGGGTGCTCATCAGATGAAAATTCTGTGTATGGCTACACACTGCAGGTGTCTTCATGCATCTGCCAGAGATTAAATGTGTGTAATGCATGCACTGCATAAATACATAAAACCAGAAGTTTTCCAGAGAACTTAGGACAATTTACTGCTTGTTTTATCAAGTGTAAGTGTGCTCAGAAGTGCTGCAAGGGTACTCGGGTCCCTGAGCAGCAGTGCTCTGAGGCAGCAGCAGCAATGGTTCTCAAGTGTGTTGGGCTCAGAGTAAGGGCTTTTAACCTGTCACTTCACTCATTTTCATCTGTCTCCATTTCCTATGCTAAAAAGAGCCAGTTATGGTGCTGGAGTTGGAATATCTCAGGTAATCACTCCCACTTCCAGCCATAACTACCATTTTTTCTCTCTAGATAATGTTTCCTATGTAAGTGCTTTCATTTCTAAGTCAATTTAGTTAAATATTGAAAGTGAGGACTGAAATGGCACAAAGAGGAGCAGGTAGTTTCCTCTGTTACAAATAAGCATCTTCTAAAAAAATCTGTTGGTTTTTTTTTTTTAGTTTAGGTATATGCTTGGAGAATTAAAATGTAGGATTCTGCTTCCCATCTTCTCCACTCACTTTTATATTCTATATTTTAAGTGGTTACAGAAAGATGAAATGTGGGGTTCTGTTTCCCATCTCCTGCAGTTGTCCTGAAAGGTTTTTGTTACGTTTTAATAGGTTCCAGAATTGTTTCCTTTGAAGTCATTTTCAGTTCCAGACTCTTCCTCCACACAGCAGGAAATGCCATCTTTCTTTGCAAATGCACATTGGCCACTGAATCCTGGCATGGCTGATCAGCCAACAGAGAGCAGAGACAGCTTTGGTGTAATCTTTGGGTTTTCCATATTTAATTTTATTTCTTTATTTCATATTATTCAATATTTGAGCTGTTCCTGATGGGATTTGCTGCCACAGCTCCAGCAAGGCAGAGAACACTCAGGTGTTCCCCCAGGTGTGGTGATCTGGGTGCTCCTGTGTAGGAACTCTCACCTCAGTCCCTGCTCAGCACTGACATGTGGAGCCAGGATGGGGCTGCTTTTAGAGAAATAAAAAATTCACATTCAGGCTGTGGAACTTCACTGGTAGAAATGTTAATGCAAGTGCTTAGATCCTTATTTCACAAGGGAGAGGAAATAAGATTTCCTGGTTAGTCTCAGTGCCTGTGGCAAACTCATACCGCTCCAAAATTAAGTTTTGAATTGGTTTTATGAACTGCATATGATAAAGTTAGTATAACAAATACAGTGAAGTAAATATTTACTTCTGAAACCAATTTGTTAAAAGAAATCTGAATTTGATTCTCAGTTGTTCAGAAGTGGAAGAAGTGACGAGCTTCAGAGGCATCATGGTTCTGTGGTTCTTGGGTTCTGTGGTTCTGGGTTTTGTGGTTGTGTGGTTCTGGATTCTGTGGTTTTGTGATTCTGGGTTCTATGGTTCTGGATTCTGTAGTTCTGTGGTTCTGGGTTTTATGGTTTTGTGATTCTGGGTTCTATAGTTCTGTGGTTCTGGGTTCTGGGGTTTTGTGGTTCTGTAGTTCTGTGGTTCTGGGTTCTCTGGTTCTGTGGTTATGTGGTTCATGGTTCTGTGGGTTCTGTGGTTCTGGGTTCTGTGTTTTTGTGTGTCTGGGGTTCTGTAGTTTCGTGGTTCTGTGGCTCTGGTTTCTGTGGCTCTGGGCTCTGTGCTCCTGCCTCTCTGGACCTGCTGGCTGTTCAGGTTCTTCACTGCCCCTGGCTGCAGAGCTGGAGGTGAGCAGAGGGCTGGCTGTCCCCCTCTGCAGGGACAGAACGCTGCCCTGTCTGCCAGGATGATTCCTTTCCCATCAGCTCTGCAGGAGGGGCATTCCCAGCAGAATTCAAAGCAGAATTTCTCAGGATTTGTCCCTTTGGGAAGGTTCCTCCTGCTCCTAACCCAGGGGGTGCCCATTGCTCCTTTGCCTGCTGGCCAGAACCATTTCTGGCCTTTTCACATGCAATGCTGATAGGATTTTACCTTTTTGTTCACCATTACAAAACTCCTGCTGTCACAATGCTGTGGGTAGAGCCCAGAGCTCTGGCCCTGGGTCAGGGTGACCTGGGCAGTGCCAGCCTTGCCTGTCACCACCTGCAGACAGAACCAAGCAATGAGGTGCTCCAGCCCCTTGTTCCTTTGCAAGGGACGCTCACTTGTGACAGATGATAGAATTACATTTAGCAACACAGTCTGCATCTGCTAAATCAAAGTAATCACGGGTGATGCTCCCTCCTGCACGTCTGGATGCTAGCAGGATGGATTCACTGGAGGAAAGTGGGGATTAGTCATCCAAGGATCCAGAGATACTTCTCTGCATCCCTGTCTCTTAATATATTCTACATCCCCCTTTTCTGTCTGCAGAGTGTAATTTATCAGGACTCAAAAATTCCACTAGCAGGGTATTTGAAAACTGTGCAAGCAGGGAAGAGAACTGAATGGTTTGTTGCTAATGCAGGGGGCCAGTAATTAAGATTTATCTTAATGTGGAGACTAAGCAGAGACAGGATCCTTGATGAAAAGGGCATTGCATTTGCAGAACACTGAGTTCCCATTCTGAAGAGACACTTAGATCTTGATCATAAATTACACTGTCCACAAAAGCTGCAGGGAAGATTGAGCTGGGCCCAGGAAATCCCATCCCAGCTCTGCTTGCTCTGCTCCTGGTCCCAGGAAGCTGCCACTGTGTTCTGGCAGGGCTCCAGCCCAGGAGGAGCTGCTGAGGGCCCCAGCCCAGCCCTGAAGGGCTCTAAATGTCAGAGGCACCTTGCTGGGCAGTGGGCAGGATGAGTGTGAACCCTCCCTGCTCCACATCCCCTCCCTGCCCCTGTGCAGGGCTCCTGGAGCTGAGGTGAGAGTTCCTGCAGCAGAGCACCCAGATCAGCTCATCCCCTGGTGAACACCTGGTGAACAAAGGAGTCTCCTTGTGCTCTGAACAGATCTGGGATGAGCAAATTCCTTCTCAGAGCCTCCCTGCCCCTGTGCAGGGCTCCTGCAGAGCCCCAGCCATGCCAGGAGCAGGGGCTTGAGGCAGATGCTGGGCATGGCAGGGGCAGCAGTGCCAGCCCCAGCTCTGGGTGTGCCCAGGGCAGATGTTTGGGCTGTGCCTGTTCTTGGGGCAGGTGCTGCCCTGAATTCCTGTGCCCTGTGTGGTGTTGGACTGACCAAAGCTTTAGCAGAGAGGAGACACCTCACAATGCTGCTGTGCCAGCTGCAGTCACCATCCAAAAGAAGCTTTGAGCTCCTTTGTTCTCCTGTCCTTGTCAGGAGCAGACTGCAGCAATGGCAGCTTCTACTCACAAGTCTGTTTCTTATGTAGATTTGGAATGGCCTGATTTTTCTCCACAGTTCATTTGTTCCTTAGCTGACATTTTCCTTGGCAGTGTGGACCTCAGAGCCATGGAGTAACCTGGATTCAAGCTCCAGCCATGGAGAACCTGGATTCTCCACGTTTGGAGACTGAGGGTGCTGTTCAGGCAGCAGGCTGTTCCCTCTTGGTGTCTCTCCTGGACAGCATCTCCCCATTCCTCCTGCAGATATCACTCATGAAGTGAAAGCCCTCGTATTATAAAGTGATAAATGAAGAGCAGGGTTGAGAAGTGATGGGCCAATGGCACTGGAACCAAGTGAACGAGCAGCCCAAAATCCATCCAGCAAAATCTGCCCTTCCCCAGTGCTGCCAGGGGCTGGCTCTGCCTCAGGGGTCCCCAACCATCCAACCCCCCTGGGCTGTAGGAGCTCCTGCTCTTCTGCAGGCTGTGCTGAGAATTTCCAGAGCAGAATTCCTTCCCCTCCTGCCCCCAGTGCCTGTGGGTGTCAGAGGGCCCAGCTGGCAGAAAGCACAATGTATAATTTACTGTTAATCGTGGGATTGTGGGGATAAGCAGAGTCTGCTGCCTACCAGTGTTGTTTCCTTAATCAGCTGTAATCTCAGCAGCATTAATGACTGAACCCACACCCAGTATGCTCACAGACCAGCCCTACAGCTGCCTGGGGTGTTTGCAGCTGGCACGGGCACTTCACATCTCCCACCTCTCCATCTCCTCTGGCAAACGTCAGTGTTCCCCAGGGATGGGAACCTCAGTGGGAGCACAGCCCAGCTCCTGGAGCTCTCCTGGCTGGGCTGTGTCCCCACTGCAGCCCTGTCAGCAGCCAGCATTGCTGCCTCTGTGCTTGTCCTGTGAGACACTGCTGGGTTCATTTTGAGGGTAACAGTGCCCAGCTGCCCTTTCCCACACGCTCCTCCAAGCAGCTCTCCCTGGCAGAGCATAGCTGGCATTTTTGTGTCAGTGCTTCAGGTCTGTGCCACACGTTTGTCACTGCTGTGGCTGTGAGAGGGACAGAGCTGAATGCTGAGCCACAATTGACATCATCCTGGGAGACTCCACTCTCAGAATTTCCAGCCTGCACACTGGACCATTCTCATGACCTCAGGCTCCCATGGATTTCTCTTGATAACACCATCTAATCGGATTTAGAGTTTAATTAAACAGCTGTCACTTTGCTTCCTCATTCTGCCACAATTTAATGTTGCATTAGTTCCTGAATCAGCCATGGCTGAATGCTTTGCCTTCTTACAACTGAGAGCTTGGATGAACATCAGGTTTGCTCTTCAGCCAAGCCCAAGCAGCACTTTGTACTCTTGCTCTTTGTGCAGAGCTCCCACTGCCCTCAGTGCAGGTTCCCTGACTGAGAAGGGGTGGAATAAAAAGTGAGATTGCTGCAGAGCCAGCCCTAGGGGTGCCTAGAACACATTTGCTTTGGGGAATTCTCTCCCCTTGCTGAGAGAGAGGTGGTTTTTGTGCAAAGCAGCCCTGCAGAGTTTGCTGTGAGCAGCACAGTGGCTGCAGCTGGGGAAGGGAATGCTGGGGCCAGTGGGCTTCATTGAAATAAACCTGACACAGGCAGGGCCATGGCATCAGTGCAGCTTTGTGGTGCTCTGAGCTCCACAGCAGCTCAGGGAGGAAAGCTTGGGGATCTCCTGCACAGTGGTGGCTTTGCATCAAATTCTGTCAATACATATTAAAATAATTTCTTACACACAAAATTCAATAATTTGCTTTCAGGTGTCTCCTTTGATACCTCCTTGAGCCTAACCACTAGAGTTTTCCTCTAATCATTAGAGGGAAATTTGTTCTTTAATGATACTATTTGTTAATTAAATGTGTTTAAATAGTAATTATTTCCTTCACATGTTATATCCATTGAAGGGATGCCCTGGTAACAGGAAGAACCTTCCTAACAGTTTGCAATGTTCTTCAGGCAGGAGAGGCAGCTCAGCCTCTGCAGTGGCAGTCAGATGTTGTTGGGATTTGGGCATTGTGCTGCCAAGACAGTTGGAGGCTTCCAAAGCCAGGGCTCCAATCTCCCCTGCTTCCATGAGGATTATCTGTGTAGCTGTTCCAGCTGTGGCAGTGCCAGCCCTGGCTTTTTTAGAGTTTGCAATTCACTTACAGCAACTTCTTTCTGACCTGGATATTGATGCTGACTTACGGTGCATCTTCCTTGTGTGTTTTTTCAATTTACTCTACTTCCCTCATCTCTGAATTTCTTGGGGAACAAGTCCAAACAACTGCTATCAGATGCTTCCAATTTTTTTGTCACATAAAATAAATTTCATTTTAAAACTCCACTTGCTGCCTGCACAGAAAGTAGATTAGTTCTTGGGGGATTTTAAAAATTAAAGAATGTGGAAATGGCCAAGATATTGTGATTTTGAAAAGTGCCTTCATTTTAAATGAATTTGTAGTCTCTCTGAAAGTTTCTTAGGAATGCTGTCTGTGTACTCCTGAATTAGCCTGCAGTCAGGGCAGGATATTGCATTTAAAAATGAGACCCAGAAGCCCCCACTCTGCTGCTGATGGAAAAGAATTGCTGTCCTGGTGGTGCTTGACATGTCCTTGAGGATGGGATTTGTGCTTGTCAGAGCACATTCAGGGGCTGGGAGAATGCAGGGAAGCAAATCTGGGTGCTCATGGACAGACAGACAGACAGAGTCTGCTTGACTCCTTTGATTTGATCTGTTTCAGTTCAGCCTGTGGGGAGTTTGGGCTGGGGATGTTTCCTGTGCTGTGCAGAGTTTTCTGTCAGGTCTGTGGTGATTCTCCCTGGATTGCCTTTGGCTTTATTGCAGCAATATGAAGGGAGCACAGAGCAGGCAGCAGTTGTGCCACGAGGCTATTCCACATCCAGGGATGGAGGATACATGCTTCTCTATTTTAGTTCTAAACAAAAAAGACAATAAAGTCCAGGCTTTGTTCCTTGGTCTCTTTTTCTGGTTTGTTTTAACTATCACAGGGCACTTGGAGCCTGAGGAAAGGAAGTGGCAGAGCTGAAAATTGCTTTTAGTACAGTGTGTAATATATTAATTGCTTATACATGAGTATTTCTTAATGTGTGTAATAGCCATGAGTTATGGCTGCTTCCAGGGGAGGTGGAGGCAAGAGGTTTCCATCTGTGCTCAGAGCTGAGGCTGGGTGGGCACCAGTCCCCTCCCAGTGCTGGGCACCTCTCGTGCTGCAATGGGAATCATTCAGGGTTCCCCCCTTTCTGGAACAGTCAACATTCCTTTTTAGCATTTCCTTTCAAGTTTGATGGGATTTCTTAAGAGAGCTGCAGGAGAACCTGAGCAATAACAAGTTGCCAGATGAAAAGGAAATGTGACCTAAATTTCAGACTCACTAAACTTGAATTGAAAACAGTACCAACAGTGTCAGTGCCCCATTTTGCTGCTGTTGACATCAGTGGCTGCAGTCCTCATGACTTCAGTGCTGAGGAATTTGCTGAATGTTTTATTCACTTTATATTGAAAGCTGAAAAGTGAGAGAAAACTTTGAAGTTTTTCCTGCATGGGAATCTTGGGAATACAGTTCAGGAGTTCCAAGTGTTAGCCTGGCTGATGGTGCATTGAAAGGCTTTTATATGCCACAGCCCCAGCTCAGACTTCAAATGTCCTTGTTATTTCCCCTGCAGTTAACAGCATCACTAACTCCTTCTGGATTCCTTACATTGCTTCATTGGCCATATCAGAGGAAATTAAATAATCTTGAAACAGTTCCAGACACAAAGTTCACGGAGAGGCCCCGTCTCTGCAATGGGCTTGGGTTCATTTTTACTTTGGAGGCTCTTTTATCCTTACCCTGAGGCAGCAGGCTGTCCCCTTTTGGGGTCACTCCTGGACAGCATCTCCCCATTTCTTCTGCAGCTGATACTACCCATGAAGTGAAAGCCCTTGGATTAGAGAGTGATAAATGAAGAGCAGGACTGAGAAGTGATGGGCCAGTCAAGCCTACATTAGCAAAAACTCTGAAATCACATGTTGGGAGGAGAATCTTGGGAATAACCCATCCTATCTCAAAAGCAGAAGATACCTGAGGGGTGTGCCTGACCTGAGTTTAGAGAATGGTGCTGCTGAGCAGAGTGCTCAGTGTTTATCCAGCAGATCAGACAGGGCTGGGGTTCCATTGCCTTTCACCATGCTGCACCTCTCTGGGATGAGCTGAGACACTTTAACCACCCAGAGCTGATGTGAGCAGTGCTGTGCTCTCTGGGGATGAGCTGAGATCCCCAGCTGATGTGAGCAGTGCTGTGCTCTCTGGGGATGAACTGAGATCTTCAGCCAGGCTGGTGTGAGCAGTGCTTGGGTTCCATTGCCTTTCACCAGGCTGCACCTCTCTGGGATGAACTGAGACACTTCTACCATCCAGAGCAGATGTGAGCAGTGCTGTGCTCTCTGGGGATGAGCTGAGATCTTCAGCTGATGTGAGCAGTGCTGTGCTCTCTGGGGATAAACTGAGACCTTCAGCCAGGCTGGTGTGAGCAGTGCTGTGCTTTGTTTCATGCAGGACACAGAGATCCTGAACACGGCCATCCTGACGGGCAGGACGGTGGCAGTGCCCATCAAGGTGGTGTCCATCGAGGAGAACAGTGCTGTGACAGACATCTCTGAGTCTGTGGAGTGCAAATCCTCCGGGGAGGACGTCATCAAAGTAAGTTCCTGCCACCCAGTGGCTCCGGGGCTTTCACATTTCACAGGCAAAAGGGAATAAGCACAGCCTGGGCTGCTGCACTTCTCCAGCCATTTGTTTGGGAAGAATGTTTTCCTGAAGCACCCTGCCCTTTGATTAGCCCTTGGGGCCTTGCTGTGCTCTTCTCCTATTTTCTGCAGAAATCATTTACCTGCACTACAAGGGTTCCTTCCAAGGATGTTTGCACCATCAGAACGTTTTGGTGGCTTCCAGGAGCCTCCCCTGCCTGGGGCCCTCTGAAGCTGGAGTGGAACAAATAACTGGAGGTTAACACAGCATTTATTGGGATCAGGCAGGGACATTTTCAGGGGTAATTTCTCTCTCTTCAGGGCTGGTTAGAAATTGCTGAGATGGTGGGAGAAGGTGTCTCCTGTGAGTTTGGAATATATGCAGAACCTCTGGAGGGATGTGGCTGTGGCACGAGTGCTCACTGATGTAAAACATACAGCTGGCTGAAAAACACCCCCCAATTAAGTGCTTGGAACAAAAAGGTTTGCTCATCTCATCATAGAGGAAAAAGGCTTTTTAATTTTTTTTTCCATCTAGAATGTTCTTGTTTCCACGAAATTTCTTTCTTTACATGGGGAAGTGGTTTGGGATTCAAGGCAAATTGACATCTTCAATTGGTTCAGATTTTAAAAAGCACTCAGAAAGCTTCAAATGAGCACAGAGGCCTTTCATCCTTAATTCATTTTGAAATTCTCCATCAAGCTTTTATGTTCAATTCTTTAGAAATATCTTCCTCTGTGAAATCCTGGTGTAGAGACCTTGTTGGGAGTAACCTTTCTGCTGAAAAATAAAATCCAGTCTTCATAAATTTTGTCTTTTGGGCAGAGCCCATGGTACAAGGGCTGTGTGCCTGAGTTTACAGCTCATGTAAAGCCCATAGATTACCTTAAACCACAAACTTAGGGAAAAAAAAAGGAGTTATTGATGAGAGCTATTGAGAGCTATTTAGTACTCATAGTATCATCTAGAGGTTCAGGCAGATATTTTTGTGTGCTTTTAATTGTGTGAAATTTCTGGAGTTTGAGTTCAGCCAAACCTGACAGTGAGGCCAGAAGCTGAAGATGCTCAGTGCCTGTCTGCACTTGGCCTGTAATATTTAGTTAGCAAATAAATGTCCTTTGTATGGTTCATGTAAAGAGCTTAAAGGTAATGCTCCTGCCCAGCAATTGGCCAGCAGCTCAAAGCCAATTTATATTAATTTTTACTTCAGTTGGGCTGAATTACATTGTTCTCAGTAACAGAACCCTGTGGAAATCTGAGTTTAAGATCTATCTGCAAATAGCAGGTAAGAGTTTCCCAGTGATCCTCATGGTCCCAGGGCAGCTCAGTGCACAGTTTGAATCTGCTGACTGCTACTCCTTTTACTTCTTTTATTGTCTCATAGTTCCCAGTCTTTATTTCCAAATTTACTGCTGAATTCATGAACTTTAAATGCCTTTGAGTGCTCTAGACCTTCACACAGTGGTCCAACCTTTTAAAAGTGGACACAAAATTTATTATGGCACTAAAAAGGAGGCAAAAGCCAAATTTTATTTCACCAAGCTGGAATTTACCAATAGGATCCATCTGTCTGGATGCATTAATGGCAATTGCAGTTGCATGCAGGGGCTCCTTGCCATCTGCTGCAGCTCAGGTGGATTTTGCTGTTCTTGCTGCTGTTTTGTGCCCTTTGCTCAGGAGCAAGCCCTGCTCAGGCTCCCGCAGAGCAGGTGTGGCTCCTGCTGGGAAGAGCACAACAATTCCTTTCCCTGAGGGTTTGAGGTTTGTGCTCAGCAGCTGAGGAGCTGCCAGTGCAGTTCCCACTGCACACCCAAAGTAACCTGAAAGCCCTGGGACAGCAGCAGCTCCATCTCTGTGAGGCCAAAGGAGGATATCTGGGGCCATGCTGCAGAGATGGACTGCCACATCCCCAGTGAGCAGGAGCCAAGCTCTCTGTGTGTCCCCATTTCCAGAAATTCCTGACTGGAGAGTGCACAGAGCAAGGCAGACTTTGGTTGTGTGATGATGTGAGCTGCAGAGAGCTCCTGTGGCTCAGCACAGCCCCAGCTCAGCCTCAGAGGCTGGGCATTTGGGAGCAAAGAGATGCCCTCCAGTCCCAGCTGGCATTCTGGGCCCCTTTTACTCTCTCAGTTCTGTCGTGGTGAATGATGTTCAGTGAGTTAAATGTACTGCTGCTGCTCTGCAAGGCTGCCTCTGAAATCTCTCTAATGAGATTAGATAATGTACAGCCTTTGCCCTGAGAAAAGCTCTCTTGCTCTGGGGGCTTTCTGCTTAGTTTTGCTAATCTGGCTGCTGATGCTGAAAGTGCAGCCCCTGCTCAGCAGAGAGAGCCCAGACTGCACCCACACCATGGCCCTGGTGTTACCTGGTGCTCTGCAGGGCTGGGGGCCCCAGCTGTGCTGTGATGGCATTGCTGGGAGCCTCACCTGAGCACTGGATCCACTCTGGGATGGATCTGTGTTACTGATGGATCTGTGTTATCTGTCCTGAGCACTGGATCCACTCTGGGATGGATCTGTGTTACTGATGGATCTGTGTTCTCTGTCCTGAGCACTGGATCCCCTCTGTGATCCTCTGGCCCCTCCAGCCCCCAGCCCTGAGTGCCTCTGAGAGCTGCAGGTGGCTCATTCTGAGGGGTGCAGCTGCAGCCAGCCCATGCAGGCAGTGCTGCCCTGCTCCCTGGGCCACAGTGGGAATTGTTCCTCAGCTCTCCCACCAAACAGACTCATTCTTTGGGGGGTCACAGCTGGAAAGGGCTCTTGGGGCTATTCCTGCACTGGTGTGAGCAAAGCAAGCCTTTGCAGTGTTCAGGGGAGGGGTTTCCAGCCTGCTGGGCTGTGTTTGCCTCTGTGCTGCTGCAGGCAGCTCTGGCTGCCCCCCTGAGCCCCTGAGCCTCAGCTGCATCCCTGGGAGCCAGGGTGGCCCTGGGAGTGCAGCCACTGCAGCAACCAGCAGCTCCTGGGATGGAGGTTTCCATTCAGGGCTGCTCTGACATTGCCACAGAGCTGTAAATAATAGCATGGAAGGGCTCAGGTCTGAAGCTTTAACTTTTATCAGACTTAATCTGTGTAATTTGAAGAAATGAGTTCTGTGGGCCTTGAGACAGCTTCAGTTTTCCACTAGGTTACTGATTATTCAGGATTATGCAGCCAGGCATTGAAATCCTTCTTAGGAAGCCTAATGTTCCTGTAGCAGAGGATTTCCTTTGTGTGAGACCATGGGGTTTAATTGGAATCAAGGCTGGGCAGCCACACAGAGTCTCTTTTTCAAAACCTGGAGAATTTAATAGAGGATAATTCCCTTTCTACAGAGCACCTTGTTAAAAAGAAATCTTGGGAGAAATTCTGTAGCAAGGACATGAATATCCAAAGTGTGTGGAATTATGACAGCCTAACAATTCCTGTAAATGACCTGTTGGTCTGTGGTGATCAAGTGATCCTGGTGCTCTGTGCTCCTCAGTGGAACGAGTGGCTGCTCCCAGAGCCTGACCTGCTGAGCTCCAGGTGCCTCCCTGCTGTGCCAGAGTGATGGCACTGAGCTGAACACAAGGATGAAAAGTGCTGAACACCACTATTCTTTGCTGATTAACCTGTAATTTATTTTTTTTTCCACTGAAATTGAGATTCCTTTAAGAGGCACTGGAAAAAGCTCTCAGCTCACAGAAGTGCTGTCATAAATATTTAAACATTTATGTAACCTTTGAATATGTTAGCAACATTTACATTAGTAGAACAGAAATGGGTAAATGGGTTTACAGACAAAAATGCAAGAAGTGAACCTGATGAATACAAGCAGGACATCCTCTGTAACCACATTTCTGCTCAGTCCTAAAACCACACAGACACCTAGAAAATGGACTGATGCCTCCCAGTTGTTCAGTCTCCATAAACCTGACAGGATTGCTGCATTTAAAACTTCTCTTTCTGTCCTTCTGAACTGGGCTGGCATCTCCAGGGGTGAAAACCACAGGGAGAATAAACCACCTTGGGCTAGAGCAGATTCACAGGGGCAACCACTCATTTATTTTTAGCTTTTACAGTTGTCATTCTTCCCACTCCTGTGTACCACAGACACAAACCAGTGCTTTGAGTTCACCATCCCTTGAAAGGCAGCCTCAGCTTGTGTTTGACATGAAATTTGTCTTTCTAAAACTGCCTGTAATTGAAGGGAGGTTTCTCAGGAGTCTGTAGGGGATTTAACCTGGCAAACCCAGTGTTCTCCAGAGGTGCCAACAGCCCCTCTGTGGCTGTGTGTCCTTGTCACATCCTTTGTGGTGACCTCCAGCAGCTCCAGCTCCCTCCTTGCAGTCCTGCAGGACACAGGGTGGGACCAAAGCTGAATCTGGAATGGGGAAGTGAAGGGAGACCCAGAGGTTGTGCACTGGCCTGGTAACAGTTCCAGGAATGTCCTGTACATTCCCTGCAGCCCATCTGTGAGGGCCAGGGGTGAGGGACGTTCCCTGCCCAGGTCACAGTGCCACAGGTACCATCCAGGAGGGACTCTCTTCATTTCCAGGCAGCAGTTTCCTCTGTCAGCTCAATAAAATGTGATTTGTTGCAGAGAGAATCTGTCCAAGTCATCTGGAAAGGCAATGGCCTTTGTTACAAGGGGGCACAAAAGTATAATGCCAGGAAAAAGACAAAGAGGAAGCCTCCAGGGAACTGTGCTTAGCCCTGGCTTTGCTGTCTGCTTCTTTATTTTAGTTTTAATCTGGAGAAAGAAGTTAGGAAAATAGAAAAAAGGGAAAAGTAGCTGAATGCAGCTTAATAATGAAAGAAACTGCTGAAATAGCATCAGAGAGCTCTTTAAAATGCAAAACATCTTGCTGATCTGCTAAGCAGGAAAGAAAAAACCCAATCACTTAAAGGTGGTGGCTGATCAGGCTTTCCCTTCATCATTGCTCTCTTCTTCTGATGGCAGAGATAAAAAGCACTTGCAGAGGGAGGATGTTTCCATAGTAAAAGCATAAATACAACAGGAGATGAGAGACACATCAGGGCTCACAGTCTCCAGCTCCTGTTAGAAACTTGCTTGGCCTGGAGTGGGCAGGAGCCAGAGCTGAGGTTGTCCCTGCACTGCTCCCTGACCTTCCAGGGTGCTGGCAAAAGCCTGGAGGGAAACAGAAAAGCACTTCTGTCTGCCAAAAACTCTTCAACAAATATATCTTTAAAAAAAAAAAAAGAGTTCTAATGTGATCCATTTTGGTTTTAATCTGCTTTCTGTCCTTCCTCCATGGCTCCGTGTGCCATTGCCTTTGGTTGTCCCCACCAGCCCTGTGTTTCCATGCAGGAGAGCAGATCCAAGCAGTGTAGCCAAGGCTGCCCTGAATAACTGCAGAGCCAAGTTGTCCAAGTTGTCTGGGATGTTATTTGCACCTTAGCCTGAGCTGGGGGCTGTTGAGGCACCACACAACCTGTTCCCTTCTATTGCCAGGGGCAGCTGCTCAGCAAATCAGAGCCCAGCTGAGGCGTGCTGGGGCTGTAAATTGTATCAGTCAGTCCATCTGCATCTGTCCTCTGAGGCCGAGAAACATTGTTCATTGATTTTTCAAGTGACACTGTGTGAGGGAAGGGCAAGGAAGGCAAATGGCCCTGCTCTCGTTTTTCTTCTGTTGTGGCTGTGCTTGGCTGAGGTGTGCTGCTTCCAGAGGAGAAAATATGGAATTGCTGAGCATTGCATGGGATGAGAGCTCCTCCTTTCCTCTCCTCTCTTCTGCTGCCTGTTCCTCAGCAGCACAGGAGCAGAGGAGAAGCAGTGCAGGGACATGAGCAGTGCTTGTTCTTGGGCAGGAGAGTCATGTTTGTCACAATGCAGCTCCTAAAGACCTGCCAGTGCTGCTGATGCATGTCCAGCAATAAATATCAACCTGGAGCAGTTGGAAAGGCTTTGTGGTGGCTGCTCAGCCCCCTCCTTGGGATGCTGGATGGACTTGTTCAGCCATTTGTTTGTGGCATAGCCACAGAGGCTTGTAGCAGCTTTCCAAATACAGATGGAGGTTGGATCTCAGCCCAGAGCCATTTTGGAATTGCAGTTCTGCTACTATTGTTATTCTTCTGCTTTTCCCAACAGTTAGATTTGTCCAGTTCCTGACGACACTGAGCTTTAGACAATATAAAATCATACATCTGGGCCAGACCTGACCAGTCTGACCAGTGTGTTGTCAGAAATCTTTTATCAACACGTGCAAGTGGTTTGCATGATGCATAAATGAGCAACTTGCACAAGTAAACCAGAAAGTTCACTTTGTCTTTGGGTTGAGCTGCACAGAAATGAGTGGGGTGGAACCATCAGGACAGCACAGGCTGTGGCTCCAAGCAGAGTTCACTGAGGTTTTGCTGACAAGCCTCCCAAACACTTCTGCCCAAAGGAAGGGAAGGCTGAGGAGCAAGAGCTTTGTCTGAAGCTGCTTTGTAGAATGTCCCAGACCTAGGAAGGACAGCAGCAGCTCACACACAGGGCTGGGTGTCCCTGGGAGTCCCAGGGGTGCTCACTGCTCCCTGGGCAGCAGCTCAGGGCTGGGGCTCCTGACATGCAGCCCTTGCTTGCCTGCAGCTGGAGCTGCTTCATGAGAAACGTTTCCAGGATTCCTGGCCCACGTGAAGCTGATGCACACACCGTAGAAAGAACAAGCAGCCCATCTAGGGGTGTGTTCTGAATAACTGCCTGGTGTTATATGGGATATTACACATATTACTGGGTTCCTCCTGACCTCTGCTGCACGGGGCTTTTAGATTAGATCAAACAGATATTCTGAAACAGCCTGGTGTGAACTAAACCTGTTCCTGTATTGCCATTCAACTTAATGGATGGAAAAATAGGCCATGGCATTCATAGTGCTGAAATGAAGGTGTTTCTGCCCCTTCAGGCTTTCAAACTGGCCTCAGGTGGTCTGAGGGAGAAGCCTGAGGAGAGGAATGGGTCAGGTATTGCAGCAGTGGTAATGCTCAGTCAACAGAGCTGTGGGTGCATAACCCTCTGAGGCAGGCAGGCACAGAAATGTTTGTATGATGTTCTCTGAAGCTTCTTTTTGCAATCTCATCATCAAATATTTTACCAGAATATGAGCAGTGCCTAAACCCAGGAGAGGATACACACGGGGAGTGTCAGAGTGGGAGCAGTTCAGCTGCTGCATCTGTGCCCACAGAGGACATCCATCTGCTGGGCGAGTCTGGGGACACCAGCACTGCCAGCTGATAATCCTCGTTTGAATAAAAAGGTGTTGGGAGTGGGTAGAAGGGAGCAGATGATAATATAGATACATGTTCAGGTGGGAGATGCATTTCCACCATTACCCGCGCTCGTTAGGGGTGATGAAATAGAATTCTGACAGGATGGGAGCAAGAGCAGGAGTTGGGATCTGCTGGCTCTGCTGTTAATTTCTGCAGACATACCAGCTCATTTAGTAATGTAACAACTCCCATTGCTCACCACTTAATGTATGATTAATGTGCCACTGGATTTCCCCAGACATTTATGACACCTTTAGGAATAGAAATGACAATGACTTTATCACATGGAGTCACTTCATACTATCTGCATCTCTCTTAATGATTTATATATCCAGGAGTGATTTTATCACTGGTACTCAGTAACATAATAAATGAGAAAACTCAATGGTCTGTAAATTACAACACTGATTAAAGAAGTGATTACTGATATAACTCTTACATGGCTATGATAATGCTTGC
This sequence comes from Loriotus luctuosus, assembly GCA_035582745.1. Classification (NCBI taxonomy): domain Eukaryota; kingdom Metazoa; phylum Chordata; class Aves; order Passeriformes; family Thraupidae; genus Loriotus; species Loriotus luctuosus. The sequence continues at coordinate 12,885,248 of JAWWEY010000045.1, forward strand.
TTATATTCCAGGACAGCATTTACATATTAATGATAAATCTACTGTAGTGTTTAGAAATACTTTACAGCTTTAATCAAAATGTAAACATTTACAAACAGATAATGTTTATTGCAGAGGAAATGACTTCTGTTACTCTTCAGTGGGTGAAATCTACTGCAGAGCCAGTGCAGAAAGCAGCATCACCCCTGATGGAGGTCGTGTTCAGGGCAGAGCCCTGACTGGCTGCTCGCCCCTGTGGAGCCCAGTCTGGGTTTGCTGGGTTCCTCTTGACCAAGCTGGGAGGAGCTTTGCTCATTAAGGACTCCCCAGCTCTGCCTTCAGTTTGGAGCTCACTGCATTGCAGAAAATCAGCTGCAGGCTTCATAAACAGCATCCAGCCCTTAGGCATCTCCAGCACATTGTGTGCTGAGCCAGGCAGGGGTTTGTGTCCAGCTGCTCCCACAGCACCAGGCCATCATGAACACGCGTAAAGAGAGGGGAGCCCCTGCTGTTTGTTTGGGGTTCAGCTGCCACGGTGGCACTTGGAGCTCGTTTTGCCACAGTGATCACTTTTGTCCTCCCCTCTCTTCCCCCTCCCAGGTCTCTGACAGGTGTGACTACGTTTTTGTCAACGGCAAGGAGATGAAAGGCAAGGTGAACGCTCTGGTGAACTTCACCTACCAGTACCTGAGTGCCCCCCTGCAGATGACGGTGTGGGTGCCACGCCTGCCCCTCCAGATCGACATTTCTGACACGGAGCTCAGCCAGATCAAAGGCTGGCGAGTCCCCGTGGTTTCCAACAAAAGGTGGGTTGGAGTCACTGCATTTCTGGGTGGTTTGTAAAAGGAATGCTCCCAAAATGCTGCCTCTTCCCCTGAGGAGCAGCAGAACTGGTACAGCTTTGCACTGGGCATCTGCAAGTACTGTAAAAGTTGTGGGAATTCTGCTTCTGTGCACGTGTCTCTCTTGGGCAGCAAAACACAGTGTGGGCTCTGGTAAGGTGCCCTGGCAGAGGTGTTGTTGGGAGGTGGCAGCACAGATGAAATGTGGCACAGTCCAGTGGTGGGGTCCTTCATCATGTGAGGGGGACATCCATAGCCCAGAAATGCAAAGGGAGGGCCCTGTTTGCGGGGCACTCTCCCTTAGCACTGCAGTGTTACTGTCACTGATGCTTTGGGAAGGTTTCTCCATGCTGTGCTCTCTGCTGCCCCCAGGCCCACGCGGGACAGCGATGACGAGGACGAGGACGAGCGCAGGGGCAGGGGCTGCACCCTGCAGTACCAGCACGCCATGGTCAGG
>JAWWEY010000045.1:12899720-12926306 GCA_035582745.1 Loriotus luctuosus
AAAGATAACTAACAGGATACAAAGATAACTAACAGGCTGCAAAGATAACAGGATACAAAGATAACTAACAGGCTGCAAAGATAACTAACAGGCTGCAGAGATAACTAACAGGATACAAAGGTAACTAACAGGCTGCAAAGATAACAGGATACAAAGATAACTAACAGGATACAAAGATAACTAACAGGCTGCAAAGATAACAGGATACAAAGATAACTAACAGGCTGCAGAGATAACTAACAGGATACAAAGATAACTAACAGGCTGCAAAGATAACATCCTGCAAAGATAACACGCTGCAAGGTGCATCTTCTGTCAAGGAGCCAGCCTAGAACCTCATTAATCACAGTTTGCACTTAGAGGAGAGAGAGCCTTTCATGAGAGCCTTTCCTCTGAGCAGCTCAGTGACTCCCAGTTGTGAAGGATGGAGATGTGAGGGCTGAGGAGGAGGAGGAGGGAGCCGGTGCTGGGTGAACACATTCCCCTGGTGCCTGGAGCAGGACACTGATGGAATCACCTGGAACAGGAGCCAGCTGCAGGTCAGGATGGGTGGGAGCTGTGATGGGTGTGATGAGAGGCACCTGTGGGACAGGAGAGCAGGTGGAGGTCAGTGAAGCTCCTCTGCTGCTGAGGCCACTGGGACAGGAGGGACTCCAGGGGAAAAAAGTGAGTTCTGCTCTTTTTCTTGTTTATTTCTGAGTTCTGTTTGGAGGGAAGGGGAAGTTCTATGGTTTAAGTGTGGGAATCAGCAGGAGAAATTGTGTTTGTCCTGTCCTAGCTTTGGGAAGGGAGTGAGGTGCAGGCAGCCTGGTGCACACCCATGGGAGCCCCTGCCAGTGCTGGGTCCCAGGTCCTGCAGGGTCTCAGATCCTCCTGCATCCCAAATCCTGCAGGGTCCCAGGTCCTGCTGCTGTGGCTGAGCTGCTGGGCAGTCCCTGTTCCCTCCCCAGCACTGTCACTTGCCCTCAGCTCTGGAAACACTTTGAGGCTGATGAAATGTGAGAGGTGACCTGGAAAAGGAGAGCAGGAGGCAGTGAATTCCTGGTGCTGCACCCCACATGCTGGGATGGGAACAGGGCAGTGACCCCAGGGCTCCCCCTGCTCCTTGCCCTGCCCAGCTCCCAGCCGTGGCAGCGAGGGCATTGCTGTGCTCTGAAACGCTCCTGGGCCGGCTGTCAGTGCTCAGACAGGAGCTGCCAGCAGAGATGCAGCCGCAGACAGAGAGAATGATGGAAATTACCAGATAACTCTCCCTCTTGATTACTCATTTTGGACAAACTCAGACCCATTCTTTTTATGCTTCTGTTGAGAATTAAAGCTCTTTGTGTGAAGCAACAGTGTCAGGGGCAGCCTCGAGCGTCTTGGGCAGTGTCTGGTGTTCAGCTGAACCTTGTCAAGTTGCAGAGACACCCTGTGCTGATTGCACACACCTGTGCTGATTGCACACACCTGTGCTGATTGCACACACCTGTGCTGATTGCACACACCCTGACCCAATCCCCTGCCCTCCCCTGGGCACTCCAGGCAATCCTGCACATTTCTGGAGCTGTGTTCAGAGATGGTCACTCCTTTACCCCTCGTTTTCCCCTGGAACCTGGATCCGAAGGTTTCTGGGCAGCTGCTTGGCTCTGTGGCCATTGAGCAGCAGCTCCCCAGCCCCTCTGAGCTGAGCTGCCAGGGACAGGTTTGCTGCCCTGAACTGGAATAATTTGAGCAGTAACTGAGCTCCTGGAGGCCACAGCTCGGGCTGGAACCCTCCTGAGCAGATTTCAGCACTGCCCTTGCCTGGGCACTCTGTCTGGCTGGCAGGGAACCCTGCAGGAGGTTTTGGGGAGTTCTGCCCCAAACTCCCCGTGCAGGGCCCTTGGCTGAGGATGCCAGCCCTGCTGGGCAGACCCTGGGTGTTTCCTTCTCTGCTGGGTGTCTGAAGCTGCCCTCCAGCTCCCTGAGGCTGCAGATTTCACTGTGCCAGTGAAAAGCCACTGTAGCAGTTCATTATTGGGTTTGTGGGGAGAGGGGAGGTGGAGAGAGCTGTGGGCAGATTTTATGGCAGAGGTGAAGAATGAGGGAGCAGCTGTGTGAAGGGTAGGGCTGCTATTTTAGTTTGATTTCTGTAATGTTTGCATCATTTCCATGGCTGCTGTGCTCTCTCCTGGTTTGGAGTGACAATTTTAGAGAAATTGCTGCTTTGGGGGTGAGATCTGCACAGCAAGGCTGTTCATTCAGTGTTTGCTGAGCCTGGGGAAGGTTGTGGTTCCCAAACTGAGTGGTGCAGCTTGAACTGCTGCTGGACAGCTGCAGTGCCAGTGGGAAATGGTGCCTTGATTTGCCAGAGTGCCTCTGTTGGGGAATATTAATGTTTGCAGACAATGCACGGGAAGGCCCTGCAGCAATATCACATTAAATTAATGCAGTGCCATCGTCGTGGTGGGCTCAGCTCAGCTCATTTGGCTGGGTGGTGTCGCCAAGAGCAGCCCCTGGATAATTCTGCTCCTGTAGCAGCTGCTGCCAGATGACCCTGATGTGCCAATCCTGGGATTTGGGGTGTCTGTCTGTCTGTCTGTCTGTCTCCCAGGGGGCTGTGAGCTGTGTCCCTCCTGAGGCACACAGAGGGAGCCCAGGCAGGGCCTGGTGTCAGCTCCTGGCTGAGGTGATGGACACAAACCCTCCATGTGCTCAGGAGTCACTTTAGGAGAGGAATTCACCTCATTAGCCCGTTTGTCTCTTCCCTCATCAAGCACCTTCTTAACAACAGTAATTAGTCATTTCTGGCCTAAACCAGGGAGCTAACAGGTGTAATGCCATAACTGGTGCTTTGCAGGTATTTGAGACTGTTGTCTTGCTCTTTAGAATAAATTCAATTCAAATTCTGTCTGGGATCCCGAGGGGAATTAACCCCGGCTGATAACGGGGGCGGGTGTGAGCTGGAGAGAGGGGAGGGAGGGGTTAACCCGGGCCAGCTCCGGGGATGCAGGGGTTAACCCGGGCCAGCTCCGGGGAGGGAGGGGTTAACCCGGGCCTGATGCCGGGCGCCAGGAGGTGGCACTCGCAGCCTGGCATCGGCACACCCCGGCACCAGCCCTTGTAGGAAATATTTCTGAATTCCATCGTTTTCCACGAGCGGGTCGGAGCCCTGCTGAGCCCTCGCTGCTGTACACCAAGTGTCACCAGAATTGGTTTCTGTACACGAAGTGTTACCAGGATTGGTTTCTGTACACCAAGTGTCACCAGAATTGGTTTCTGTACACCAAGTGTTACCAGAATTGGTTTCTGTACACCAAGTGTTACCAGAATTGGTTTCAGTCGCTGCTGCAAGCAGAAAACAGAATCCCGTGGGCTCCCTGGACGGGGCAGCTCTGTGCTCTCCTGGCCAGGACCGTGTTTGCATTTTAGTTCAGGTCTGGGTTGTGTCTTGAAAAAAAAATCCCCATCCAAGACCACTGAATGTGAGATATATAACCTCATTTATGTGGATGACCATATTGTGTCTATATTATATTTTTATATATATATATATATATATACATACATATAATATATATATGTGAGATATTACCTCATTTATGTGGATGACCATATTGTGTCTATATATATTATATATATATAATATGTGTGAGATATAACCTCATTTATGTGGATGACCATATTGTATCTATATAATATTTTATATATATATATTATATATATGTGAGATATAACCTCATTTATATGGATGACCATATTTTGTGTGTGTGTATGTATATATATATATATATAATTTATATTTATATATATTTATAAATTTATTTATTTATTTATATTTCTATATGGGCTGCCTGGCCCCGAGCTGTCCTGAATTCCTGAGAGGTCATTTCACCCAGAAAACACCTCCTCCCCCATGAAAAGCAGCCCGTGCTGGTTTCCCTGCTCTCAGAGCAGCTTGTTTGGCATTCAGGGATGCAAAGGGGAACAGAAATAATTTGATATTCACAGTGACAAGTGCAGGCACTGCCGTGGCCCCAATTTCAGCAATGTAATGGACAGTGAGTTATCTCAGAGTGAGTTCTGAGATCAGAGCTGATCTAAAGGTTATTCACCCCAGGAGAAATTATGCTGTAATTGAATTTATCTTGCATTTGTCTATTCAAGGAAACATAACTACAGTTTAAGGGAGAAAAATACATCAAGGAGGTAAATTTTTATCATCGGTTTGTATAAAAAACCACAAATTATTCCAGCAAACTTCCTCCACTGAGCTGTGTTATTTTGTGCATAATGGAAGTCCAGACTGGAAAATAAAGAGACATTTTCAGCACACCTTGAACCCAGAGCAGGAGAGAGTGGAGCAAGGCAGCACAGAGCACTGAAATAATGAGGGAAATGTGGAATGAAAAGGAGAGGAGAAGGAGGAGAAGGAGAAGGAAAGGAGAGGAAAAAGGGAAGGGAAAGGAGAGGAAAAAGGAAAGGAAAGGAAAGGGGAAGGAAAGAGGAAGGGGAAGGAAAGAGGAAGGGGAAGGAAAAGGGAAGGAAAAGGAAAGGGAAAGGAGCCCTCCAGTGACATTCTGGTGTCCCAGAGGGGCTGAGCAGCCTGCCTGGGGCAGGGCACACCTGGGCAGAGCTGCAGCAGCTCCTGAGCAGTTCTGGTGCCACCAGCCCCTACCAAGGAGCCCTTTCCTGCTGCTGAGCCCAACCTGCCCAGCTGCTGCCCCTCTCAGATGTTCCTGTGAAGCAAAACTGGAGTTTTGAAGAAAACTTGAAGGCAAAGCAGGAAATCCTGCTGCTTCTGAGGCTCTCTGAGGCTCCAGCCCTTCCCTCTGAGATAATGAGCAGTGGGAGAAGTGCAGTAAAATGGATAATGAAGAGCAGGAAGATTAATAAGGAATGTGAGAGTGAATGAGGGAAATAACTCTTCCATTGTTAGAATGGTGCTGGTGGCAGCTTTATGGCAACTTATCATTTCTATTTAAAGCCTGCTTTGGGGGCTGTAATCTCTCAGCTGTTTTCTGTACCATCTGGCTGAAATTTAGCATAAAATTTGTTATCTCAGGGGTAAATTAATTCTTTTCCCTTTATCAAAATTGCTGGATTGGGGCAAAAAATCCCCCAAGATATAGAGACCCACATTCAGGAGGGTTTTTATCAGCTAAGATCCGTCTCTGCTGTAAAACCAGCTCGTTGAGGTTATCCGAGATGGGGAGCACACCCAGTCCTGCCAGTGCTTTCACCATGGCAGGGGCTGCAGGGGGGGCTCAGGGCAGTGCCAGGGGCACGGGGACATCCCTGGGTGTGCCCCGAGCCCACGGGCACAGCCCCCATGAGCTGGGTCTGCCCAGGGACCAGCAGCACAGCCAGGGGCTGGGGAGGGGCTGGGAGTGCCAGGGGCACCCTGGGCAGAGCCTGAGTGTGCCAGGGGTGTCTGTGTCACACCCAGCAGTGCCAGGGGTGTCTCTGTCACACCCAGCAGTGCCAGGGGCTGCCACCCCTGCCAGCCCCAGCTGCCCAGAGCTCCCCAGCCCTGTGCCCATCTCCTGCCCCACAGACAGGCCCTGGGGACAGCCCTGAGCCCCCCCAGTGCCCCAGGAGAGCTCCCAGCCCGGGCTGGCAATGCCAAAGCTCCCCTTTCCTTTTCACAGCTGAACTTTTCCTTTTCCTTTTCCCTTTGTCTCCCCTGTGCCCAGCCTGTCCCTGGTGTTCCTCCTGCTCCCACACTGCCTGTGGGACAATCTCACACTCTCAGTGATGCCTTTCTTTTTTTAAATTTTTTTTTAAATAATTTTTAGCCCTTCAGCTAAATATTTGTTCTCTGTGTGATCCCGAGGGGATTGCAGGAGCACCAAACATTACTCCAGTGCTTTTATTGCAGAATCCCTTATTGGGCTGACCCAGAGTGCTGCTGGCAGGGGCAGAGCAGAGCCCTCGGTGCAGATCCCACCCAAAAGGGAAAGGAAAGGGAAAGGAGAAAGGGAAGGGAAAGGAAAAAGGAAAGGGAAGGGAAAGGGATGAGCTCAGCACCCCCAGGACAGGCAGGGACCCTCAGCACCCTGCCCCTGACTGCTCTGTGCCTGCAGCTTCATCTCCTGCTTTTATTTCACATTTTAAAGTGCTGCATGTATATGAAAAGCAAACAATGGGGCTCTGTGCCTGCCAGGGACGTGAATCATGTCAGGGAAGTGAGAATAATAAAATATTGTTTAATATACTGCAATAGACACAGCAGATGTTTAAGTTTCTTTCAATAAAAATGACCCCATATCATTTTATTAACTTCAGGGATGCATTAGTCTCCTCTGCAGCAGGCAGGAGAAAATCCAGCTATTGTACAGAAATGAAAGAGGAAATTGCAGGGGGATGTCATCGTGGCATGTTTCCCTACTGCATTCTGCAGCTCTGGGGCACAAATGGCTCTGGAACAGCTCCTGTCAGGTCTCACTGGTGTCTGCAAAACCAAACAAATGAATTTGTACCCCAAATTGGCCCTCTTCTCCAAAACCCAGGGACATCAGGCTGCTGGGTCAGCCTTCCCTCACTCCTGGAAATCCTGGGGAGTCTCAGAGCTCTCTGCTGCTGCCAGGCTGGCACTGCCACGTGGGCACAGGCACAGAGCAGCAGGGTATGGGATGGGGAGCAGGTACCCCCTGGCAGCCAGCTGCTCTGCAGTGTGGGTATTGATATTGATATTGGTATTGATATCTACAGGAACTGCTCTGCAGTGTGGATATTGATATTGATATTTACAGGAGCTGCTGTGCAGTGTGGATATTGATATTGATATTGATATCTACAGGAGCTGCTGTGCAGTGTGGATATTGATATTGATATCTCCAGGAGCTGCTGTGCAGTGTGGATATTGATATTGATATCCACAGGAGCTGCTCTGCAGTGTGGATATTGATATTGATACTGATATCTACAGGAGCTGCTCCTGCACCCACAGGGGCCAAAGCTGCTTTTAACCCCATCAGCAAACACACTGCTGCTCCAGGAAGCTGCCAGCTGCAGATGAGCTGGGATTGTTGCTTTTCAAGACTCTCCAAGTGTTTTTCTCGGCCTGGGGATTTATGTTTTGATGTCTGCTGCTTTTACTTCAAAAGGCTATTTGACCATATTCTGCTTTGACATCCTTGTAAAAATATTTGAAGTGCTCCAGCAACATGAGAGGGCTTTGAAAAGCCCACTTTAAATTATTGTAGTGCTTGGTGCTTTTATAAGGGCTTGAATTTGGGCAGTTTTGTAGCACACAGAACAATTTCCTCACGTTAAAGCTTGTCCATTTGACGAGCTGGAGTTGAGAAATGATGAGCATTGTGCACATGTGTAATATAATTGTTGGAATTATTAAACTCTTGACAGGCTGCAAAGGCATCAGTGCCAGGCTTTGCCAGGGTGGGTTTGTGGCTGTGCCTGGTGTTAACCCTGCACAGGGAGAGGGACAGGGAAGGAGAAAGGTAAAGCTTAAACCAGAGGGATATTCAGTATAGATACAAAGGCAGGAAAACCAGGCTTTGCTGTGCTCTGGAAATATCCACCATTATACGAGCAATGCACCCACCTTGTAATCTCAAATAAAACCAGGCACCCTCCTTCAGCCCTGGTGGGAGCCTGGGGAGGCTGTAATTAGCCTGCAATGCTAATTATTTCTGCAATTCTTTACAAGTCAATTTACTGAGAGACCTCCTCTCATGTTGAACAAGGGCTTTTCTGTGTAGTGCTTTGAATTTAAGGCACTTGGAAAGACAAAGGCTTAAAAGCATCCATTAGGGTAACTCCTGTCAGATCTTCCCACTGCTCTGGACAACCAGGAGTGAATGCAAAATTCACACCCTGAATCTTCAAGGCACTTCATTAATGAGGAGCAGTGCTCAGTCATGAAGTTAATTGGTTGGGTCTCATTTCTGCGCTGGGGTGGAAGCACTGCAAGATGAGATGGGGAGGAGGAACCAGCTGAGCCTGTGAGTCACTCTGAGGCCTCATCCCCCGATGAGAAGTGTCAGATTAACATTCAGGAATGGTCACAATTACCTGTGCATCCCAAATGCAAACCGAGTTACCCAGGGGAGTGCTCGTTCAGGCTGCCAGGCTGCCCCAGAGCTGCCCTGAGGGTGCTGCTGCCAGGGCAGGTGCTGCTGCCAGGGCAGGTGCTGCTGCCAGGGCAGGCGCTGCCCAGCACGGCCTGGGCTGGCCCCAAACCATCACTGCCTGTTTGCCTGCACAGCCTCTCCCTCTGCCAGAGCCCCGACTGCCTTGGGAGCCTGCAGATCGTTCTCCTGGCCATAACTCAGCTTGAACCAGCCCTCAGCAGATGGGAAATGCATCATCAATTTGTCAATTTGTCAGTGCTCAGAAAGGGGCAGCGTCAGAGCTGCCCTGGGAGCTCTGCCCTGCTGCCAGTCCTGCAGAGCAGGGAACACCTCAGAGACAAACCTCAGTTTTTGAGAAATACAGAAAATCTGATCATTTTCTGCTTGGTGCCCTAATACTGCCAGTCTGAGAGACCCCAAAGGGGTAACATTTTCCATGGGAAAGAGGAGTCATTTCCCCAGGGTCTGGGTATCAGCTCAGAGGTGGCTTTTGGGGCTCTAAGGACTTGCAGGGTCCCAGTTGCTGGCAGCTTTAGTTTTGGAGAAATGCAGCAGTTTGCCAGTTTCTAGGTTGGCAGCACTGAGGAGGCCGAGCCCAGCTGTGCCCTGTGGAGCTCTGGCAGTCGGTGATGCAGGGGTGAACCACCACAGGCTGGTTCTGCTTTGGGAACAGCAGCCAAAAAAGGGGAAAAGTTACTTGGTCCCTGTTCTCTTATGCAGCTCCCACTCTCCTGATATTATGCTTTTTTAGCTGGTTATAAATGGGATATTCCAGAAACACAGCATATGGAGCTTCAGAAACAGAGTTAGGAAAGGAAATTAGTTTTTCCTCATAGAGACATTATTCTTCAGTCATTCCAGTTTTAAATCATGCTAAGGAATGCAATAGCTGAAGCATTTTTGCTGATTTATCTGGGCAGGGATAGGACACTGCTGTAGTGTCTGCCAGAATTAATGGGGTGCCTGTGGACATTCAGAAATCCAACACCATTCCTGCAGGAAATAAAGGCTAAAGAACAAAGTACTTACAGTATAATTTTATTCACCTAGAAACAAAGGGTCGAAAGTCACAGCATGGAGGTTCATTTTATTTTGTAAACTCATTAAAAAGATGTCCATGTACAAAATAAGGACATTTTAAACAACAGAACTGCAGACAAAGGAAACTATAAAAATTCCACGCATTAATAAAAAGGTTTTATTTTCTTTCTGCATAATTCCTTGCACCTTCCATACCAGTGTGCACACACTCTGAGTACAGTTGTTAGAATCATTAAAATCCAAGAGGCTGAACATGAAGCCATTTGCTCTGCTGGAGGAATGTGTTGCTGAAAGATCCAAACCCTGGAGCATGTTAACTAAAAGTCAGACAAGGCTGAAGGACCTGGCTAAAGGCTGCTCAGTGCTTACTGTGCATTGATCTGCTCAGAATTCCAGCTTGCTTTGCTTCCTGCAGATATCTGGAACAGTCCTTGGGGGAGGAACAGAGCCAGACTGAACAGGGTCTTGTCCAGAGGTGGCTGCTGTCCTGACACATCTAATGCAGGCTCAAAAATAAAAATATTGCTGCAGTCAAACAGCTGCAATCCCAGCAAGTGTTAATTGGGCACCAGTCTGCAGCAGCTGCTGACCAGCTACTGGGGCTTAGGGTTCTTAGGCTCCTGGGTACTCCTGACTGCAGGTCAGACTGCAACCCTTGATACACTGTCAGTAACAGTCAATCATAAAAGTTAAGCTGTGCTGATTTGTAATTCAATTTATCCTTGTTTCTCACCCCAGCACTGAAAACCCATGCACTGCTTGAGGCTCTGGTCAGGGTTTCTCTCCTCAGGGTAGTTTGGCCTGCAGAGTGTTTCTGTGGGGCTCAGTGTGGGTCAGAACAGCCCCTGAGAGTCCCTGCAGTGCCCTCCAGCTGTGCCAGCCTCCTGTCAGGAGCCCAGGAAACATCTCCCCATGGGCACAGAGCAGCTCCAGAGCTGGCATGGGATGGATTCAGCTCCCCATGGGCACAGAGCAGCTCCAGAGCTGGCATGGGATGGATTCAGCTCCCCATGGGCACAGAGCACTCCAGAGCTGGCATGGGATGGATTCAGCTCCCCATGGGCACAGAGCACTCCAGAGCCTGCAGGGGATGGATTATCTCCTCATGGGCACTCCAGTGCCTGCAGTGATTCATGCCCAGCTTTGCTGTCCCTGCCAGGCCGTAGTGCAAGAAGCAGCCCTGCCCTAAGGCACTTACCCACGGGCACAGGGCAGGGCTGCAGGGTCCCTGGGCAGCCCCTGGCTGGCACTGCCCTCCCTGGTGCTGCTGGCACTGGCTGCCCTGGCTCACAGGCTCACAGCCTCCCGTTGGCAGCCGCCTCGCCCGCCTTGGCCTTGTGGTGCTCGTACTTGACAGAGACAATCAGGAACAGCAGCAGGGTGGCTCCTTGGATAGCAGCCAGCAGAAAGAAGTAATAGTTCAATTGGCAGCCATTGATATTGCCTGGGAAGAATTGGGGAGGAAGAAAGCATTAAGTGAGATGACACAAGTGAAAACGTGAATCTGGTCAGCTGTGAGTGGTGAAGACTTTTGTGCAGGACCAAACCACATCACGTTTCCATCCCACAGCAAAGTTCATTTTAATTGTCCTCAGCAAAGGCTGGCACTGCTGAGGAAGGTGTGCACAGGATAAACAATGTTTTCCTTTGTTCTCCAATGCCTTAGACCAAATCAAAAGAAAAAAAAACCCTAAAAAAAGAATGCTGTAAAGGAAGAAGTTGGCAACTCCACAGGTATAAAAAAGCCATTACTGAAGTTGTTTTCCAGCAACAAAGTTTAGAGTTCATGAAAACATAGGTGACTTCTTTGTGGTTCAGTCCACCTGTGATGCCCCCTGTAAGTTGTCACAAATTACTGCTTTGGACACTGAACAGTGTTAAATGAAGGAAGCTCATTGCTAAAACATCATTCCTCTGTTAGGAAGCATGCCCAGCTCCTGCTGGATTTCCAAGAACAATATATTGTGGCTCATTTCCAGCACAGCACAGCCAACTGGACCATTACAATTATCAGATGTGTTGCAGAGACTAAACCAGTGACATGTACATGGACCCTCCCCAGCTGTTCCTGCTGCAAGCCTATAAACGTTCAGATTAAATTACTTTAATTACTGAAACTTAAGATTCAATTAAATGAACTTATCATAAAATGCAATAAAATTAAACTGAGCCTTTCCTTGACATTTAAAATACAATATAGATGTGAATCTCCATTTCAAGAGCAGATGTGTTTAAAGAGTAGTAATTATCCTTTATGAGATGGGATATTAAACCCATGAAATCTTAGTTTTGGTGGGAGAAACAAGTCAATTCAATGGCAGCAAACAGCCCTGAGGTGCTGGAGAGAGGGAACCTCCTCAGGAGAACTTCAAGGCAGTCAGTCACCCCCAATGATGTCATGAGATGGATGTCAGTGAGGTCATTCCTACCCTGGAAACCCCAGGTAAAGTTCAGCTGTGGCTCTGGTAAGTTTTAATCTTGTTACAGCAATGCAAATGCAGTTACAGAGTTACAGAGAGTTACACACCTGAGCCAGGTGTGTCCCTGCTGGGGAAAGGCACAAACAGCCAGTGCTGGCCACCTCTGGGTAGATTCAGCACAGCCCAAATATTTCACAGAGGGAAGATCTGGCAGTGTGTTCCTCAGCTGCCTCAGAGAACAAGGGCAAGGGGCTGGAGAAGCACCATCATTATTTGTGTGCAATTCTTATCCCCTACTGAGCCATTAGCAGCTGAGTGACCTCTGCACTGCAGAAAGGTTCCTTTTCCAATTTTGAGATTGACTGGGGAAAAGAAGTCTCAATGGGATGAAATATTCCTTAGGGGAGGACACTTCCATAAGTTCAGGCTGCTTGTTATCTTTTAAAGAACAACTTACACGGCACAGATGCCAGCTTGTGGCACACGCAGGAATCAGACACCATTGCTTTTTGGTAAATGTGAATCCAGTTGAAATGGCAAATTCTCTTGGACCCAACTGAAAGTTGAGGCTGCAGTTTTAAGCCATGTACACGTGGCAGGTCTAGCAGACATTTGAAGAACTGCTCACACTCCTCTGGTTGAACTAATTAGCCCACTGAGGATGGGAGGGTTTTCTGAAATTCCCAAGGTGCCACCTACTGGTGCCAGTAATTATTTTTAACCTCCACTGGCAACTCAAAGCAGGTGATTTGTTGAACTCTAGGAGTATAAATAGTGAGCAGACAGAAGTGCAGAATTAACTCATGGTAATTTCAATGAAGTCACTTGAAATGAGGAAGCTGAATAATCACTTGGAGAGAAATGGGTACATTTTACTTCCCATAACCACAGAAAGCAATTTCAGTACTTTATACCAAATATATTCTTCTGCTGCACGTAATTTAAATATTTTTTACTGAAATGAAAATATTTGTAATTTCTAGAGATGAAATGCAGTAACAGCTGAGCAAGTAACTGAGGCTCTGCAGAGGTGTTCCTCATGCTTTCACGAGGGCAGTGAATTATTTTGCACAGTCACATTATTTCATGCTTAGATGCAAAATGAAACTATAACAGAGCAGAAGACAAATTAGTATTTTGAAAATAATAACTGTGTTAAAAAACTGTGTTAAAACTCAACAGTGCCATGTCCTTGATGCTTAACTGAAACTTCTACTTTCCAGCCCATGAGCAGACTGAAAAACACACTTACCAAAATCTGTGTGATTACTCATCCAGCCAATTTCCTTAATAGACACCAGTGCCAACAATCCAGAGCCAACAAAGGAGCCAATCCCCGAGAAGAAAAAGAACAGCCCCATAATGGCACTCTGCATGGACTTGGGAGCAGCTGAATATGCAAATTCTAGACCTGTATTCAAAGATGAAAAAATGCCATTAGAGTTTGTAAGAAATGAGAGCAGATTGTTCTAGAAGTGTTCCAGAAGCCACAGGTGAGTAGTGAATCCTTAGCAGTTCCTTTTAATTGCTTTATGAATCCTCTTAAAGGTCATCAACGCACCAATCCAATGCTGAGACACAGACTTTGATCTTATTAATGTTCCATGTGTAAAATCAAGGAATCTTCTGAACCAACATATTCATTTTTCTGTCTAAAATTATCCTCAAGGAGATGAATTAAACCAGCTCAAACCTGGCAGCTCCATGTTTCCCACCTCCCCTGCTCCCCTGGCTGCTGGGCAATACAGGCAGGACAAGGAAAAAAGGCAAAAGTCACTCTTGCATTAGCCATGAACATTTATTTCTTACAGCCTCAGTGTCTGTCTCTGAACGTGCAGACAGAGAAATTAACTGGAACTGGAAAGGCAGTAATTATTTTAATTTCATTTACTTTTGATCTAGAATTCTCTGAGTTCATTGCTTGCTAGCGAGCAATTCTTTTTAAGATTTGTAGATATAGGGCTTGAACCTTTAGCTGTCTTTGCTCAAATTTCAACCAATAAACCCAAGAAAAAGGTAGCAGTGACCATCCATCTGCAAATCTGTGCTACTGAATGTGTGTACCAAGAGCACACACTGGGTTAGGCTCTGCCACACAAAGATTAATGCCCATGATTAACTCTCCTTTTTAGAATAATACTCCTGTCAAAAATCAAATGGGATTATTCACAAGAGACAATCAAATACATTCCTTGCAGAGCTCTTTCTGACAGGTGAAATGCTTGTTTCAAAACAGTCTGCTCATACTGGGAATTAATGCTACCTCATCTAACATTTTTCTTTGCAAGGAGAGCATTACAGACCTGCAATTGCATAACTCTCATGTCTGGCATAATGAAGGCATGCTTTATTTACAGCACCTCTGCTGTCTGACTGCTCCAGGCAGCTTTAACAAATCCAGGGGCATTTCTTTTGAAGAAAAGGATGAACACTTGAAGGCAGAAGGGGCAGCCTGGTGCTGTGAGGGAGGAGCTTTGTTCTGGGAGAGCAGCAGAGCTGGGTGCTCAGTGCTCCAGCAGCAGCCTCCCCACATTATTTCATGCTTAGATGCAAAATGAAACTATAACAGAGCAGTAGACAAAGTCATATTTTGAAAATAATAACTGTGTTAAAAAACTGTGTTAAAACTCAACAGTGCCACGTCCTTGATGGTTAACTGAAACTTCTACTTTCCAGCCCATGAGCACACTGAAAAACACACTTACCAAAATCTGTGTGATTACTCATCCAGCCAATTTCCTTAATAGACACCTGGCTGGTGGCCACCACCCTGCTGCCCCTTCCCCTGGCACCACGCTGCTGCCCCTTCCCCTGGCACCACCCTGCTGCTCCTTCCCCTTGGGCCAGCAGCGAGCTGGATGGGCCAGCAGGGAACTGAAACTCTCCCCCTGCTCAGCTGTGGGGCTTCCCTGAGCCCAAACCACAGCCAGAGAACAGGACAGACACAGACACAGCTGCCCACGGGCAGGGCAGGGGGCACAGTGGCATTTACTGTCAGAATTAACACTGCCTTTGTTTCCTAGGCTCTGTTACCAATACAACAATTCTGATTTTCCAAGGAGGATTTACCTGTCCAGCTGCACTTTAAGAAAAACCAAGCAGCCTACTCTGGGCACACAGCAGCTTGTTTGGGACTTCTGGCTGAGTGATCAGAGCTGCCACAGGGCTCCAGAGCCTCAGCCACAGCCTGGGCACCAGGCTTCTGAGTGTTCTGTACAGGTTAAGCTCAGGTGTAACACATGAAAGGATCTGAACTCTTTCTTTTCTTGTTTATTTTACAGATACACTGGATCTGACTGTTCCAGCTGGAAAAAGACCTTAAGACTCAGAACAAAAACCAAAATGAGTGTAACCCTGCATTTTTTGCAACAAAATAAGGTACATTTCTAAATTTGAGTGACTTTTGCAGCAACACTACTATTTAATCTGGCATAAAGAATATAAAATGTTTTCTTTGCCTTCAGAGATCCTTTGGCTGCTGGCAGCCCTTGATAATGATTTCATGCTCCTGCAAACAAGCACTTCTGAAATTAAAGCCCCTCGCTGGTGTTGTCATGTGAGATTACAATTCCCAGTTAGACAAGGGTGCTTTAGGAGGATTGACAGAATAATACAAAAGATTCATGCAATGTGTGTCATCTTTTTAAAGGTACCTCAAGTGTAACTAATGTGGCTTAATAAGAATATGCTCAGTTTTACAGTAAACAGAACAACAGAGGTATGTTTCAGCTCTTGGGCTGTTTTTGCTCACAACAAACATTTCCCCATCATTATGGTTTTGTAACCAATAACACTTTACTTGCTTTAAGCCTGAATTTCATAGCACAGTAGATGCCTTTATCAAGTTTAATATTGAATTGGTAAAGTACACTCTGAGTCTTGAGAGGCCTTCTTAAAAATATTAAGAGTTATGTTCAGATAACAATCAGAAGGCAGGAAAGAGCCTTTGTAAAAAAATTCCAAAGCAAGTGCACTACACAAAGCAATTAAGCTCTGCATAGAATTTCTGGTGCATTTCTTTCAAACACTGACCAAGAGTTCTTGAGGTTCTAATGCTGTTGGTACAGACCCAGCAGTGCAGAACAGCAGAATATTCCCATAAGGAGCAGAATATTCACATGAGAATTGTGCAAGCCTTAAGGACTTCTCACAGAGAACTCCACCAAAGTCCTCTCAGCCTGGAGCTCAGCAAACAGAGACTGCTTCAAGACCTTTCCACAGGTTTGCTGTTTTTTCCTTGCAAACACCTATGAACTATTAATAGTACCTTATAGAGAAACAAGGTTGTGTAAGAGGGAAGAAATTGGTTTAATTTTCCATGAACACTTGTGTTTCTGATAAGTCATCTGTTTATATGAGTTAGGATTTAAGTAGCACCATCACTAAAGTGACTACAAGTAAATTCATTTTACTCTTTGGATAAAAATGCTAAAGGCAGCCTTAGTTGTGGTAACTAACTGAATCAGGCAAGATTTTATCTTCAGATTTTTGTGTGCTGGCATTTGTGACAGGTACCATACACACATAAAGTAACAGACAGCCAATGAGTAGATAGGAAAAAATAACAAACCCCACTTTTATTCTCCTTGCCAAGCAATGCAAGCACCTTATTTTATTTCCTAACAACTGTGATGACAGCAGCCCAGGAGTAACCAGAAGGCTGCTGGAGCAGAAGTTCTGTGTTCACTCAGAGGGGAACAAACGGGCTGTGTGACAGCTGGGGCCAGGGCCAGCAGCATGTCCCAGAGCAGAGATCTCACTGCAGGCTGCGACTGCCCAGCAATGAAAGTGGCCTCCCCAGGGCAAGTGAAACAGGAGCTCTGCCACAGCAGTCCAAGGAAAGGAGCTGGAGGTGCTGCCAGGCTGAGTGGATGAGCCCACAGCTCAGTATTTGCAAACAGAATTCAACACTTTAATATAAGGGGCTGTAGTCAAGGAGAAATGCAGTGAGTTTAAAATGAGTTTTACAGAGCCACTGGAGGAGTTTTGGAGGATTGCAGCAGGGAGCTCCACAGTGCTGCTGGAGCAGGGCCAAACCTGGACTCTGAGAGCTGTTTCTGTCCTGGTAACCCAGCCCTGCTCCAACAGCACATGAGCAATCTGTGCTGAGAGATTCCAGGAGCATTTCACCTGAGCCAGCCCAGGAAACAGGGCTGGAAAGCCACAGGCAGCACAGAGAGTGCCTGAGCTCTCCTCCTGCTATGGGCCTGCACACACAGGAAAGCAACCAGGAAATGTGATTTGTACTGCTCTCCTCCCACTGCACTCTCAGCTTAAGAATCTGTGAGCACACAGCTGTCCATACATCACACAGGGCACTGTAGGGAATTCTCTTGCATTTGTTCAAGACACACAAAATGTGGGCAGTTTCAGTTTGCTTAGTGTCATGTTGAAGTACTGCTGAAGTACAGAAAAAGTGATCTAGAAATAAAGTAGATAAAATGATAGAAAAATACCTACTGCATTATTAATATTCACAAAAACTTTTCTTATTTCATAGATGGAAAAACTCAAGAAACATGAATTTAAACTGGTAAGTCTTTCTCAATGTGGTTTATTTCTTCCCTTTGCCCCTACAAAGGTGTTTCCACCTACTAATTGACTTTCTAAACTGTGACCAAAAAAAAAATCACAAAGCACAAACTGTATTTCCAACACAGAGGAATATTCAGAGGACACAAAACTGCATTAAAATACAATATTGAAAGAGTAGATTGTTTTCCATTAAGGCTTGCAAATATCCAGCACTAACTATATGTCACACAAATATTTCAGGTGTCAGTCTGCTTGAAATTCAGTTTTGAAAGCACAGTCTTACATAGCCAGGCTTCAAATGTGCAAGCCAGTGGTGAGCTTTGCCACTTAAATTGAGCAATGTTGTATGAAAATGTATTTGGGAACATCAGAGCTTACTTGTAATGATTTGAGAAGTATTTATTTTCTAAGAGTCCATCATTTATGACAGATACAAAAGCAGATTTAAGCACACACAGACTCTTACCTGCTATACTTGCAAATATTTCACTGAATCCAATCAGCACATATTGAGGGATCTGCCACCAGATTGGCAAATCTGCAGCATGGTATGTAACATTCCCAATTGTCTGGTTAATTGTTCTAACCTTCACAATTTTCAGTCTGTTGCTTTCCAGAATTCCTATGTGAAAGGGGAGGGAAAAAAGATTGACCTAAGATGCAAACATTGTTTCTCCACATTAAGAATTAAATTAGGATTCAGGCCTGCATTGCAATAAGAAATGACACAATAGGAATATGTATTTATTTCCTGACATAAAGCATTTCAGACTACTTCTGCTGGTGTTATTTCAAGACATGGTTGTTCTGCCATAGAATTAGTGATTATATTCTTATTCAGTAGCAATAATTATACAAACAGCCCATTTCTGGATGGATCAGCTCAGAGCTCTCATGGACACTGTGCTGTGATTTTTTTAAAGACAATCTCATTTTCACAAACTACTACTTTGCACTGTTGAACCATTTCAATTGCCACCACAGTATTCATAAATTAGAAATCCTTTTGCTTATGGAAATGGCTACACCAGTCCTGTAGAGCTATGAAAACCCTCTATGAATATGATTATGACATTTATATGACACTTCTCATCCAACGAGATCCAAGAGCTCATTAGAGCTTGATTTACAAGCAATACATTGCATAGAAAGCACTTCATATGGAAAGAAAAAGAGACAGGATAGTGTAAAATATAAGCATTTTTAGCTTACTCAGCACAACAGTTTAGGGTAGAAAGTGAGTATCAAATAATGCTGTGGGGTTTTGTTGAAGTTGCCCAGATTAAACGATTGACTCACAGTTACATAAAATACACAGAATAGCTAATGGTTAATAAAACTCCCTGCTGCACCCAAAAGAGACCTCTATAAAGGAACTCTCATCCCTTGCCCTTGGAAATAAGGTGAATTTATTCATCACCATCCAGAGGAGCAGGGCTGAGCCACTGCCACCCCCAGCCTCCCATCAGTGCTGTCAGCCCAGGGCACCTTCTGTCCTGAGCCGCGAGCTGCCCTCACCTGGGACACAAAATGTGTCCCCAAAACTGTGATCTGTCCTCACCTGGGACACAAAATGTGTCCCCAAAACTGTGATCTGTCCTCATCTAGGACACAAAATGTGTCCCCAAAACTGTGATCTGTCCTCACCTGGGACACAAAATGTGTCCCCAAAACTGTGATCTGCCCTCACCTGGGACACAAAATGTGTCCCCAAAACTGTGATCTGTCCTCAGCTGGGACACAAAATGTGTCCCCAAACCCACAACCTGCCCTCACCTGGGACACAAAATGTGTCCCCAAACCCACGTGCAGGGCTCAGATAGCTGCTCATGGCCATCACAGCATGTGCAGGGACTCCATCTGCTTCCTCAGTGCCAGCTTCCCTTTCCTGGAGGCACCCAGAGGTGCCATGGACACATTCCATGAGCTGCTGAACCCCTCTGAGCCACACTGGCAGCACTTCCCAGAAACAAACACAATTCCTGATGTACAACACAATTCCTGTTCTCCTGGGTCTTCCCAAGTCTGTGACATCAAACATTTTTTAGAAATCTAAAACATTTTTTAAAAATAAAAGGGGAGCAGCCAGATCAGCCCCTCTGTGCTAAGTGAGAGTGCCAAACTTCTCACTCACATCTGGGTTTAGGTAAAGACTGCTCTGAATTTATTACTTCTTCATGTCAGGCCAGCACCACACTCTCTCTATATTCCTCACTTCTTTTTAGGTGACCCATCTTATCTTTCTTTAGCTCTTCACCTACCTCAGTGCCCTCTGAACTATGAAGAGCTGCTGTAATTAAAATAAAACTGGGCTTCTTGATGTTTTAATCTTAATGGAGCTGCCCAATATTTTAGAGTGGAACTTAATTCAAGTGTAAACAAAGTAGTAGAGTCATCTAAGAGCTCAGACATAATTTCCTTTATTTACACTCAACACAGAATTGTTGCACCTCAAAACATCAATTTTAATGTGCTTATACTGTTACAAAATAACCATTGAGCCATCTAGGAGCACAACTACCATATACCAAACTTTGCCATAAATTCATCTTCAAAGTCCGTCAGTATCAGGAATCTAATGATTCTTCCCTTAAGAATTTGATAGACAAGTTTCATATTTAATTTTACACTTAGTAGTTAAAATAATCTGAACTTCTTGCTATAATGGTTTAAACTCTATAAATGAAGTAGATTTTCCAGCTGAATAACCCTGAACATTGCTGCTCAGAATTCACCATAAGATGCATGAAGCACAGCAGATGTTCATTAAATCTAATCAGCTGTATTTTAACACAGTCTGTAAAATATTTTAAATAATCTAACCAATCTAATAGGCAGCCTGAGTAGTGTCCACAACTAATGGCTGTTAGATAAGAAAGTTAAAATGGAAATATGGCACAAACAAATCATTAAGATATTGCCATGATTGCAAATTCTCAACATTTTCATATGTTTAAGATTTTACTCAGTGTCCCTCTCAAAGGCAGCAGTGGTTGGAAGTAATAATGTGTAAAATAAAAATTGAGTGAAACATAGAAACCACCACCTTGCTAGAAACAAACAGTTTCCTAAACCCCAAATTTGTCACAACTGAAGCTGTGAAATTCCTGTTATGATGAAGAGATGTCAAGTTACTCCAAAAGGTTAAACTTTCCAAAGAGATTGCAAATAATCACCCAAAGAATTCACCTTTTCAGTTTCTACTGAGGCAGACTTGGGGAGGATCAAACCAACAGAAGCATGTGTTACATTTGTAGGTGAACTGGAAAAAGCATCTGAAACTTTAAGGAATTCTGCTGTATGAGCCCATTCCCCAGCTCAGCTATCACAGCTTGATGTGCTCTTCCCCACTAGGAGTAAAGACAGATATTGCTGGTTTTGAATTCCCTCATATGTGAGCCCACAGGTTCTATTTAAAGAGCTGACATTTAAGTGTTTTACATCATCCTCTTCTGCAGCAGCAGTGTCCTAAGAAACATGCAATAAGAGAAACACTTCTGTTTTAACTTTAAATGACTTTGCTTGAAGAACTTTCCTTGCCCACAAAGTGACCTTGGCCTAACAATTACCTCCCTCATTGAAAGAAATCTTAATAACCATACAAAGTGTCCCTCTCCCTAAAATACAGGGGATCCCAAGTGCTGCAATGAATTTATTTAATGCTATAATGCTTTATCAGGATGTTCATTACAGTGATGCTGGTGAGGGCTATAGATCCTGTGAAGCATTGCTCAGAGATGTTCAGTTCCACATCAGCAGCACTTAACAACTTGAAATCCTCTCAAAAGCAGCTGATTTATGGGGCCAGCAGAGTTGCCATCTTTTCCCTTTCATGCAACAGCTGAGCTATTTTACACTACACTAATTCCCAAACATTAAGGAACAGGAAAAGGGGGGAGAAAACCCAAAGTGGGGGGAAACTCTTGTTCAGCCATGACCTAACTTTATTATTGCAGAGCAGGGGAAAGGATTTTGGGTAAAATTTCAGCTTTCTTATACTTGTGAGTCAGAATGTATGAAGAAGCATTTTTAAAGGTTATATGCAAGTCTACTTCAGGCAGAAAAAAGGATCCAATTTTATTGCAAGTGTTCAAAACAGTTTAGTAAATTGTTGGATACAATCCCCTTTATTGAGGAAAATGCATCCATGAAGGCACATTCCAACTATCCTGCTAAAAAAGATCTGAATAATGTTGAATTAAATATTCACACAGCTCTTTAAAAAATGCTGTAGCAGTGAGCTGGACAATTCACTATGTCAGGAGATGCCCAAGTCGCTTTCTTACCTGCAGCAAAGGCAGAGCACATCACAAAGAACATCCCAACTGCAATCCTCTTCAGGGAGGATGGCAGCAAGCCATGCCTCTTCAAAATGGGGTCCACCAGTTTGTCCTTTAGGGGGATCAGGATCAGGATAAGCACTGCATCAAACATGGTCAGCCAGGCTGCTGGGAACTGAAAGGGGACATGACTTGAGCTGGCAATTTCACACTTAAGAGGTAATTTTTACTATTATTTTACATAAAAAGGTTTTGTTTGAACACTTTGATTCAAAATAAACAACAATACACTGACAGACATTGTGAAAAGTCAAATAAGAGTGTTTAAAAGCTGAAGAAAATATTCAGTTATTCAGGTTTTCATTGAATCAGGCTGCTCATACATCTGTAAGCTCAGTTTCTCATCTGACAGAATTGAACTTTGTACCTAATTCAGTCCTGAAAAGCATTTAATAGCCAAACTCTGTCTCCTATTAAACTTACAACTATCAGAAATATGCTACAGAAGAGCAAAAACAGAGTCTTACTGGTGTTAATGCAAAGTTCAATTAAAATCAAGTTACACTTGTCAAATGACCAGAGAGGGTGGTGAAACACATGTAAACCCTGTAAATCTTGTGTTTTACTCTCTGTACCATCTCTGCAATCACACGATGCCAGCCTTTCTTGAAAAGTATCGACTGAACAGCTTCTTTCAATATGCTGAAGGTAAAGTGATTATTGATTAGGCAGTCTAGAGTAACAAATGTGTCTCAAATTCCAAATGCTACTGTATCACTTAAGGATGGGAATTTATTCCTACTGGGCTTGCAGAAATGCTTCTGTCCTGCTCTGGAAACTCAGGGCATGGAGATTGATCAGCTGTCTCCAAAGGTCACCCTTGGGCCACTAAGGATAAAGAAACTCTGGATGAAAGCAGTGAGAGTTACCTGAATGCACCCAGAGCAGGCTGGTGTGAACTCCAGGCACTTGTTGGAGTAACAAAATGGGGATGTGCATTGTGCTCCTAAATCCCCAAAGGCTGAGGCCCCTGATCCCCAAAGGCACCGCCTGCACCTCCTGGAATTGTTGTACATACTGACCTCATCTGCATTTCCACTAAAGAAAGGCCCTGGCTCTGGTTTTGCTCTGCTCACCGTATGGATGGAGTTGGTGTCATTGGATATCTCAGGAATTTTCAGATGGAGGCTCTGCAACACATAAGTTGTCTGCATCTAGCATTGGGGAAGAGGAGTTGAGATTACTTGGACAAGGAGTGCTGAGGGCAAGGTATTTTTCATTTTGTAACAATTAACAAAGATTATACCAGAGGTGAAATACTAACACAGCAAACTGAAAACAATTACAGTCAGAACATTACAAGATTTTTTAACCTTGCAGCTATTTTTACTAAAAACACAAAGAATCATTTCTGTGTCTTTGAAAACAATTGCTGCATTGTTTATTTTGCCCAAAATGTATCTGATGTCCCGAATCATCTCCATAAGGCAAAACCTGAAAATTAAAATGAGGTCTAGACCACTAAGCCTGACCTATATGAAACAGCTGCAAGATAAAACAGAGCACAGTATATAAGATATGTCAATTTGTACTACTGTCAGTCTTAACTACAACTGTAATGATTTTTTTTCCGTTATTAGGTCAAGATATTATTTGAGAGCATTCCTTAGTAGTCATTTTTCATCTCTCAACTTCAAGGTAAGTTTCCTGTTTATGAGAGAATACCCCAAAAATGTTAAATTAGAAATTACATAAAATATAACTAACCATTTGGAACTACTCACTTGAAAATACACTGTCCAGTAAGGTATTAAAGCCAGAAAGACAGGGATAATCTTGACAAGAGCTTTCACATCCTCTACCTTGTCTTCTCTGAAGGGGCCCCCCCGAGACAGCTTGGCCATCTCGAAGAGGCTGTGCCTGCGAGGCGGGTGCAGCACCCCCTGGCCTTCACTTGGGAAAAGGATTTGACATGTTTAGTTAAACACGACTGGCAATCTTCTCTTCCCTATGAAAAGCTAATGCATTTCCAAAACGAGTAATTCATGTAAGTTACAGCAGCACAGCCAGGCCAGAACGGATCCCCAGCAGGCGGAAACACGAGAGGAAACCTTCTGCCATGGAGTTTCCTTATTTCCCACCCTCCCCACACAGCCCAGCCATAAATAACTGGCGGAACTTGGAGAAACCTGCATTTTGTGATATTGCTTGTTAAGTCACTGAACTGTCTGGCAATCTGAGCACATGAACCCCCACTGCAGAGCAGGCACCTCACTCCTCTTTCCAGTGATTCAATTCAACCACCAGTATTCCATGGGCAGCTCTTAAGAGAGTGGAAAAAATTTGGTTCCCATCAAGCTACTTAGAGCACTAAATGCAGATGACAGTGCTTATCAAACCAGAAGGCATCCACAAACATATGTGCCAGAGAAGAAAGCTAACTAATGCTGAGAGCAGCCCAGTCAGGGTGCAGCACAGCCCCAGGAGCTCTGAGCTGGCAGGACACAGAGCTCAGCTGACACCAGGGACACCCAGGGATCTCACTGTGCCTCCTCCATCCCTCAGCTCCCAGAAAGCAGCTCCAGGCCTCCAGCTCTGCAGCTCTCAGAGCAAACCTGCTCGTTGTCCTGCAGCCTGTGGTGGCAGTCACTAGCAGGCAGTGTGAGCCGAGGAGCTCAGTCCTAGGTGGCTCTGAAGGAGGCCACACAGGAGAGCTCATCACCAACCTGTTTGCTGAGTGCTCCCCGTGGCTCTTCTTGGAGCAGCAGGAGTACGTGAGGATTCTGAACATGTCTGTGAAGGCACTGCCATCAGGAGGTTTGGTGATGAAGAAGCTCTGGCCACACAAGAAAACCATGAAGGAAATGCCGATGCAGACTGTGGGGATGCTGTACCCGATCACAAAGCTCACGTTCTGCTGGATGTAGGCAATGCCTCCCAGAGACAGGATGGCTCCCAGATTAATGCTCCAATAAAACCAATTAAAAAACCTTCTGGTGGCTTCTGGACCCCGGTCTTTGACCTGGAGAAGATTAAAAGCAAGCCCTTCAGATTCTGAAGAAAATAAGGCTAAACAGAATTAGAATCTTTGAATTAGAATTCTAACAAGTTCAATACACTGAAGAGCTCAGGTTTCATTTCAAGTCACACTGGAATGATTTCAGTGTTTTGGCTTCACATGGTATTTGATGAAATGCCACCTCAGTGAGAGCTGCACCATTATGTGAGTAACCCCCAGAAGCTCAGCACAGGGATAAAAAAGCCACACTACTGAGAGACACAGCTCCCCCAGAGAGGCCATTATTATTTCTACTGCACTGACTCTCACTGGGTCATTTCTTTACAAAAAGCTCTCTCAGATTAACAGCCCATAGTCCACAGGAGTTTAAGTAACTATTTTTTAGTAACAAAAGGTTAAGTTACCTAAAAATTCACATATTGCCACAATTGCTTCTTCTAACTGTATTTACATAACAGTTAACACTATTCCATTTTCTAAGCCTCAAATGAATGCTTGGTAATTAAACAACAAATTTAATTTTTAACAGTCTTAATGCCTCTCATCAGAACACAAATTGTGTTTTGTCCTTCTGACTTTTAAAAAAATTAATTAAATTTGGGCTGCCTGAGGATCACAAGGTTCTAGTAAATATTTATCCCTGTAAGTCAGTGCTCTTCATAGTGTTATTTTTTCTGCTTGAAGCTCTCAGTGTCTCTCCAGTGAAAGTAAAGACATCCCTGTTTGTAGAACTATCTGTACAGTTTTACCATCCCTCTTTATTACTGCCTACTGTAAGTTACCTCACATTTTGTAATTCACTCCCAGGAATCCAGCATCACTCATAAGAGGTGATGTAAGAGAAATGATGCAAATTAAAATTTGAAACACATTAAAAAGATCAAGTAGTCTGCAGAAGAATCCATAATACTGTATTTGTCAGTGGCTGATGACTGAAAGGCCATTAACAGTGACTAGCAAGTCAGTGCCATGCACCAGCCTGGCTGAGTCAGTTATTTTTCATTTGTAACTGCAATTTTCCCCTCCTCATTTGCCAGATCTTCAACAGACCCATATTTAGTTTGCAGTATGAAAAGCAAGCTGTGTCTTAAATTGAGTTTTTAACACTGCCAGTTCTGATTAACAGCTTCAGGTCTCCCAGTGGTGCACAAACCCCTCTGTACCATTCAGCCAAGCCCCACAGAGGAAATATGAAGGTATCTACTCCTGTGCACAGTTAATAGCACTGCCAGGCATTCAGTGCATCTGTTAGAATGTCCAGTGCAATCCTGGAGCCTAAACCCAAGAAATTCTCCCTCTCCAGCTACAACTTGGTACTCAATTCCTAACTTTCATCAACTGCAGCAGTGGCTCAATCCAGGCATTCCTTCCAAAGCCCAATGAGCAGCAGGATATTAGCAAACAATTACATGGAACACAGTGCTCCAACTTGTGTAAGTGTTAGCAATGTGTTTGATGAAGTTTCCGTTTCTTCATCACAAAGTCTCAGTTCTCTTATTTCTGCAAGGCAGATGACTTCTCATCCTCCCTCTTGCACATGACCTGGCTGACATCTCTACAAAGGAAAGCTGGGAGAAGAAAGCCAACTTTGATGCAGGTAAGAACAGGGAAGCACACCATGAGCCTTCTGACAGGCATTATCCCAGCCTCCAACCATTAGCTCCTGAGAAACTTCCTGAGCCAAGGATGGCTTCTCTCTGCTTAATCAATGCAGAGCTCTCCTCTCCACGAGCTTGTGTAACCTGCCTCTGAACCCAGGTCAGCTTTCAGAATGCACAGCATCCCGTGGCAAAGAGCTCCACAGGTAATGGCACAGTGGGAAGGACTGCCTCCACTGCCTGCTTTGATCCTGCCTGTCTGAGCCTGCCTCCTTCCACCTTGTTCCAGGGATCAGCACAGACAGCTCAGCTCCATCCATTCCTGCTCCACAGACAGCCCAGCTCCATCCATTCCTGCTCCACAGACAGCTGAGCTCTTTCCCATTCCTGCTCCAGAGACAGCCCAGCTCTGTCCCATTCCTGCTCCAGAGAGAGCCCAGCTCTGTCCCATTCCTGCTCCAGAGAGAGCCCAGCTCCATCCATTCCTGCTCCACAGACAGCCCAGCTCCATCCATTCCTGCTCCACAGACAGCCCAGCTCTGTCCCATTCCTGCTCCAGAGAGAGCCCAGCTCCATCCCATTTCCATCCCATTCCTGCTGCAGTGATAGCCCAGCTCTGTCCCATTCCTGCTCCAG
>JAWWEY010000045.1:12926406-12937422 GCA_035582745.1 Loriotus luctuosus
GCCTCCACTGCCTGCTTTGATCCTGCCTGTCTGAGCCTGCCTCCTTCCACCTTGTCCCAGGGAACAGCACAGACAGCCCAGCTCCATCCATTCCTGCTCCACAGACAGCTGAGCTCTGTCCCATTCCTGCTCCACAGACAGCTGAGCTCTGTCCCATTCCTGCTGCAGAGACAGCCCAGCTCCATCCATTCCTGCTCCACAGACAGCCCAGCTCCGTCCCATTCCTGCTCCAGAGAGAGCCCAGCTCCATCCCATTTCCATCCCATTCCTGCTCCAGAGACAGCCCAGCTCCATCCCATTTCCATCCCATTCCTGCTTTAGTGACAGCCCATTTCCATCCCATTCCTGCTCCACTGCTGCCTCTCTCCCCTGCCCACTGCTGGCACAAACCACTGTCACATCTTCCTTTTTGCTGCCTTTTCAGAGGTGGAAAATTTAGACTGATTTGTGATTCCACACCAGGAAACTACTGACCATGCCTGTGGCCCTTCCTGGAAACTTCCTTCACCATCTCCAGTGTCCTTTATGTAACAGAGTGACCAAAAGAAGGCAGTGCTCAAAGGACAGACACACCACAGACTTACAATGCAAAGAATCCATTTCCTCCTTCTCTATCAAAGAATATGTTTGCACTAAAGATCACATCACAGCCATGTCTGAAATGCCACTACGGCATTTAACTGGCAAACATTAATAACTGAATAAAGGTCCCACTGAACTACCTGGTGGAATATCTTCTCAAAGACAAAGAACTATGAAGATGTCTTGTCAAAACCCTGCATGAAAGGGACATCACCACTCAAAAGTTCCTGACAGTAGCAGCTTTCATTTGTTCCTGCAGTCAACTGACAGTCACAAGTGACAAATGTAACA
Source organism: Loriotus luctuosus (assembly GCA_035582745.1). Lineage (NCBI taxonomy): Eukaryota > Metazoa > Chordata > Aves > Passeriformes > Thraupidae > Loriotus > Loriotus luctuosus. The sequence continues at coordinate 12,927,280 of JAWWEY010000045.1, forward strand.
AACACCCCCAGACTCATCCCAGTCGCCTCGGAGAGCAACCACACAGCAGAGCAGGGGTGGAACAGAGAACCCTGTCCTCGTCCTTGGCCTACCAAAGAAGGTACAATGACAGGTTCTGTGCAAACTTACAGAATCCTGACCCTCTAATCCATCACTGCACACAACCACTTACTCTCTGAGATCATCTGAGAGAGCTGGGTAGCTGAGCTCCACAGCATTACTCAGCTGCTACGTAATTTCAAAGTTTTACACTGAAATTCGGCAAGTCCACATATAAAGTCTGTTCCTCTCCCATCTGTTATTACTGGCCTTGTGAATGCCACAACTTGTTTCAGACTTGTTCTCTGCAGAGCCTTTGAGGTCCACAGGCTCATAAGAAGTCTGACAGCAGCAACAACAAAACAAGTTGCAGTCAGGGACCTTCAAATCTTTATACCTGGCTCCCTATCCTCATCCAGAGGCTGGGAAATCTATGCTCTACAAATAAATAAAGGCTGAAAATCATTCTAAAGCCATCTTTACAGCAGCAATTTCCAATAGCTGGAAAAAATAACTGTAAGCCACCAATTTTAGCAGAGCTGGAAGATCTGTGGCAGTTGTAGCCTGATATTTAGTGGCTGTGAAGGCAGTTCAGAGGGCAGCACAGCGTGGGTGAAACCTGGCCTCCCAATCGCTGTAACCCTGAAAGAGACCCGGCTATAATTAGAGTGATTATGGCTGAGACCAGATTAGGAGTCTGCTACCATTCTGGCCTCAGTGCTGAAGCTGAAGCAGCTTTCACAATAATGACCAGCAGTCCCATTGTTTGCTAACTGCAGAAAGTCACAGGCTGCTCCAAGAACAGGAAGTGACAGCAAACACTGGCTCGAAAGGGGAACTGGAAAGTGCCAGGTTATGGGATCACATGATTAGAAACACCATTCTGAGAACCATCCCCTCAGCCTGACACAGCACCACCGACCAGGCTGACACTTCTAGAAAAACATCTGTAAACACAGTTGAGAAAAGCTGGTCTGCCCCAGCCTTGCAGGAACTCTCTTTGCTAAGCTCAGTGGTGGAAGTTACTCGATCCTAACTCTGCTCTAACAGCACTTCTAAAAGCAGGCACTCAACAGAGAGTTAGGAACCAGAGAAAAGTAAGTATTGCATTTCAGTTTCCGATCTTCCACAAAGCGATTCTGCTAAATAAAGAAACCTCTCATTATACAAGAGCCCTCCACCCAAATTCTATACATTAAAGCTGAAAAATTCACACGGTAATTTCTAAGAAATCTGCAATGAAATGTAATTAACGTTCTGAAAGGTGATTGTGCCAGCTGATGTACATGATACATAATTCATCCTTTCCTTTGGGGAAAGAGGACAAATCCTACCAGCACACATCCAGCCAAAACACGTTTGCAATGTGCTCTGGCCTCCCAAGAACGTGGCTCTGGGATCGACTTTATTCTCAGATACAGACAGGTAGATAGAGATATAGATAGATAGATATATACAGCTATATAGATACATACTCATCTCCCCTGCAGTTTTCTACATTCCTGTGCAGGGAAAAGGCACCCAAGAGGGCCCCAAACTGCACTTCAAGGTAAGTGGCATGCTGTAATATATTTAACAAGAGATAAGCCAGAAAAAGAGAGAAGAGGAAAAATTCAGACCTCGGAAGAGCTCCACTGATTATTATGCCCCAGAAAGGAGTATTTCTTTTGCTTCACCCTACATAAATCACTGTGAATTATCTGCAAACCCAGCCAAAACCTGCTTTCCTTGAAATCCTGGGGGAAAAGCCTTTACAAAATCCAGCTACAACAGCTACACTTCCATTGGCAATGGTTCTTCTTTTGCTCTGTTCCTGCCATTATTTATCTCCCATTTTTAACTTTCATAAAGCGTTCTGGGGATAAGCAGTCAGTTTTGAAAAACACCTTACAAGATAAAGTCATATTAAAGCTATTTCACTTGATGGGCTCAGGCTGGCTCAAGCAGAGCCAATGCACTGGGGACACACAATCCTGGGCTATAATAATGCTTTACATTTATATACTGCCATTCACCCAGAATTTAGAATACACGAAATGCCAAAGAATGACAGATGCAAACTGCACAACAGAGAACAGAGGTATGTTTGGCAATGATTCTGTGGTGGATTCTCCGTCTTTCAAAGAATGCATGGCATTTCTGATACCTGCTCCAACCAGAACTCAGTGAGCCAGCAAAGAGACATGCCACTGGACTTTCAGTTTAGTTAGAAAAGCTGCTCAGCAGTACCTGAGCGTGCTGAAGTTCTCCATTTGCAAAGGAGAAATTACATTTCAACATCCACACTGCCTTAGCACAGGACTGTAAAAAACCTACATGTAACACAGCATTCCAGTTGCTACTGAACTGCAGGCTGCCTCTCAAACGTTTTCTGAGCAGCCCCTGGGTTCTGCAGTGATGACCCAATGAATGAGATCACTGTGGCGGGTCCCCACAAGGTCATTTGACAGGATGTGCCCTTAGGAACAGCCCAGGTGAAGTTTATCCCGGCCAGAGCAGCTTCCCCATCATGTGATGCAGCACCAGCCTGCACAGCAATGCCACTCCAGGGCACTGCAGTGCATGAATACCTAAAGCATAAAAACTGTTCGTTCTGTACTGTTAGATCCTTTATCTCAGGATGGTAAAGGCCTCTGACACTGCCTTAGGAGGCCCATGTCATCCTTGTCACAGCTAAAATGTGTATCTTGTACTTTATCTGATGAGCTCTAAGGTCACATTAACTGGGTACAGACTCCCAGCGAGGACAATTAACAGTCCACTTAATGGCCATAAAGAATTCGACCCAAGTCCTCCAGATGGTGATGGCTTAGCCAACTCAGATCCCACATCTGGGGCAGGGTAACCAGGAAAGCAAAGGGATCTGCCACCCCACAGGCACCGAAATGACAGCGAACATGGCCCAGCTGAACAAGCTGCACTGCACAGGGCCAGAGCGGGATGATGCCATTCCCTGCCAGGCTGAGCACCTGCACAGAGGCCAGTCGGCCGGGCACTGCCCACCCCAGCACGGCAAGCCCCTCTGCCACCCTGGGCACCCCGAGCGCTGCAGCTGCCACACGATACCCGACCTGGTCCGCCCCGAACGGGGTGATGTTGGCCTTGACCGAGCCGACGCCCAGCCCCACGAGGACCAGTCCCACGAAGGTGGCGGTGGCGCAGTAGTGGGTGGCTCCGGCCTGGGAGCAGGGCGCCAGGGTGGCGTTGGCGGCCGGCGAGGAGCAGTTCTCCACGGGGAACAGGGGGATGTCCCCGCACAGGCCCTGGCGGGTGTGCGGCGCGGCGATGACGGGGAAGGCCAGCATGCCCAGCAGGTACAGCGCCATGCTGAGCAGGATGGTGCCGAACTTGCCCAGCAGGGCGTCAGCTAGCCAGCCCCCGAACGGCGACACCAGGTACGTGATGCCCATAAAGAGCAGCAGCGCCTGGCTGGCCTGCGCGCCTTCCCAGCCGTAGGGCGGCCCGTTGAGGAACAGCACCAGGTTGGAGGTGATGCCGTAGAAGGCCACTCGCTCCAGCAGCTCGGCCAGCAGCACGGCGGCGCAGGCCAGCCGCCGGCCCTGGAAGGCGCTGCTGGCCGCCCGCCCGCGCTCGCCGCTGCTCAGCAGAGGGCTGCGCTCGTTCGGCTCGGCCTCGTCCATGGCCTCGCGTCCCCGCGGCCCGCGGCCCCGCCGCGCTCCCGGCCCGCCCGCCCGCCGGGACCCGGGACCCGCGCCCGCCGCCGCCCCAGCCCCACCCCCCCGGGCAGCGCCGCTGCGCCATTGGTCAGGAGCGCTGTCACTCCTCCGGCGCCCGGCCCCGCCCCCGCCAACGGCGCGGTGCCATTGGTCGGGGGCGCTGTCACTCCGCCCGTCGCGCAGTCATATGGCCGAGTCGGGCGTGGTGGGGCGGAAGTGGCCTGGCCGTGAGGGAGCTCTGGCGGGTGGCCGGGGAGGTTCCTCAGGGTGTCCGTCAGAGCGGCTGGGGCGGGCCGGTACGGTGTCCGTCAGAGCGGCCGGGAGGGCCCCCAAGGTGTCCGTCAGAGCGGCGGGGAGGCCCGGCACGGTGCCCGTCACAGCGGCCGGCCGGCGGCGGGGAGGTCCCTCAGGGTGTCCCTCAGAGCGGCCGGGAGGTCCCTCACGGAGTCCCTCAGAGCGGCCGGCAGCGCCAGCCGGAGCTGGGCAGCTCGGGGTGTGCGGCGCCTCTCCCCGCTGTGACCCGGCTGCCGCTCGGGGGCTGCACAGAGAAATGGAAATGGAAATGCACAGAATCCCTGAACCGTCCCAGAGGAAGGAGCTCTGGCTGGCCCTGCCCCGGCAGGGTCACCTGGCACAGGAAGGCGCCCAGGGGTGTGGAATGTCTGCAGGGAGGCAGGATCCGCCGCCTCCCTGGGCAGCTGCTCTGCAATCCTTCATGAAAAGCGTTCTTCACGGAGAGGTGGAACTTGTACTTTAGTTTATGGATGTTGTTCCTCATCCTATGGCTGGGCACCGCTGAAAAGAGCCTGGCACCAGTTTCTTGGCACCCGCCTCTGAGATATTTATATGCATTAAGGAGATCCCTTTTCAGCCTTCTTGAGACTAAACAGGCTTCCACGTTCTCTCAAAAAATGCTCCAGACCCCAAATCATCTTTTTTTAGAGTTATTTAATGCTATAGTTAAAGACTGTCTCACAACAAGGCCTTTCAGCAGGAAAAGGTGATAAACGTGTGGTGTAAAAGGCTGTTATATGTGTTTTTATATGTTTGAGGCCAGCTCAGCACCCAGGATGTGCCTGGTGGCTCGGGGGTGGGAGCAGCACTGGGTGTGAGGGCATGCAGGAATTATGCAGGTACACATGGGGAGTGAACGCTCTGATTTCAGTGGGACAAAGCGTGTGATTAAAATGGGAAAACATCAATCAGCAAGATTACAACCCTGAGATGTGCTGCAGTTCCACCATCACACGTGTTGAGGTACAGCAGACCTTAAAGTCTTATTTTTGGCCAGAACAAAGTGGGTAAGATGCTGCTGGTTGTGTGTTTTCAGTGAAGAAGTTAAGTTTATTGACATCATGTAGTTACTTACCAAACATTCAGGCATGACTTGCTTTGGAGCAAGTGGTGCTTGTAAAAGTAAACAAAGTCATTCAATAATGGGCCTTTGTAAATAACATATGCCATAAACATGACTGATTACATATATTTGCTTTCTTAACTAGTTAAGAAATTTCATGACAAAGGACAATGAGGAAAAAGCAACCAGCTGTACAGGCATTTCTTTGTGAACTACTGTAACATGACTGATTCTGTAACAAAATTACATTTCATCTTTTCCTAGCTTATTGCCGTATTAACTCTGATTGCGCGTTCTGAGGAGTGTGATAGTATTTTCTGGAGACTCAAAGTAATAAAGCACACTTTGTATTACTATGTCTTATTTTCATGTTTTAGACCCTTCATACTTTACCTTGGTGACTGAGGTGAGATTCTATATTGACCCATCCCACAACTGGTACAAACACCTAACAATGCTGAGCAGCAATTGAAATGTACATTAAAATGTTACCTAACTGTTCAGGTATAGAGATGTGGGTATTCTCACTAAATTCTGTTAGAACCCACGCGTTCTGTCTGGAAGTACAGCAGGAAGGAGGTTTTCATTTCCCTCCAGACAATACTTAGCTACAGTGTGTTTAAAAGTTCATTCTGATACATCCACCACCCTTTCTGTGCACACACTCAGTGCAGCTGTGTCTATACAGGAATGCATTCGTGCATTTCCATGTTTTCAAGATGTCATGCTGCACATTTCCAGATTATTTTTTTTCAGTCAAAGTCTATATAGCACAAAACCAGAGTTACCATAAATAGTGATAACGTGTTAAGATCTCTTTGAATGTTTCCTTATTTCCTCTTTATTTCTCAGGTGACTGGTTGAGTTTCCTCATTTCTCACAGAGCAGGGTTTGTCTTACTTTACTGTTTGCGTTTTTTCTTCTTTGTGTTGCCCACTAAATGTGTTGGACAGCATTTGCTAACCCAAAACGTTGCTTTCAGAGGCACAGCCAGATCCAGGGTACAGCTGCACAATCTCCATTTTTGGGTACACAGGCTGCTCTGGGCACACCCTGCTGGAGCTGCCAGGTGTGACACACCTGGATGGGCTGTGGGGACATCGTGGCACCAGGAGGGGCTGAAAGGCACCTGTGGAGCTTCACTCAGCCCGTGTGACACCTTCAGCCCTGTGACTGCTGAGAAGCCCAAGTGTGCTTCACAGGGGCCACTTCCAGGCTGGAATCCTGGCCATGCTGACAGAAGCCCTCCACATCTCAGCAGGAGTGGGATTTCATGCCAGAAACACTTTCTAGAGTGGGGACAAAACCGTTCTAGACCCAATGGTTTGGTTCTGCCTACCCTTAGATTAGCATTTACCCTGTTTTTAGCATTTCTGTAGGATTTGTTGCTCTTCTTGGTTGGAACCAAAATTTTTAGTTCCAGTGGAGTTTGAAGTGGTCTAAAGAATGTCGTGCTGAATCCAAGGGATAACTCAGTGAGATGCAGTTAACACAGCTCTGCAGCATTAAGTTTCATTAGCAAAACATGAGCCTGCCTACCAAAATGTTTACTGTTTGCAGAACCCACTCCAGTGTGTGTTTTTATTACTTTTAAACCATCAATTTCAGAACACCTGTTAGACACTGAAATCTGCACAAATTATTGGAAGAAGTACTGTTTCAAAAATGATTAATTCAATATTTCTTTGCATGTGGCATATTTTATCTCTGTCTACCTGACAGTGAAATATGAATAATGAGGCACTGCAGGTTTTTTAAGACCACTTTTCTCTGTCTTCTCCAGCTTTGGTGAAGCTGGCATCTGTGTGACCTTGTGGTGAATTACATCAGGCAATCAGAACAGGTTAAAAGCAAAAAAGTAAATTTTCTGTCCAATCAGCCCCCTTCTCATCACCACCAATGTCCTGCACCTGGTCTCAATACTGTTAAAAGATGTTGAAACAGGTTCAGGTGGGTAACTGCCTTCAGCCACCTGTTTCCTATTCATCTCCCAACGGACTCCCTGAGCTGGCCTCTCACCTTCCTGCCTGCTGCCCCACTCAGCTGTTCTGTGTTTCTGGCTGTAATTGGGGTGGATCCTTTTGTCCTGAAGACTGGCTTGCTGGTTTGGGATATCGTTTTCTTCATCTGGAGTTCAGGTTTGTTCTTTCTTCTTCCCTGTTTTGTTGTATCTTTGGGTTCTGCCTGTTGCAGTGGTTTCTTGCCTTTTCCCTGATCTCACACACCTTTGGTTCTGCTGCATTTTGTGGCCTTCCTGATGCTGGGAGCGGTCTTTGACCATCCCATTCCTTACTCTTCAGACTGGCACATTCCTCTGGCTGTTCTGGTGCTTGGCATCTTACCCAGCTTTAGGGTTTTTCCTATGGCTGTTCCTGCCCCGAGCATGAGGCACCTCCTGGGTGGCAGCAGGAGGCAGAGGCTGTAATGCTGTCCTCAGGAGGCCTTTGAATTACCGTTCCCCGGCCATGGTCCGAGCGTGTCATCTCTGTGCAGGACTGGCGAGGGCACACAGCGCTGTCCAGAGGCGTGGGCAGGCACCCAAACCTCTACCAGCTATGCAGGTGCCCTCTGCCCGGGAGCGCCTGCCAGGGCCGGCCCATCCCCGCACGGGTTGGTCGCGCAGGGCTCGGGGCCGCGGCCGCTCCGGCCCCGCTCCGCAGCGCCGTTTCCGGGCCCGCGGGCAGGTGAGGCGGCGGCGGGCGGAGCAGAGCGGAGCAGAGCGGCCGCGATGAGGCTGCTGCTGCTGGCGTGCCTGCGGGCACAGACCGGCAACGCCACCACGGCCGCCAGGATCCGGTGAGTGCGTGAGTGAGTGCCGCGGTGGGGAGGATGCGCTGCGCTCCGAGCCCGCCATGCGCGGCCCGCGCCGGCGCACGGTGGCGGCTCCGCCGGCCCCGGGTGCGCGGTGGCTCCGGGAGTGTACGGGGGGGGGGCGGCTCCGGCGGCCCGGGGTGTGCGAGAGGAGGCGGCAGCGCCCAGCGAGGCCGGGATGAACGGGGGGCCGCGGCTCCGGCGGCCCCGGGTGTGCGGTGGCTCCGGGAGTGTACGGGGGTGGGTTGTGGCTCCGGTGGCCCTGGGTGTGCGGTGGCTCTGCTGACCGGGGTGCGCGGGGGATGGCGGCAGAGCCCGGCGGCCCGGGGGGTGTGCGGGGGGCGGTGGCTCGGAGGGTGTGCGGGGGGCGGTGGCCGAGCCCTGCGAGGCCGCGGACACCGCGGGGCCGCCCCCGCTGCGGCGCTGCCCGGCACGGTGCCCGCCCGGTGCGTGCCCAGAGCACTACTTGTGTCATACCAAGTGCAGCCTGAGACTTCTGCAGGGCTGCTCTGTTGTACGAGGTGCTGGTAGGACATATCTGCTGGTCCTGTCACCCAGGCACTGAGGATAGAAACTCCAGGGAAAACTGAAGGTTTTGCTATTTTAAAGCAATAATTGTTACTAAAATTTTGAGACAAAACAAGTAAATTCTTTATGTGTATACATTCCAGTAGAGTTCCTGTGGCATTCTGCATTTCCTTTTGTATCTTACCTTTTGCTCTCACTGGATAGTACAAGACTAGTTATTGTTGGGCACATCATCGCTCATTTTTCCTCTATGAGGTTATTTACCTTTACAAATCAAATATTTACTTACCTTCTTCAATTCCACTTTGAGGGAAGTCAGACATACATTTAGGCTGGAGCTGTTCAGAGCTAATCTAGTGGAAAGCAGCTTCTGCATTGTTTCTAGTTAAAACAAGTCTGAATAAGCCAGAAAAGCAAGGGCTCACATATTATATCAGTCTTTTAATTACAGATATTGATAGTGAGTATGTGAGCACCCTGTCCTGAGGTACAGTGGCTTAGCAAGGTGCCTTTACCTGAATTTTTTTAAAATTTTGAACTTTTGGTTAAATATAAATGAAACAATGACGTTGCCTCCGGGTTGAACACTTGCCAGCATAGATTAATTTTATGGCTTAATATAACAGTGTATACTCTGTTTATGGTGTTACAGCTCTTCCAATAACTGCTTCATCTTTTCATAAATAAAATATTCATTTCCTGAGTTTAAAGTAAGTGGTGACAAAGGTACGAGAATTTAATTTGGCTAAAAATCAACTTGCTAAAACAAGTGGTATAATGAATGTGCTGTGGGCTTCCTTCCTATTGGTGTGCATAATCTTTAATCACCTTAAAAAATATGAGCAATGAATAAATACAGCACTAAGCAAAAGTCTTTGCTTAGGCTGCCATTGTTCAGCCTTGGAAATGAGATCAAAGAGGTGTCAAGGAAGAAAAGAAATTATTCTTCCCTGCCCCTTGCAGTGTTTTGTTCATCTTTTATTACTTGGTAGTAAGGAGGAATAGAAATCTGGAATTAATAGGTTAATTAGAAAGATTTAGATTAACCGTTTTGCCAATATGTAAATGTTTTCTGGAGAGGAATAAATTGTTTTGGCTCTCATTAACTGGCCAGTTAAGACAGTCATTCTGTAAATCTCCAGGTAATCAGCTGCAAGAGAATTAAAACCACAAATCCAACGGTGCTTATCATTCCTCTGGACAATTGGTTTTGAGCTTAGACATTTATTGGAGTAATTCAGTAATCCAGACATTTCTACTATTTCATTTTACCCTGTGTGCCAGGGGATCCTCCTGTCCTCAGGGCACCTGTGGGAGCTCCTGCACCTCCCTGCTGGCCCTGCCCAGGGGCTGGGACATCCCTGCTGGGACATCCCTGCTGGCTCAGCGTGGCCATTCCCTGTGACCGTGTTCCCCAGGAGTTCTTGGATGAGGGAAGAGATGAGGATCTGACTCCATGTTTCAGAAGGCTGATTTATTATTTTACGATATATATTACATTAAAACTATACTAAAAGGACAGAAGAAAATGTTTCATCAGAAGGCTAGCTAAGAATAGAAAAAGAATCATAACAAAAGCTTCTGTATCGGACAGAGTCCAAGCCAGCTGACTGCGATTGGCCGTTAATTAGAAACAACCACATGAGCCCAATCACAGATGCACCTGTTGCATCCCACAGCAGCAGATAACCATTGTTTGCATTTTGTTCCTGAGGCCTCTCAGCTTCTCAG